>CP092872.1:44771556-45113393 GCA_030710605.1 Cordylochernes scorpioides | reverse complement strand
TCTATAGAGCCATTCGCAGTAGTGATGAAACTCATATTGTTTGTGCTCTCTTTCAGACATGTGAAGTAATCTCTCTTGGGAGTCATATGGTGTGTCGCTCCAGAATCTATGATCCAGGTCTCGGCGGTAGCTTCAAACAAAGTGTTGCACATTGCCGACATATTTACGCCTTTGTTTTGGTCAAACCTCTTTGGTCTTTGTTCATTCTTTCCTTTCTTCCTGCATTCCCTTGCATAATGGCCTTTACCTCCACATTTGAAACAAACAACCTTTGCTTTAAATTGTTTTTCTGTTTCAATGGGCTTCGAAGAGGCATTAACGACCATGTCACCCACATCTTTTGGTAGATTAGACGAACGCCTTTCTGCTTATGCCAACAGCCGTCTTTTAAGGGCAAGTTACATATAGTTGAGACAACGGTGTCCCAATCCTCTGGTAATCCACCCAAAAGAACCATAGCCAAATCGCCATCATCAATTTTGTCGCCAATTTGAGCCAGTTCGTTTACAATGTGGTTTATCTTCCCCATATACCCTTCCATATTGCTGTGCTGAGTCAACCTTTCGCCATATAACTGCCTTCTTAGTTGTACGGCTCGATATCTATCCTTTGGTGCGTATAACTTTTCCAGTTCCTCCCAGACTTCTTTCGGAGTATTCAAATGTTGAACATGCAATTGTTGTTCATCATTAATCCCGAGGCAAATTTTTGCAAACGCCTTACCCTCCCGCGACAAAAAGGTTTTGTTGCAACAAGGTCACTAGGGTCAGGCTTAGCCTCTCCTGGATTGATCAAACTCCACAAGTCGTTTTCGATTAGAACGAGTTTCATCTGGAAGCTCCAGCTGGAGTAATTAGCACCATTTAATTTTGTAATCGTCGTGTTTGCCATTTTACAAAATATTTGGTAAGTAGAAAAAAGGATGTTCCAAGTAATCAAAGGGAATTTGGTTACTCACGTTTTAGGCCTTGCGCTTCTTCAGTCTGACGTTTTAGGTCTTGCGCTTCTTCAGTTTCACGTTTTAGGCCTTGCGCTTCTTCAGTCTCATAATCTTTGTTGTATTCCAATTGATTACACACAGCGCTCAACGTTAATTATTGTTTAATTAACTACAAGGTAAAGGGATTATATATAGATTGAAAATTAAACATGGAGAGAAGAGAAAAGAAGAATAAGTCTCGTGGCTACGCGGCCTTGCAAGGGTTGCATCAACAGGAAGTGACGTCAGCTCCAGGGTTACCAAGCCAACCGCTGTCATGGTCCAGCAATTCCTCGTCGCAACCACTTAAATCCGCCTCGCCAGGTTCAAGAGCTCACATGCTCGGCGACTCAGAAAAAGTTCACTCAAACGACGAATGACATAAATCTCCTTGATTTCATAATTGCCATTTCGCAGCGTTGATATTGTTACATCAATTTTAATGCGCCTTACATTTATTCAAAATATTCTATGATATTTAATATTTATTTAAAACAGAATATTTAGATTAGCATCATTCCTTTTTATAGTTTCACTCCTTTGGTAATATTTATTGTACATATATCTTTATTGCTTATTGGAGCGGGAGAGGACCTAGACGAAGACTGCGGATCGCAACCTACGAGGAAGACAAGAATAAATAAACACAATAACTTTAAAAGGTAATTTATTTTTATTTTATTTATTTACTTTTAATATGGAAACCCGCTCGGGAAACGTGTATAACACCAAGAAGGAAGAAACCAAGGTCGACGACCCTGCAAAGCTTCAACTTGGTGCAACAATTGGTAGAGATGCTGGGTTCGAACCAGTTGCTTTGAACCCCAATATAGAAATTCCGAAATATGGTGGGACAGAAGACCCTCGCCAATGGATAGAATCCCTCGAAGAGATTGGTTTCCTCTATCATTGGGCAGACTACATAATTGCCCGTTTTGCCGCCATGAACATGACGGGAAGTGCTAAAACCTGGTTGAATTTACACAAAGCTAGTTTCACGAGCGGGGAAAATATTAAAATCCGCCTCATTCAGGATTTTTCTTTGGACGCGAATAAAGAAGAACTTATAATGAAGCTCAACAGAATGCAACACTGGAATGAACCCGCAATCAGGTTCGCGGAAGACATTCTAGGGTTGTGCAAAAAGGTTGATCCCGCAATGGATGAAGAAACAAAAATTGAACATGTTATTGGAGGACTGAAAAAAGAGTACTCATTCGCGCTCTACCTGAACCCTCCTAAAACGACCGATGACCTTCTTGTCGTGTGCAAGAAAATGGATTCTTTTGAAAAGAAGTATCGGGAACGTGTGGAGAAATCCAGAAACCTATATAAAGGCCCACGCTATTCTAGACCCCAACAACAATCGAGGTACGTGCCGCCGACTGCCGCACGAAAACTACCAGACCACTTCCAGGCCTCAAGCCCCTGTTTCCAATAATTACAAGAACGACTCCCCTCCTACTCCCAGACAGTATCGAAACAACTTTCCCCAGCCCTCTACCCCTAGACGTCCTTATAATCCTAACTTTGTGCCGAAACCAAACCTTCAGAGAAACACCTACAATAAAAGCCAAGAAGTGAGCAAAAATAGAACGGAAGATGGAAGACCAATCTGCTTTAAGTGTAACAGGCCAGGGCACGTGGTTCGTTATTGTAGGGTCAAGTTTATAAGAATCCTAGAAGAGGATCCAACAGATACCCAAGAGAAGGACGAAGAGAAATGCCAAATGAATGAAATATCAGAGAAATCAGGACCTCGGCTTTATGCTGATGTATGTCATAGCACACAGACAAATATTCCTACCCGAATAGATATTCCATGTTGGAAGATTTAAACTAAGCGTCGCGCCTGAATCTGTCAATCAAAGCAAGTCGACCATAAACGGAATCAAGAAGTTGGACCCTGAATAAAAATTAAAAATTAATGTGGACAAGATAGGGACTTTTGAAGCTTTGGTTGATACAGGTGCTGACCTCTCAGTGGTCGACCTCAGAACGGCCCTCGATACAGGCCATGGTATACGTAAACTCGCAAAAATTTGTGCAGGACCCGATGGAAAAAAATTGGACATGGTAGGAGGTATATTTTTAAATATAAAAATTGATGACGAAACATTATCACACAACTTTGTGATATTGAAAACGCATTTACGGACATTAATTCTTGGGAGAGATTTCCTTAAGAAAATGAACGCGAAAATAGATTGTAAGCAAGAAACTATAAAATACGATTTGACGAATAATCATGACGAAATCAATTTTGAAATGTTGAAAATAAAGAGTGCCAAGGATTCCATTGTACCGGAATGTTCCATTAAATTGATCAAGGCATTGGTAGAAACAGAGGATGGGGAATATATTATCGTGGAGAGCAGCAAAATGTTTCAAACAAATGGACTTCGTCTAGCAAGAAGCTTGATCAATGTTATAAATAGGGAAACACATATCTGGATAACTAATCCGTATCCTCGACCGTTAAAAATAATGAAAAACCAAACATTGGCTTTTGGAAGTAGTCCAGCGAAAATAAATGTGAATCGAGAAAGATAGGTAGAAGAGAACGAAGAACCTAGATTCCAAATAAACGAAAATCTTTCACCAAAGGAACAGAAGGAGTTAAAACAAGTTTTATAAAGGTATGGAGATTTGTTTTCGTCGAGATTAGGGAGAACCAATTTGGCAAAACATCGGATAGACACAGAAGACGCGAAGCCAATTAAACACAAGCCTTACCGGGTAAGTGCTAAAGAACGAGATATTATAAAAGAGCAAATTGACGAGATGCTTACAGAAGGCATAATTAGGCCATCTTCTAGCCCCTGGTCTTTTCCAGTAATATTGGTCAAGAAGCGAGATGGTAAATTCAGATTTTGTGTGGACTACAGAAAACTGAATAATGTGACAGTAAAAGATGTATATCCGATCCCTAGAATAGACGAAGTTATGGATACTCTCCAAGGATCTACACACTTCTCAGCAATAGACCTCAGATCTGGATATTGGCAAGTTGAAGTCGAAGAAAGAGACAAAGAGAAAACAGCTTTCACTACAGCGCATGGATTATATGAATTCAATGTGAGGGCTTTTGGACTTTGTAACGCGCCTGCTACCTTTGAGAGAAATATGGAGAATATGCTTGGAAATCTGAGATGGCAAATTTGTTCGTGTTATCTGGATGATGTTATCATATATAGCCCGGATTTTCCAACGCACCTCAAAAGACTTGAAGCTGTTTTTAGATGTTTTCGTGAATTTAATTTAAGGTTAAACGACAAAAAATGCCGATTTGCTTTTGAAGAATTGGAGATTCTCGGCTATATAACGAGCAAACATGGTATAAAACCCGCGGAACATAACATCAAAGCTGTCAGAAATTTTCCTCGGCCCAAAAAGGTAAAAGAAGTACAATCCTTTTTGGGAATGTGTTCATATTATAGAAAATGTATCAAAGACTTCTCAAAAATTGCTGACCCTTTGACCAACCTTATAAAAAAGTGTATCATTTACCTGGACAGAAAGACAAGAAGAAGCGTTTCAAACCCTAAAAACAGCACTATTAAGTCCACCAATTTTAGGTCACTTCAATCCAAATGCGCTTATGTTCATACTGATGCGTCCAACATCGGCATAGGTCAACACTTGTCCAAGACATCGGTGGTGAATAGATGGTGATCTCATATTTGAGTCGTACCCTAAGTAAAGCGGAGCAAAATTATTCAACAACTGAAAAAGAATGTCTGGCCGTTGTCTGATCAATGTCAAAATTACGGCCCTACCTTAATGGAAGACACTTTAAAATAGTAACAGACCATCACGCCTTATGCTGGCTCAAAAACTTGAAGGATCCAACAGGTCGATTGGCAAGATGGGCATTAAAAAATTGAAGAATATGACTTCGATATAATACATAAATCAGGAAAGAAGCATCTGGACGCCAATGGCTTATCTAGGGGACCCTTACCAGAAACTGATTGGGATGAGGATTTTGAAAGGCTATTTTTAAATCAAATAACAGACGAAGAGGATAAGTTTATCGAAAGTGTTAAGAAATACCTTAATGGAAGCAGGCGATCAATTGCGCAAAATTTTAAAGTAGAAGATGGATGCCTCTTTAAGAAAAATCCGAACCCTGAAGGCAGGGCGTGGTTGCTTGTGGTTCCAGTGAAGAAAAAGAGAGAAATTATGAAAGAATATCACAATCATATGTCGAATGGCCATCTGGGTGTCGCCAGAACCATGTACCGAATAAAGAGTAAATACTTTTGGCCATCCATGCTAAAGGATGTCTCAGAATTCGTTAAGACGTGTCACCTTTGCCAAAGTAGAAAAGGCTCAAACCAATTACCTTCTGGACTACTACAGCCCATTCCCCCAGCCAACTTTCCTTTCGAAAGAATTGCAATTGACTTTGTATGTAATGTGTGTGCCATCTACGAAAAACAGGAAAAAATGGATAATCGTGCTGACGGACTACTACACTAGATATGCAGAAACAAAAGCAGTCTCGGAAGCAACAGTGAAAGAAGTTTCAAAATTTCTAGTAGAGGATATTTTTCTCCGGCACGGAGCCCCACAATATCTTATTAGTGACAGGAGCTCTCAATTCACCTGTAATTTAATGGAAGAGGTGATGAAAATGTGCAAGATTAAACATTGCTTCACAACGAGCTATCATCCCCAGACTAATGGATTGACAGAACGGTTAAATAGAACATTGATCAATATGCTCAGTATGTATGCGAACACTGATCAGAAGAATTGGGACGAAATACTCCCGTTCATCACTCACGCTTACAATACTACAATTCAGGAAGAAAACCCACGTCTCTTTTGGACGACAGGAATATCTCGGTGGACATTGACAAGGATGATTATGATGAATACATAAAACATCACTTAGACAAAATAGACAGAACAAGAAAATTAGTTATTAACAACACAATAAAGACTCAAGAAAGAATGAAAAAGAACTATGACAAGAAACACATGGAAAGAAGCTACGAACTAGGAGAATTAGTAGCAGTTTGGACACCAATTAGGAAAATAGGAAAGTGTGAGAAACTTCTGAGAAAATATTTTGGTCCATATAGAATATTAAAAAAGATGCCTAGCGTCAATTATCTAATAGAACCGAAAGATAATCCGGCCAAGACCCTCTGATAGTTCATGTTTCAATAATCAAGCCTTATTATGAGAGAATGGATGAGGTCATTCACGAGGACGTGACAACCTCTGGAGAGGGGGAAGTGTTACATCAATTTTAATGCGCCTTACATTTATTCAAACTATTCTATGATATTTAATATTTATTTAAAACAGAATATTTAGATTAGCATCATTACTTTTTATAGTTTCACTCCTTTGGTAATATTTATTGTACATATATCTTTATTGCTTATTGGAGCGGGAGAGGACCTAGACGAAGACTGCGGATCGCAACCTACGAGGAAGACAAGAATAAATAAACACAATAACTTTAAAAGGTAATTTATTTTTATTTTATTTATTTACTTTTAATATGGAAACCCGCTCGGGAAACGTGTATAACACCAAGAAGGAAGAAACCAAGGTCGACGACCCTGCAAAGCTTCAACTTGGTGCAACAATATAAACATACCCACAGTCTGAAGTTCGGAAAATTCAGCAGCTCTAATGTTGATATCACTTTCCACTAGCCGTTGCTGTCCCATTATCTTCTTGAAGAGACACAGAGGAACACATGTAACATCCGCCTGGGAGTCGAGCTTGAACTTCACCTGTTTCCCGTTCACTTGGATTTCTGCTGTCCATCGCCTCCTGCACTCGCCTTCATCATCATCGAGATTAGATGAATCCTCCACAGCTGAGACCTCCAGGAGAAAACCAATTTCTTCATCAAGTTCAGAAACAGCTTTGACTTCCGCAGTCTTCGCCTGCTTATCTGGGCAGCAATTTGCAAAATGGCCAGTTTTTGAACATAGGTTACATCTTTGTCCTTCAGCACGGCAAGCCTGTCCTTCCCTGTGGGTGAAACCTCCGCATTTTGGACATCGTGATCTTTTTTGGCTGACTTCTTCCTCGAAGGCTGCTGTTATTGTTTCGGTGATTATTTCTTAGAGTTGAACTTCACCTGATTGATCTTTTGGCTTGTTGAGGGACGCTGCAGGTCGACTTGCTGCTGTCGAACGGCTTCCTGCTGTCGAACCATTTTCACCACCTTTTCCAAAGTCAGTTCGCTGTCCAACTTCATTCTTTCAGATAAAGCTTTGTCCCTCACTCCAACCACTATTCGGTCACGGATCAACTGCTCATGGAGACCCTCAAATTCGCAACTATCAGCCAATTTGTACAATGAAGTGATTAATTCGTCCACTGGCTCCCGATCCTCTTGGATTCTTGAATTAAATTTCGCACGTTCGTTGATAATATTCTTTCTGACACAGAAGTGGCTGTCGAATGCCTTGAGGACGGAATCAATTTTTGTTGCCTCTTCCTCCTTTTCGAACTTGAAGGTCCTGAATATATCATCCGCGCGGTCACCCATCAAGTACATGAACAAATCGATCTTGCCCGCTCCTCTTTCTTCTTCATTCCACTGACCACGAGGTATTGTTCGAATCTCTTCCTCCATTTGGGCCATTCTTTGGGAGTCGAGAAGTCGAAAGTTTTTGGAGGTTGAATCTGAGCCATGTTGAAATATCTTCCAAGGTACACAAAAATCAATATTTTGCAATATACGGGTTCGTATTTTATCCAGTTATCGCTGCCACCATGTTTTATTGTCCATCCATCCAAAGTTCAAAACAACAACTCTCTCCCCGTACCCCGCGCAGACCCGGTCACGCTCCGCCGCGGCACGTGGGAAAACATACCATGTTCCCAGTACACTAGGCTCGTACCCCACAAGAAGCGCGCCGGCAGCCGGCCAATGGTGGTTTAAGGTGGTACATAGCCGTGAGGTGGTGCCGGGTGGAACCCAGGACTATGCTGTTTGCCGAACGAGCACAACCCTCCAGCGATTAGTCGTGATTGAAGGGAGACCTCCTCGCTGTCCTTACTGTGGCGGTGGAAGGAGGATCTTTGACGACAGTAAGCAGACGGTGGTGATGCGGCAACAGGAGGGGCACTCGAAGTGGAGGGCAGCTTGGTTCAGGCTTTTTCACGTGCAGCAGGAGCATCCACGGGGAGCACCAGACTGTCCTCTTGAAGGCTAGTCTTGCGAAGACAGTTTGGGCGTTTATGTCCTGCTTATATCGCAGCGAACACTTACAGTAGGTCACATAAATGTGCGTGGCCATTCCCTTGTCCTCGACATTTTGGGATTACGCGTTACGCGCCATGGGCTGGGTAGAAAAAGGAATAAGCGAAGAGATAGGTTTGTAGATAATAGCAAAGACAGAGCCATGATAATAATTTCCAATAATTAAAATTAAGCTAAAGGGAGAGAGAGAAGTTTTTCTCCTTATCTTCTCACTTGAAGAAAAATGATAAGATTTAAACTTTTATAATTTTTTTATTAAATTCATTTTTGTGATTTTTTTATAAAGCGTATTTTAATATGAATATAGTGTGAAAATGGAGGACACAATATAAGACAAAATTTCAATCAAATGAACTTAAAATATTCACTCTTTAAAATTTGAATAGAGAATGTATAGCAAGTATAAGAAAATTCAAAAGAGAGAGAGCCTAGCGAGGAGTCGTACTGATCCAAACTGGTAAACCTATCAATGTCACATTTCCCTAGGCCTTTGTAACCATCCATTATTTCAGTGTATATAATTTTTCAAATATTATTATACACTAATTAAAGTAGAAGGTATGAAAACTATAAAAAGTTGGACCAATTGAAAAGATGATGGTACCCAGGCGGGCCTCTTCAGATGAAGACCTGAGCGGTAGTTTCGGCCACGTTAGCTTACATGACTACCTTACCAATCCTCTTAGACCAATAAATGGGACTATTGGAATGAAAATAGGAGATATTCAGATTATCTTAGATATATTGTTTAATACCGGAAAAAACCTATCTTACCTCTTCTACTAAAAAAAAAAATTGGATTGATTGAAAGGAGAATCAGGAAATCTTTTCGATCAGCTTAGTTATAATGAAATTTACCGTTAATGCAGTAATATTCTAAAACATAAAATAAGGAAATATAGAAGTGGTTCGTTATAGACTATTTGTCTTTCCTACGTGATAATATCTTGAAAGGCGGTGGTGACCTCTGTAATTTGGTCAATTCAAGACTCGCTGGTATCAGCTGGTAAGGTATCAATTATATACACTCGCCTTACCTAAGTGAGTTGTAATAGCACCGGGAGTACACAATGGAGGAGTGTTTGCCTAACATCCATACAAATGAAGGGGATTACGCCCAACCATAAATCTGTGGCGCAACTCACGGATTAGGGCTAAATGTCCGCATTTTATGGGACACAAACCAGAGAAATGTTTTTTATTGACCTTATCAAATGAAAAATTGCTGCGATTTGACTTTACAAAGAAGAAGAGCTGTAATGTAGTGACGCAAGATAACCTTCAGTTGATGTGAGTTTTCAAATTTATTTTTAATTTTATAAAAATATGCTCAAAGTATATATTGTGTCTTTATGATCCATAGGAACCAACAATAATATGAATCAACTTCTATGAAATAATAGTCGTGTGTAAAATATTTCTGTTTTATATAATCTATGTTTATGAAAGTTAGTTAGGTTATACGCGGCGCGTTGCGCGCTGGCTTTATTGACAAATTAAAACAAAATAGTTTTATAGTTTTGAATAAAAATAGTGTTTTTTATATTGATGACCGTGTCTTTTCGAAAAATCAAAACTATAATATAAAAAATATCCCGCAGAGTTTGGAAATTTTCAGAATATTCGTTTTTTCAAATACGTTCTCACACGAGGCGTTTTTAAATTCCTATTTAAAACAATCATATATCTAATGATGGGATAAATCTTTGCTGTTACACAGGACGCTATTTAGGATAATTCCTTATATATATTCTAGTTTAGACCAGCATTGGAAACCTCCTGAATCTAGTTACAAAATTCCCAAAATAAACTTTGATTAGAAAAAAAAGTTTTTTTTTTATATGACAAAACAACGAGCAAGTATTCGAGCAAAGGTGTGCCTATATATACGTCGTCCAAGAACTTTTTTTTTTTTTGAAAAATAAAAACAATTATCGCCGGAGTGTTTATATGAGTTCAAAAACCAATAAAACCATTGAATTATACTTATCAATCTAGATATGACTTGCCACTCCTGAGGATTCCACGAAGATCCACGATGGAATTTAGAAAATATTCCTAATTGTTTAACAATAAATTGTTTATTCGTGATTTGATATAAATTGTGAAAGGTAATTTGAATTATAAAGATTTTCACAAAGAGTTTTTCTTATTTTTAAAAATTTAAAATGCTAATTTTCAGGCGAAAATCGTCCTTCGATAGGCTTAAACAAAAAATATCGACTATTTCTAACTAAAAATATTTGCAAGTATACGCCGCATAGCGTGAATATTTACTACCCAAATTTTTAAAATTCAAAATTATAATTAATTGAATGATATCTATTTATTTTTACACACGTGTTCTCTATTCTAATATTAAATTTGAAGAGAGAGAAATTGGTCTATTTACACTATGAAAGAGGAACTAGAATTAATAAATTATAAGGAAAAATCGATCTATGGCCTTCTTCTAAATGATCGATATACTGAGGTGGAAATTTCCTTTTTTTCTATTACATAAATTCATTGGGGAAAAATATACTCGGAAAATAATATTTTTTGTTTGATTTAATTTTTCTCTAGCGCATTTGGCTTCTGATATATTAAAATAATGACCGTTTGAGAAATATACTGATAACTCATGAAACACACGCGGGTCTTCAATTTTAAGATTTCAGTTGTGTTCATTTAATCTAATAGGGATTGATCTGGCAATTTCAGCTACGTACGTGGCATTGTATTCTTTCCATTGGATTGAGTATATAGTATTGGTTTTAAAAGATTGTATTTTACTTGTTTATTGGATTTAGTAATGGAATTCCTAAGAATCACACCGATAGATTAGTGGTTACTGAAGTATGTTTAGAATTTTTGCTTCCAGAGAGAATATGTGCACACACAATCTTCACATTGCTATTAGAATAAGGGTGTTTCTATATACACCAGTTCTATACCAGTTTGAAAATTATAAAAATATTCTGAGCGCTAGTTTTATTCTAAAATATAAATATTTAACAATTTATTTCTACAGCCCTTATCCTGCAAAAATTAAAAGAGGGAGAGTAGGGTTCATCACTTGTGAACCCTCCATTTTAAAATTATCGAAACCACAGGGATGGTTCACCACCGATGAACCATACCCTCCCTATTCCAATTTTTAATCATTGCAGGATAAGGGCTATAGAAATAAAATTTAATTATATATTGTTGGAAAGTAACGACGCACCCATAGCAACAACGCCAGCTTCCCCCAGACATCACGTGACCTGGCGCCACCTCCGGCCGGCCAATTACCTGTATAATATAGGTTTCAGATTTGCTTGCTTGTTGACTGCCACCGCTTACCTTTTTAACTCTCTTGTTCCTTTTGTCATCTTAATATAATCTTTTGATAATTAAACGATACTTTCTGAGATCCAACCTCTGTTTTATTCTTACATGGCAGCAGAGCTTGGTTGGTATCAAATATTTTTGTTTATCTAAGCTGAAATTCGTTTGCTTGCTCAAGATGACAACTGAACTTCCACAAATTCAAAAATTCAACGGCGATAATTTTCATCTATGGAAATTTCAAATGAAGATTATTCTTGAAGCAAAAGATCTTCTCAGTATAACTGATGGCTCTGAGGTAAAACCTGAAATAGAGGATATTGCAAAATTCTCTAACTGGAAAAAGAAAGATGCAAAATCCAAAATGCTGATCACTACTGCTCTAGAGTTTAAATATCTTCAACAGATTGTTAATTGCCAGACTTCAGCAGAAATGTGGAAGAAATTATCAACAATATATGAACTGAAATCTGAAACAAACAAATATTTGCTGCAACAAAGATTTTTCGAATATAAAATCAATCCAAATGATAACATTGCTACTCATATTTCCAAAGTTGAAACTCTGGCACAACAAATGAAAGATCTAGGTGAGCCAATCTCTGATGTTGCCCTAATTACAAAGATAATTTGCAGCTTGCCTGATAAATACAAGAATTTCATAACAGCATGGGATTCAGTTTCATCAGAAGAAAAGACACTAGAAAACTTGACGGCAAGATTACTGAAAGAAGAAAGCTTACAGGATCATTGGGATTCTTCAGGAAATTCTAAACCAGATAATGCCTTGATGACTTTTTCAAAGTTTAACAGAAATTCAACAGCTTCCAACAAACAACAGCAGCATCAACAATCCATTAAAGATAAAAAGAAGAACACACACTGTGGATATTGCAAGAAGAAAGGACATTGGTGGAAAGAATGCTATAAAAGAAAGGAAGAACAAAAAGGACAACAGCCAAGTTCTTCATCCAGAGATGATAGCTGTGCTTTTTCAGCTGAGACAAGTGCCTTCCTCGCTGAAACAAAGGATTCCTGGATTGCAGATTCTGGAGCAACGGATCACATGACTTTCAGAAGAGAATGGTTCCTCTACGTTCGAAGAAATACCTGAAGGTGTTCATCCTGTGTGCCTTGGAGATGGAAAGAAGATCTATGCAAAAGGTAAAGGGAAATATTGATATTCTCTCTTATGTTGATAGTCAGAAAATTAATGCAACTCTTTTGGATGTTCTCTATGTACCTGAATTGGAGACTAATCTTTTCTCAATATCTACTGCAACAAAACATGGTTTGACGCTCATTTGTAAAGGAAATTAGATAAAATTGACTAAAAATTCGAAAGTGCTAGTTACTGGAATAAAGGACAATTCAAATCTTTATAGAATTTTTATTAAAGCAAAGTGATCTTCACAAACTCATGTTGCTCAGTTAAGTCTAGATATATGGCATCAAAGAATGGGTCATGTAAATCCTATAAAATTAACCCAAATGTTTGAAAATAATGTTTTTGAAGACGACATTAAAATTAGAGAAAAGCCTGATTCTTTACTATATGAAGCATGCATCTATGGAAAACAAAATAGAAAGGTTTTTCACGCGTCAACAAGTCCAAATTCGACCTATCCAGGAGAGCTGATCTATTCAGATGTTTGTGGACCAATGAGTAAAAGATCACCAGGTGGATCATTATATTTTGTATCATTCAAGGATGATTTTTCAAGATTTAGAGTGGCCTACTTCATTAGGCATAAATCAGATGTTCTTGAGAAATTTAAAGAATTTGTAAAAAGAGTTAGGACTGAAACTGGAAATAAAATAAAAAGATTCAGAACAGATAATGGCACAGAATTCTTAAATAAGAATTTTTCTGATTATCTAAAATCTCTAGGAATTGTTCATGAACTCACTGCTCCATATACCCCAGAACAGAATGGAATTGCTGAAAGAGATAACAGAACAATAGTTGAATCAGCTAGATGCTTGTTACATGGAAGAAAAATGCCGCTTGAACTGTGGGCTGAAGCCGTAAACACAGCAGTCTATCTCTTAAATAGATGTACTACTAAAGTATTGGGAAATTCTACACCTTATGAAATATGGTACAAGAGAAAACCCTCCATCTTACATTTGAAAACTTTTGGATGTAACGCTTATGTGCATATACCAAAAGATAACAGAAAGAAATTAGACAAAAAGAGTATTCGTACATTTTTTGTTGGATATACTGAAACTAACAAAAATTATAGAATGTGGGATCCTATTGCTAGAAAAATTATCATAAGCAGAGATGTAATATTTACTGAAGCTAATACATCAGAAAATATTCAGGATAACCAACAAGAGCAGGTAACTATATACAGTGAAGAAAGTGTTGATAACACAAATACCAGTTCCAAACCAGAAGAATCATGTCGATACCCTCTCAGGAATAGAATCAGAGAAAATGAACAAACATCAACCAGCTGTACAAGAGCTATTTCATATGCTTGTTATGTCCATGACCAAGAACCATTGAACTATGAAGATGCAATTGTAGGACAAAACTCAAAACAGTGGAAACTAGCTATGGACGATGAATTCAATTCCTTGATGAAAAATCAAACATGGACGTATGTGACACTACCATCAGACAGAAAAGCTATTGCATGCAAGTGGGTATACAAAATAAAGCAAAATGCAGATATATCAAATAAAATGTTTAAGGCTAGACTAGTTGCGAAAGGTTATTAACAAAAACCAGGACTTGATTATGGTGAAACTTTTTCTCCAGTAGTAAAATTCGATTCAATTAGAACAATCTTATCACTTTGTGCATCACTTGATATGGAAATGATTCAGTTAGATGTAAAATCTGCCTTCTTGAATGGTGATTTGGAAGAAGAACTTTACATGGAACAACCCCAAGGTTATGAAAACCCAGATTTTCCAAATCATGTTTGCTCTCTTCAGAAAAGCATCTATGGTCTTAAGCAATCCCCCAGAATGTGGAACAAGAAATTTCATGAGTTTTTAATTAAGTTTGATCTCAAACCTAGCATATCAGATTCATGTGTCTATACAATGAAATGTAAACAGGCTTACATATTACTTGCAATATATGTAGATGATTGCTTAATCTGCAGTGTAAATAAACAACATTTAGATGATATAGTACAGTACTTAAATTCCATTTTTGAAATAAAAACTTTTACTGCCGATTATTTCCTTGGCCTACAAATATATCGAGATAGAACAACTAAAATGTTATTTCTGCATCAAGCCTCATACATTGAAAGAACACTTGAACATTACAACCTTCTTGATATTAAGTTACAATCTGTACCTTCTGATCCTTACTCAAAACTAACAAAAGAGATGTGCCCAAAGGATGATCAGGAAATTGAAGAAATGAACAAGATTCCATACAGACAGACAATTGGTAGTTTAATGTACCTCATGACTGGAACTAGACCTGATATTGCCTACGCAGTCAGCAGGGTTAGCCAATTTATGAACAACCCAGGACCTTCACATTGGACCGCAGTAAAGAAAATATTTGGATACTTAAAAGCTACGAAAAACATCGGTATTTGTTTTGGTGGGGGTTCCTGCACTACATCTCTGATAGGTTTTTCCGATGCTGATTTTGGTGGAGACCTAGACACAAGAAAATCAACCACCGGATATGTGTTCATGTTGAATAATGGACCTATTTCTTGGTGCAGTCAAAAACAGAATTGTGTGTCTCTGTCAACAACAGAATCTGAATATATTGCGGCTTCCAAAGCAACAAAAGAAGCAATTTAGCTGAGACATCTTCTACGCGAGCTACATCAAGAACAAGTAAAGCCTACAACAATTTTTTGTGACAATCAAAGCTGCATAAGACTTGTTCACAACCCAGAATACCACAAAAGAACTAAACATATTGATATTTCGTATCACTTTATCAGAGATCATTTTCAAAACCATGCAATTGAACTTCTTTATGTCTGCTCCAATGATCAAGCTGCAGACATATTTACGAAAGCTCTACCTCCAGAAAGGTTTAGAAGACTAAGAAGCCAACTTGGACTGTTTGAAATAACGGAGTGCACGTTAGGTGGGAGTGTTGGAAAGTAACGACGCACCCATAGCAACAACGTCAGCTTCCCCCAGACATCACGTGACCTGGCGCCACCTCCGGCCGGCCAATTACCTGTATAATATAGGTTTCAGATTTGCTTGCTTGTTGACTGCCACCGCTTACCTTTTTAACTCTCTTGTTCCTTTTGTCATCTTAATATAATCTTTTGATAATTAAACGATACTTTCTGAGATCCAACCTCTGTTTTATTCTTACATATATATATTTAAAGAAAAGTAGCGTTAAAATTTTTATAATTTTAATCAAAAATTTAATTCAATCTAATTTAATTATGATATTTCAATTGTTCTCCTTGTCGAGAAGAGTTAAAACTAATAAAATGTGATGATTAACCTTTTTGGCTAAGGTTCTTGAGGATATTGTCTTTTTTTTTCCAGGGATATTTAAAACAGGTAAGAAACGGTGGGCATAATTCTTTCGGTAAGCGTTTAGACTACAGTTATTTTTATGGCGAATTAGGTTGTTGGATTTAAAATGCAGATGAGCGGGTTTTTAAAAGATATACCCAATACTTAAAAATTATTATTAGGGTAAAATATTTAAATGTAAATAATATATATAATGTATTTTTTAAATGAATAGAAATTTTTAAATTTAAGCTGTAAATATCTTTCTCTTTCTTCATCAGGGACGAAGCTCAGTTTGAGCTTGTTCCCCTGATTTTCGAAGAGTCCCGCATGGCCTCCGGGGTGGCTGTCAACTTCAGCAAGAGCTGCGGGCTCCTGAAAGCACCGGACGGATTCTCCTCTGGGAATAAAGGTCTAAGTCACTGATCATCCTGGGTTGCACAATATTTTCCCGGAATACCGTCGCTCTCAGGTCTCCAAACCTGATGGGGCTGCGGGAAGGACCATCGCGAGGAGGTCACCCTTTACCCGCGACCTGTCGCTAGTGGGTCGTGCCCGCGCGTCAACAGCCTGTCCTGGGATCCCTCCTGCACCACCTCCACGGCTACCTTCCACCTAAAACCAGCATCAGCCGGCTACAGGCACGGCTAGCACGCTTCCTATGGGGTACGAGCCGAGTCTCGTGGCTTCCCGGGCGCATCCTGGCTCGTCCAGTCTCCGAGGGTGGCGTCGGCCTGCTTGACATCGTGGACCAGCTTCGGCTCGCTTGTCTACTCTTGGCTAGTCCGCAGCAAGGCGTGGCTGACACCTCCGGCTCTTGACGTCTGGCTCTCGCCGAGGAGGAGGAGACTTCTAACTCTCTGGGAGGCCGTTTCAAGGATATTTGAGCTAGACCACTGAGTTGTTTATCCCGCCAGCCTGAGGTTCCTCCGTCTTCGAGATGACAACAGGTTCCTGCGGTTGCCATTACCCACCTTACCAGCCAGAGAGCGCGCCGGGCACTGGATTCGGCACGGCTGCAGGAGCATCCTGTTGCCGAACTAGCTGCGCGGTGGATCCTCACTGTGGATATGCCCCACTTTATCCCCTGGGTCGACCTGCGTTTCAACTGCTTCTCGGGGATCGACGCAGACATCATCCTACGGTTGGCCCTCCACGTCCTAACACATCCTGACCACCCTGCCTCGAGGCGTGCCGCCTGTGGATCCAGCGGCGGGTCAATGACCCACAGATACTGGCGTTGCCGAGCCGTGCGACCCCTGCCTCGGGAGGTGTTCGCCTCCTGCGAAGTGCCCCTGGATCTGCAAGCCTGGCTCTTCGGCCTCGGCCTCCATCCCGAGGCAATGAAGTTGACTAGTGTGGCGAAGGCTACCATCTACAAGTAGGCGCCCATCTAGTAATCTATAATAGGGGCAGTGCCCTAACATATAATAATCTATAAGGAAATGTACAATATAGCTTTGATAAAGAAAAATAAAATAAAATGACAATAGTCTAAACTGAATTGGTTGACGTAAAAAAATATATAAAAGCTAGATAATAATTATATAAAGGATATTAAAATGAAATATTAAAAAAATGTTTATCGAGAAAGAAGAGCAAGTAAGATTATACATAGAAATTATATATCGGGAAAGAAGGTAAAGTTGCTCTTAGTTGGCCTTAATGAAATAGGTCGAGTTGGATGTACTCGGTTGCGATATTATTGGTGTTGATGATAAAGGTTGTTCTAACTTATCTCCTTGAATTCGTTTTATGTTTGACGCGACTCGTATATCACATTGTTTGCAACTGTGAAACTCACTGAGTCCTAATCTTGTCTATTTTTTGTTCCCTGCGCCACGTTTAGATGAAAACGTGATTCTTCCTAAAGCGGCATTTACTTAGTCTAGCCATAAATATTGTTACAAAACCAAATCAGTGATAAATATTTTAATTTGAGCGCGTGAAGTATTCAAAATACAGTAGTTGTTATTTGAATATCTCATGCACACGTGCTCAGAAATAAAAAAAATCGAAATATATTTGTTTTTCGATAATGGATTAAGGGTGTTAAAGAAACCCTATAGCTGTAATAGCCTTACACAAGGTAGGCCAAAGTCCTTCTTCCATTTTTAAACTTTTACAAAATTTGAATATTACGCGTCAATTTGTTTATCGAACCATTGAAAGGTTCAACAAGGCTGGCACTATTAATGACCTTTAAAGATCTTGTCGACCGCGCGTGCAATGAACGCAAGCAGCTATAAAAGCAATTCGCGAAAGATTTCGTCGAAATCCACGCCGCAAACAAAATAACTTCGCAAAGCAGATGAATTTAGCCGACAAGAACCCTTTCCAGGATAATCAACGAAGACCTTGGACTCAGAGCTTTCAAACGACGCACAAGTCATTTGATAACCCCTGCTCTTAGAGATATTAGAAGAGTTAGATCAAAAATGTTGTTGGCGCGGCATGATGGTCGGTGGCATGATAGAATCCTTTTCACAGACGAGAAATTTTTCACTGTCGAGAAAAAGATTAATCGTCAGAATGATAGGATATATGATTGTAGCTCTATAGAAGCTTCTTTGGAAGTCAGAAGACTTGAAAAAAGTCACCATCCTTCTTCTGTCATGGCTTGGTGGGGAGTTAGCTACCAAGGTGTAACAGATCTCCACTTATGTGCCAAAGGGGTAAAAACTACAGCTAAAAACTATAAAGAAGATACTTTGGAGCAAATAGTAAAGCCTCTGAATAAAGAAAAATGTTTAATGGAGAACATTGGCTATTTCAACAAGATTCAGCTCCTGCTCACAAAGCTAAGTCAACTCAGCAATGGTTGAAGACGAATTTCTGAGTTCATAAAGGCCAATGAATGGCCCTCTGGAAGCCCTGATTTAAACCCCCTTGATTACAGTTTGTGGGCATATTTAGAGGAGAAGGTAACTCTAAAAGATATCATAATTTGGATCAATTGAAATCAGCTTTTATGAGAGCAATGAAATAAATACCCTTTGAAAAGCTGCGTGCCGCCATAGATCAGTGGCCCGGACGTTTGAGATCCTGTGTCAAAAATAAGGGAGGACATTTTGAATGATTGTATATATTTAAAATCTATGTCCTATTGGCTAATAAAAAATGTATTTATAATCCATTATTTTTTGTTCTTAATCATTTAATTTATAAAATTGTTTGTAACAGAATTTATGGCTAGACTGTGTATATTGTGTGTGCAGGAAACACGGCGATCTATTCTAACCGGTCAAGGGTTTTTTTTTTAAACATATGTGGGTGTGTGTGATTTTTGTAGGTAAAATGTTGTCCTTGTATCTAAGTGTCGATGTTAAGTGGACAAGTTAATCGAGGGCGATAATTCATTAGTAAGGAGCGCTGTTAAGTTAATGAGAGCGACAATATAGCTGCGGAGAAAGGTGAACAGTTTTTGTTAATTCGCTCTGAGGTTGGTGGAGGGAGAGAGAATCTAGACCTGGTGACTTGGTTTTGGGTTATTAATAAAATAATAGATATTTTAATTCATTGGGGATCAGTAGGCGGGATTAGTTATTGAATTAATCAGTTAGTCTGTTAGTGGACTGATTTGTTAGTGAAAGTAGAATGAACGTGTCACACAAGTTATTTGTAGCGGGGGGTGCACGGGGAAGAAGTTTCCTGTACTCTAGTAGGTGGTTCCGTCTCTAGAGTGGGTGGAGAGGCGTCTCTACGTGTTGTCCTCCGTAGGGGTGCCACTGACTGATGTCCAGTGAAGCTGTAAGCTGGCCGTCTGTCCTTGGTTGTCTGAGGCGAGGCGCACGTGTCTTGAAACTCTTGGGTCTTCGCTCTGTGTGTGCGCCATTGGGAGCGTCCTTGCCGTGCGCGGAAATTGCACCAGGGCTAGGCCTGGTGTTGAAAAACCAAGGGGTGCACACAGTAGTAACACCCCCCCGCCTTCTCGTTGGTTCCTCGTGAAAACCTCGTGCCTCAGAGGTCCCTGACTCGTCGGCGGATTCAGGGAGTACTGGATAAGGGTACGAGGGCTAAAGGGGGGGGAGTCCTATGGGAGCGTAGGACAGGTCTTTCTAAGTCCGAACGAGAGGGCTCGGTCAGCAACCTTGCCAATGAACTCTCGGTGACGCCTGTGGGTGAATGGTCAACCCCATGGAGCCAGACCATAATGGCGGGCGCGAGGGGCCTACCAATGGCCGCTCGGTGCATGGAGAATGCATCATTCCTTCTGGCTGTGTGTGGATCTAGATTTCAGCGAATTACAGTGGACGCAAGGGCCGCATTGAGCCCATATCGTCCCTGGCCCTGCTTCGCAGGGCCGAATTTCCTATCTGTAGCGGGGGGTGCAGGAAGCACTGATGCAGCATTATTTCTTTCGGGATTGATACCGATAGAACTGGTTTTAAATTTTGAGTCCAGGGTAACCTGTCTCAATAGACCAATAAATATTCTAAAAATTGGACCTAATAGCAATGTCATAGATATTCCCTCCCTAAACTATTTTTGTGATCCTGCTGACTGTGAAACTATTAATTTCACAAAGGAACTTCCGACTACTAATGATTTGATAATATATACGGACGGCTCCAAATCAGAAAATGGTGTTGGTGCGGGGTGGTGTGCAACTTATGATAATATTTTTATTTGTGAAAGATCCTATATATTATTCTATTATAATAGTGTTTTTCAGGCAGAAAATCTTGCAATATTTAAAGCTTTAGAATGGTTCGAAGATAACAATAAATATAAATCCGTACATATTGCTTCCGATAGCTTATCATCTCTCTTAGCCCTTAATAGCCCATTATCTAAAACTTGGACAATAATGAGAACCAAATTATTAATTAATATCATTAGGCAAAAAAATAAATTAATTAGGTTTTATTGGGTTAAATCCCATATAGGTACAATAGGTAATGAACAAGCTGATAAGTTGGCCAAAGAAGCATATCAATATCCAGCCCCGTACCAACCCATTCCAATACCCAAATCCTATATGAAAAATCTTTATAAAAGGGAAATTCTTGGTTTATGGCAGGACCTTTGGGATAAATCAGTTAATGGTAGGCATCTATATAAATGGTTGAGATTTGTAAATAATAGAAGAATTTTGGGTAATGGTTACTTAAATTACTTCCTTACAGGTCATGGTCCCTTTCCTTCATATTATAATAGGTTTAAAATTAAAACTCCCTCCCCCTGTCTATGTTCACTATCATTACCAGACCATGCCCATTTATTATTTTCTTGCACATACTTTAATAATACACGCCCCAATTTTCTAAAAACTCTGCATCCTAATCTTCCCCATATAATTCATACCTATAAAATGGAGTTGGAGTTATTTTGCCAAGAAATCTATGACTCAATAAAAAATATTTAATCAGTAATGTTTGAGTTATATAAATGTTTAATTTGGAGAAGAAAGAGGGAATAATTATTTCTTATAACTTTTGATCTTTTTTGTTTATATATCTAATCTTTTATATTTATCCTTTGAAAAATTTATTATTATTATTATTATTTTTTTTTTTTAAATTATTATTACTATTATTATTATAATCTTTTTTATTATTATTATTATTGTTATTATTATTATTATTATTTTTTTATTTTTTATCTTTTTTTTTTTTTTTTTTTTTTTTTTTTTAATTATTATTATTATTATTTTTTTTTTTTTAATTATTATTATTATTATTATTTTTATTTTTATTTTAATTTTTTTTTTTTTATTTTTATTTTTTTTTTATTACTATTATTATTATTATTTATTTTTTTTTTTTATATATATCATCTTTTATATATATTCATTTATTTTGTCTTTCTTTTCTTTGTTCTTTTTGTTTTTTCTCTTTTCCTTTTCTTTTCTGCTCTCTTTTTTTCTTTTCTTTAAAACTATATATAGCTTCTTTTGTGTGTAAATATTAAATATATAATTCATTGTATCATATTTGAAAATAATAAACAAACCGTCTCTGGGGCAAACCTTATATGCACTTCGGTGTTTCTTTGCGGAGCTTGATCTGGGGGTTTTCTTTTCCCGCTGATTTTAATAACAATAAACAAATTTTGTAAATCTAGAAGCAGAGTACAGGGGACGCAAGGGCTTGTTAGCCTATATCGTTCCCGGCTTTGTCTTTGACAAGCCAAATTTTTCCATCTTCCATCTGTAGCGGGGGGTGCGGGGAAGAAGTTTTTCCCGCCTTCTACAATCACTCTAGAGGGGAGTGAGTGTTGAGGCGTCTCTGCGTGTTGTCCTCCGTAGGGGTGCCACTGACTGACGTCCAGTGAAGCTGTAAGCTGGCCGTCTTTCCTTGGTTGTCTGAGGCGAGGCACACGTGTCTTGAAACTCTTGGGTCTTCGCTCTGTGTGTGCGTCATTGGGAGCGCCCTTGCCGTGCGCGAAAATTGCACCAGGGCTAGGCCTGGTGTTGAAAAACCAAGGGGTGCACACAGTAGTACCACCCCCCCGCCTCCGCGTCGGTTTCCCCGCGTCAACCTCAGAACCTCAGAGGTCCTTGATTCGACGGCAGATTCAGGGAGTACTGGGAACTAAGGGTTCGAGGGCTAAAGGGGGGGGAGTCCTATTGGAGCGTAGGACGGGTTCTTCTAAGTCCGACGAGAGGGCTCGGTCAGCAACCTTGCCAATGACTCTCGATGACGCCTGTGGGTGAGTGGTCAACCCCACAGAGCCAGACCATAATGGCGGGCGCGAGGGGCCTACCAAAGGCCGCTCGGTGCATGGAGAATGCATCATTCCTTCTGGCTGTGTGTGGTTCTAGATTTCAGCGAACTACAGGGGACGCAAGGGCCACTTTGAGCCTATATCGTCCCTGGCTTTGCCGAATTTCCTATCTGTAGCGGGGGGTACGGGGTAGAAGTTTTCCCCGTCCTCTACAATCACTCTAGAGGAGTGAGTGGAGAGGCGTCTCTGCGTGTGTCCTCCGTAGGGGTGCCACTGACTGACGTCCAGTGAAGCTGTAAGCTGGCCGTCTGTCCTTGGTTGTCTGAGGCGAGGCGCACGTGTCTTGAAACTCTTGGGTCTTCGCTCTGTGTGTGCGCCATTGGGAGCGTCCTTGCCGTGCGCGGAAATTGCACCAGGGCTAGGCCTGGTGTTGAAAAACCAAGGGGTGCACACAGCAGTACCACCCTCCCGCCTTCACGTTGGTGCCCCGTGTAAACCTCGTACCTCAGAGGTCCTTGATTCGACGGCAGATTCAGGGAGTACTGGATAAGGGTGCGAGGGCTAAAGGGGGGGGAGTCCTATTGGAGCGTAGGACGGGTCTTTCTAAGTCCGAACGAGGGGGCTCGGTCAGCAACCTTGCCAATGAACTCTCGGTGACGCCTGTGGGTGAATGGTCAACCCCATGGAGCCAGACCATAATGGCGGGCGCGAGGGGCCTACCAATGGCCGCTCGGTGCATGGAGAATGCATCATTCCTTCTGGCTGTGTGGATCTAGATTTCAGCGAAAGCCTGGGATGCAAGGGCCGCTGTTGAGCCTATATCATCCCTGGCTCAGTCTGTGATTGAGCCGAATTTCTATTCTGTAGCGGGGGGTGCACACAGTAGTACCACCCCCCCGCCTCCGCGTTGGTTTCCCCGCGTCAACCTCGGCACCTCAGAGGTCCTTGATTCGACGGCAGATTCAGGGAGGACTGGGTAAGGGTGCGAGGGCTAAAGGGGGGGGAGTCCTATTGGAGCGTAGGACGGGTTGAACTAAGTCCGAACGAGAGGGCTCGGTCAGCAACCTTGCCAATGAACTCTCGGAGACGCCTGTGGGTGAGTGGTCAACCCCATTGTAGCCAGACCATACTGGCGGGCGCGAGGGGCCTACCAATGGCCGCTCGGTGCATGGAGAATGCATCATTCCTTTTGGCTGTGTGGACCTAGATTACGGCGAAAGCCTGGGATGCAAGGGCCATAGAAGCCTATATCATCCCTGGCTCAGTCTTTGATTGAGCCGAATTTTTATTCTGTAGCTAAAATCTGCGGGGAGAAGTATTCCCGCCCTCGCCATCACCCTGAGGGGAGTGGAGAGGCAACTTGAAACTCATGGGTCTTCGCTCTGTGTGTGCGTCATTGGGAGCGACCTTGCCGTTCGCGAAAATTGCACCGGGGCTAGGCCTGGTGTTGAAAAACCAAGGGGTGCACACAGTAGTACCACCCCCCCGCCTTCGCGTTGGTTCCCCGCGTAAACCTCAGAACCTCAGAGGTCCTTGATTCGACGGCAGATTCAGGGAGTACTGTGATCAAAGGTTCGAGGGCTAAAGGGGGGGAAGTCCTATTGGAGCTTTAGGACGGGTTTAACTAAGTCCGAACGAGAGGGCTCGGTCAGCAACCTTGCTATGAACTCTCGGAGACGCCTGTGGGTGAGTGGTCAACCCCATTGTAGCCAGACCATACTGGCGGGCGCGAGGGGCCTACCAATGGCCGCTCGGTGCATGGAGAATGCATCATTCCTTTTGGCTGTGTGGACCTAGATTACGGCGAAAGCCTGGGATGCAAGGGCCATAGAAGCCTATATCATCCCTGGCTCAGTCTTTGATTGAGCCGAATTTTATTCTGTTTTATTCTGTAGCTAAAATCTTTCAGGGAGTACTGGTTAAGGGTTCGAGGGCTAAAGGGGGGGGGGGGGAGTCCTATTGGAGCGTAGGACGGGTTTAACTAAGTCCGAACGAGAGGGCTCGGTCAGCAACCTTGCCAATGAACTCTCGGAGACGCCTGTGGGTGAGTGGTCAACCCCACTGTAGCCAGACCATACTGGCGGGCGCGAGGGGCCTACCAATGGCCGCTCGGTGCATGATATTGCATCATCCCTTCTGGCTGTGTGACGTGGTTTTCAGCGAAAACAGGGGATGCAAGGGCCGTTGAGCCTATATCGTCCCTGGCTTTGCCGAATTTCTATTCTGTAGCTAAAATCTACTCTGTGCCGTGCTACACGTGAGCTTACATCTAAACAAATGGGAAAAAAATATTTTTTTAAATTAAATTGGATTTGTTTAAGCTGAAAATTTATATATTTTGATTAAAATTGCTTAAATATTAACGTATTATATTTAATTTTTATATATTTCCTTTAAATAATTTTAATTTTAACTTTGTATATTTAATAGGCCTAATAATCGTTTGTTTACAAAATATCTAAAGTAGTTATTTTATTTTGTGTGCCATTTTTTTGGTATACTTTTTAATTTAAAAATGGAAATAAATTCTTTGGGTAAAGAAATGTTTCCTATGCTGGAAACACTTATGGGAAATATTTCCACATTCTTAAATGCCAAAAATCCGAAAATGGAATCTCAAAAAAAGATTTTAAATTTAATTCAAACAGATTTGAATGAATTTATAAAAGTTTTACCAGAAAATGTAGAAAATATGGCTTTTAATACTAAAATGGATGATATATTAAAGAATCAAGAAAATATTATTGAAAATATTCAAAAAAACTTTGAAGAAAAAATTGATGATTTAAAAAAATCTACTCAAGACTTAATTAGTGAAAATAATGCTCTAATCGATGAAAAATTGAAAATATTAATGGAAAAAAGTGAGAATAGTTACAGTGCAGTTTTGGCCTCTAACCTACCAACTGCACCAACCTCCATAGCCCAGCCAAAAAGTTCCCCTAATCTAATTGGAAAAATAGTAATTGAATCAAAACTCCCAGAAAATACCAACATCGTGCAATTCCTTAAAGAAAATATTTCTTTGTCTAATCTAAAAATAATTAGAGCAAATGCTATTCCAAACAAAAAGGGATGCACCATAGAAGTTCCCACAATGGAAAATGTAAACACAATAGTAAAATTCATAAATGAAAATGAACATTTTAGGTCTAAAATAACTCCAAAAGTCCCTAAAGGTAGGTCTCCTACTATTAAAATATTAAATGTTGAAGAAGAATTTGGTGAAGAACAGATTATAGATTATTTCAAAGAAAGTTTAAATGTAACTAATGCTGATTTAAAACCCTTTAGTGTATATAAAAATAAATTTAACAAATATGATTGGCTTATAAATATTGATTCAAACACATTTTCACAATTGAAAAATAGATCAACAATTGAAAACAATTCATACAGATTTAGATATGGATGGAGAGTTATCAAATGGACAGAAATTTTTCTTGTTAATAGATGCACCAAATGTCTTGATTTCCATAAATCTAAAAACTGTAAAGAATCAGAAAACACATGTGCGAAATGTGGTAGCAAGGGCCATGTTTCTAAATCATGTACAAAAACAGAAAATTGCATAAACTGTAAAAAAGCCAATAGTAAAAATCCTACACTTAAATTGAACACACAACATAATGCCTTCAGTATAGACTGCCCTTGCTATATACATAGAATTAATTTATTGAAAAAGATATTCTTTATATATAATTTGTTATTTAAAATATTTTATTATGTCTTTCCTTTACTTAATTATTTTTTCTTTATATTTGTCCTTATTTACTCATTTATTTACTCTTTCACAATCAAATTTTGAAAATGGCAAAATGGCTCCACTTCTCCCTATTTGCTTTTCTCTCTCTCTCTCTTCGGCTGTGCGGCCACGCGGCGGCGCATTTTTCTATCTGGAGATGGAAAACTTCGAGTTTTCCAACCCATATGCAGTACTGGCGGTGAGCCAGGATAAAGATCTACACGACGGTATGATTCCCATCGAGGTAGCTGAAATGGAAGTCGATTTATCGACGATAAAATATTCGACGAAGAATTGTTTGAATTCAGGTATGAGCGACGGACATGCAAATTCGTTCGTGAAAAACGGCGGATATGTAAATCCGGCCGCGGCAAAAAGTGAAAATTGGGCGGAGCAAGTTGAGGCCGCGGAAAAGGATAATAACACCGAACCTTTCGAATCTGTACACCGGAAAAAAAGGAAACGTCTTGACTCTAAAAGTCAGCGGGCCCAGATTGTGAGGCCGGACGCTAGCTCTCCAAAACCATCTGGACAGCTTCGAAGGACCACAAAGGAGTCTGTGACCCACGTCAGGAACACCAGACAGCAACAGGCGCTGAACAAAGCTAGATCAGAAGCAACATCGTTCGACCAATGCTGCTATGTCGAATGGTGCGCGGATTTCCATCCCGTCCACTATATGAAGGCCTTGGAAGAGTTGCTGGGGAAGGAATCCGTCTACCAGCTGATGAAGAAGTCCGGCCATGCTATGGTCGGACTGGCCAGCATTGAGAAGGCGGAGCGCCTGGTGGAGAATGGACTCACCATCAACAACACCTTCCTCAGGGCATTCCCATACAGAAGGAAGGCGGAGAAGATCATCCTCGGGAACCTGCCCATCGCAGTGAGGGAGGAGGACATCATCGAGGCCCTGCGACCTTACTGCCGGGTTGTCTCCCTGGCCTATGAAGTGGTGTCCTGTAACGGATACACCTGGACCACCGGCAACAGGGAGGCCTTCGTCCTCCTGAATGAAGGACGCAAACTCCACCAGCTCCCTGCCAAGCTGGTGATCATCTCCAAAGGAGAGTCCACACCCGCCTACGTCACCTACGGCGTTAGGTGTAGTAGATGTCACCGCCAGGGACATCGGCGAGCCACCTGCCCCCAGGGCACCCGAAGTGGACCGGTGTTGACACCTCCACCCTCCTTGCCCACGCCCTCCCACAGCTTCACAGCGACTACATCGGCTGAGGGAAATTCTGGAACCATCCAGACAATCCATGTGACACCTCCCAATCCTGCCGCGTCTTCGCCCGCGGAGAGCTGCCCAGTCCTTTCCCAGAACACTCCAGCCACCAAGCCTTCTACTCCGGCGCCGAGCACCAGCGTGTTACCATCTCTACTAGCACCTTCCTCGACCACTACTTCACCAACAGCGGACCCTGCCAAAGATCAGGCCAAGACTGCACTAACAATGGGATCTTCCGTCCCTAAACCACAAACCACACAGCTTCTTCAGCTCACTTTACAGAAGGTTGAGGATCTGTTCAAGGTACTAGACGCTGACTCCTTCCTGGAACCCCTATATATGGATTATCACAGGTGGGAAATAGAGAAGGCTGTTGTATGCCCAACCATGAGGGAGGACGTCTTCACATATCTTTCGCCCGAGCAGATCTCTGCTCTGAAGAAATTCCTTGACAAGGCAATCGCCCATGTCGGGGACAAGGACTCCGACCTAGGCAAGAGGCTGTCCGACTTCAGGACAGAATGCGACATTGAACGAGACGAACCCCCATGGTATTCGTCTGATACAAACGATTAGAGATTCTGAATATTTATTTTTTGTTATTTTAACTGTTGTAATGTTTAACTGTTGACTTGAGGTCAATAAACCTTTTAATTGTCAATTGTCTCTCTCTCTCTGCAGCTTTTTTTATAAAAAAATATTAAAACTTAGAATTAAGCATTGCTTCTTTATATACATGTTTGTTACACATTTAGCAATATATATACCAAAATATTTTTTAGAATATTTAACTCTTTTAGTGAATTTTTGTCAGGGGGGCTGCAAAAATGCCGTATTTTTGCAATATTTGGATGCTTTTTTTGTAAAAAAAATATTAGGACTTAGAATTAAGCTTTGTTCTTTTATGTACATGTTATTTATACTTTTAGCAATATATATTTCAGAAATTTTTGGAATATTTAATTTTTTTTTTATGAATTTTTGTCAGGGGAGCTGCAGAATTGCCGTACTTATGCAATATTTTGATGCTTTTCTTGTGAAAAGGATAATGAAATTTAAAATTAAGCTTTGCTTTTTTATATACATGTTTTTTACACATTTAGAAATATATACACAGGAAAATTTTGGAATATTTAACTTTTTTGGTGAATTTTTGTCAGGGAAGCTATGGTTTGCCGTAGTTATGCAATATGTTGATGCTCTTCTCATAAAAAAATATTAAGGTTTAGAATTAAGCTTTGCTTTTTTGTATACATGTTTTTTACACATTTAGCAATATTTACACAGAAAATTTTTGGAATATTTAACCTTTTTGGTGAATTTTTGTCAGGGAAGCTATGGATTGCCGTAATCATGCAATATGTTGATGCTCTTCTCATAAAAAATATATTTGGGTTTAGAATTAAGCTTTGCTTTTTTTATATACATGTTATTTACACATTTAGCAATATATACACAGGAAAATTTTGGAATATTTGACTTTTTTGGTGAATTTTTGACAGGGAAGCTATGGATTGCCGTAGTTATGCAATATGTTGAAGCTCTTCTCATAAAAAAAAATATTAAGGTTTAGAATTAAGATTTGCTTTTTTATATACATGTTATTTACACATTTAGCAATATTTACACAGAAAAAATTTGGAATATTTAACTTTTTTAGGGAATTTTTGTCAGGGAAGCTATGGATTGCCGTAGTTTTGCAATATGTTGATGCTCTTCTCATAAAAAAATATTGGGGTTTAGAATTAAGCTCTGCTTCTTTATATACATATTATTTACACATCTAGTAATATATATACCAAAAACCTTTAGAATAATTGACTTTGTTGATGAAATTTTGTTGGGGGAGTTACAGAAATGCCTTTTTCATACAATTTTGTGATGCTTTTCTTAATAATTTTGCAAAATACATTTACAGATTTTGATAATTCTTGGTATTTTGATTTTGTACATTTATTTCATTATATTAAATATAATTTTTGCCCTAAAAGTTGTTAAACGACTTTTAAAATTATTCCTCAGAATGTTGGGAGGGGTTATATAGCAGTCGATCATTTAATTCATCATGCGACGCAAATAGACGCTGATGTTATCTTACTTCAGGAGATTCCTCCAGATAGATGTAACAGTAAATTATTATCTTGGCATAGAATAGTAAATGAAAACAATAAGATTATTAGCTTGATAAATCCCAGACATAGAGTTTTTGTTCCGAGACCACATATTTTCATATTGTGCTACAGATTTCATTTCCTAATGATTTTAAGATACAAATATATAATTGTTATGTTCCTCCTTTAGATTTAAGTCAAGATGACAGTATCTTTACAAATCTTTTGATAAATTTGACAGATAATATTAGAAAATATTCATATAATAATATAATAATGGGGGACTTTAATGCACATAATTCTCTTTTTGGAGGGGATATTACAGATAGTCGGGGGGATTCGCTATATGATTTTATTTTTACAAATGATTTACTTTTATTTCTGATCCTAATACCTTTACTTTTGACAACAATAGGACACAATCTTGTATTGAATTTACTCTTTGTTCAGTAAATATCTTAGATAATTTAGAATGGCAGGCAAATCCTTTTTCTAGTCTTAGTGATCATATAGCTATTTTATTGAAATTTAACTGTTTACCTCGTAAAGATTTAGTTTTTAGCAGATCTATTAGATACAATGTTAATATTAACTACTATAAAAAATTTATTAATGCATGTAGAAAATATTTTTTAAATTTTAAATTTTTAGATAATCTGGTCATAACAAAAAATGCCATAGATCAGCAAGTTACTTTGATTGAAGATAATATTAAAAAAATTGTACATCTCTAGTTAGGAAAGCTGGTTTACATCTACCTAAAAAAAGATATAACCCTTGGTGGCACTATAGCTTAGATATTTTGAAAAATAAAACTATGGCCCTTAAACGACTATATAAAAAAACAGTAAATAATCAAGATTTACGAATATATATATTTAACAATTTTCAAAAAACATTAGCTTTATATAAGAAACAGATTAGAAAATTTAAAAATACATATTATAGAGAACTATTCAATAAAGTTTCTATTAACAATCCTTTTACCTCCCCATATAAAATAATTAATAAAAAAAATTGTAGACCCTTTACCTTCAATTCCTTCCGAAAAACTGATAGTTCTTTTACTCTGACAACTGAAGAAAGTTTTGAGTATTATATAAATACAAAATTTGGTTTAGATTCTGAAAATTTACAGACAATAAAATTTATTGATAATTTTTCTTTTAAACCTATTACAAAAACTGAAATTTACTCAGCTCTGAAATTTATGGGCACTAAAAAGCGCCCTGACCGGATGGAATTATGCGAAATCCTCTTTATTACTTAAATAATCTATACCCAAATATCTTATTAAATTTATATAATTCTTGTCTACAAATAGGTTATTTTCCTGATAATTGGAAAATTAGTAAAATTATTTTTCTTAGGAAGCCCAATAAGGACCCTTCAATGCTCAATTCTGTTAGGCCAATTTCTTTATTAAATATAATGGGTAAGATTTTAGATAAAATTATTGTAAATAGAACTTACTATCTTTTTCAAAATTCTTCTTGTCTAAGCAGTTTTCAGTATGGTTTTAGGTGGGGAAAATCAAGTGTAGATATTATTGATGACATTTTTAATTTTGTTAGGGAAAATAGTTTCATTAGATATAGAAGGGGCATTTGATAATGCTTCATATGATCTTATATTACAAGCTGCAAAAAATATGAATATTCCCTCTTATATTCTAAATTTTTATTTGAGTTTTTTAAGTAATAGGAAAACATACTCAGAAATTTCCCCTAAGAGTATAGCTGAGCCTTTAACAATAAATAAAGGTTGCCCTCAAGGCAGTAATAGTGGTCCTTTGTTGTGGTTAGTTTTATTGGATTCTATTTTTTATATTTTAAAGGACTTAGATACAAAACTATTTGCTTATGCCGATGATTTGTTATTAATCTGCTGTGAAAACAGTAGGTTTAAATTGGAAAAAAATTGTAATAATAGTCTTGATCTTATTTCAATATGGCTTAAAAAAATAGGTTGGGGATTTCAGTAGACAAATGTTCGGCTTTATATATAGCCCCTCCAGGTTTAAATAAGGGTTTGGGAAAAGGTGGGGTACGAAATCTTGTAATTAAGATTAATAATAGTTGTATTAAATTTAGGAATAATGTAAAAATTTTATGTATTGTGATTAATAGGTTTTTAAATTGGATAGATCATGCTAAGTATGTTAAGAATAAGATGGGTAAAAAGGGTAGGGAAATACGGAAAATATCAACATTAAACTGGGGTTTATCCCCAGCTGTTATCAAAAGAATCTATTTAGCAGGTTTTGAAAGGGCTATTGTTTATGGTGCAAAGGTTTGGTGGGGGTTTGGGGATAATAATAAATCTTTAATCAAAATTTTAAGATCTACTCAGAGACCTTTTGCTTTGGCCATATGTAGGGGATACAATACCTTAAGCACTGATGCAGCATTATTTCTTTCGGGATTGATACCGATAGAATTGGTTTTAAATTTTGAATCTAAGATAACCTGTCTCAATAGACCAATAAATATTTTAAAAATAGGACCTAATAGTAATGTTATAGATATTCCCTCCCTAAACTATTTTTGTGATCCTGCTGACTATGAAATTATTAATTTTACAAAGGAACTTCCAACTATACTAATGATTTGATAATTTATACGGACGGTTCCAAATCAGAAAATGGTGTTGGTGCGGGATGGTGTTCAATATATGACAATATTTTTATATATGAAAGATCCTATATATATATATATTATTCTATTATAATAGTGTTTTTCAAGCAGAAAATCTTGCAATATTTAATGCTTTAGAATGGTTCGACGAAAACAATAAATTTAAATCTGTACATATTGCTTCCGATAGTTTATCATCTCTTTTAGCCCTCAATAGCCCATTATCTAAGACTTGGACAATAATGAGAACCAAATTATTAATTAATATCATTAGGCAAAAAAATAAATTAATTAAGTTTTTTTGGGTTAAATCCCATATAGGTACAATAGGAAATGAACAAGCCGATAAGCTGGCCAAAGAAGCATATCAATATCCAGCCCCGTATACCAACCCATTCCAATACCTAAATCCTATATGAAAATTTTTATAAAAAAGAAATTATTGGTTTATGGCAGGACCTTTGGGATTAATAAATTAATGGTAGGTATCTATATAAATGGTTGAGATTTGTAAATAATAGAAGAATATTAGGTAATGGCTATTTAAATTGTTTTCTTACAGGCCATGGCCCCTTTCCTTCATATTATAATAGGTTTAATATTAAAATTCCCTCCCCCTGTCTATGTTCACTATTGTTACCAGATCATGTTCATTTATTATTTTCTTGTACATATTTTAATAATACACGTCCCAATTTTTTAAAAACTTTACATCCTAATCTTCCCCATATTATTTTTACATATAAATCAGAACTGGAGTTATTTCGCCAAATAATTTATGATTCTATAAAAAAATATTTAATCAGTAATATTTGTTGTATATAGATGTTGTTAAATATTTAAAGAAAATATGTATATACTAATAGTTAAATTTCCTTTTCTTCTGTTTTTTTATTTTTTCATTTATTTTGTTTTTGTTTTTATTTTGCTTTTTTCTTTGTTTTTCTTTCTCTTTCTCTTTTCTTTTCTTTTCTGTTTTTTTTTTAAAACTATATATAGCTTCTTATTGTGTGTAAATATTAATTATATAATTCATTGTATCATATTTGAAAATAATAAACAAACCGTCTCTGGGGCAAACCTTATCTACACTTCGTTGTTTCTTTGCGGGGCTTGATCTGGGGGTTTTCTTTTCCCGCTGATTTTAATCAAAAAAATAAATTTTGAAAATCTAGAAGCAGAGTACAGGGGACGCAAGGGCTTGTTAGCCTATATCGTTCCCGGCTTTGTCTTTGACAAGCCAAATTTTTCCATCTTTCCATCTGTAGCTAAAATCTTGAGATTAATGTTACTTCCTTAAAGAGGCCTGATAATATTTTTATATAGGTTTAGATTATAATATTATTGATATTACTTCTAAAAAATTCTTTTGTAATCCTGCTGACTTCAATTTAATTACATTTCAAAAAGTTTTACCTAATAGTTCAGATTTAACTCTTTTTACAGATGGTTCTAAATCAGAAAATGGTGTTGGAGCTGGTTGTGTGCCTTTTATGATAACACAATTATACACAGGGAGGCTTATATTTTATTTCCAGATAATAGCGTTTTTCAAGCTGAAAATTTTGCTATTTATATGGCTCTAGAATGGTTTGAAAATCAAAATTATAATTCCCTGCATTTGGCCACGGATAGCCTTTCATCACTTCAAGCTCTTAATAATTCATTTTCTAAAACATGGACAACCATGCGCAATAAGGCAAACATTTATAAATTAAGAAGTAAAAATAAGAATGTCTACTTATATTGGATTAAGGCTCACATAGGAATTGAAGGCAATGAAATGGCTGATAGGTTAGATAAAGATTCTTATAAATTTCCCTCTCCTTATCAATTATTACCTATACCTAAATCATTTAAAAAAACATTTATTTAAAAGGGAAATTTCAGATATTTGGCAATATAATTGGAACCAATCTTTAAATGGAAGGGAATTATATAAATGGCTTAAATTTGTTAACAATAAACGTATCTTAGGTAATGCTTTTTTGAACTACTTTTTAACTGGCCATGGTCCCTTTCCCTCTTATTTTGTAAAATTTAAAATTAAAATACCTTCTCCATGTCTTTGTAATCAGATCAATATCAATCATACTCACTTATTATTTGATCGTCACTCTCTGAACCATATCCGTCCCTTTTTCTTGAAGCAAACAAATCCTAATCTTCCCCATATAATTGCTACTTATAAAATTGAACTTGAACAATTTTGAAAAAAATATTATTGATTTGTTACAGCAAAATGAATGATACTTGTTTTAACTTTTTATATATATATATTTATATTTTGGTAATTGATTTAGGGGTTTAAGTTATTTTAAATATTTTAATACGTATTTCTTCCTTTCTTTAATTTTCTTTTCTTTATTCTTTCTCTTTATTCTTTTTTCCCTCTTTATATTAATTAAACTATCTTTTATAATTATTCATAAACTTTGCTTTTGTTTTAAATTTAAATTTATATTATTTATATATTAAATATTTATCTCCTTTATATATATACTAGCCGAATGACCCGGGCAACGCCCGTGTTTTACCCGATTTGATGTTTTTATTAAAATACTATATGTTACAATTATAAATTGGCGCCTTAAATAAATGCATATATTAGTTAATAACTATAGCCTATGTGCTTTATCTGTCTATGTACTGTTGGCTTCCGTAGGCGTCTCTTACTGGGAAAAAGAGAGGATTCCATTTAGTTATTAACTAATATATGCATTTTTTTAAGGAGCGACCAGCTCCAACACAATAGTTACAAAAACGAAAAAGCGAGTGGGGGGGCATGATGGGGGGGGGGGGGGGGGAAGGTGGCGTGATCGTAGCCAACCAATAGGAGGGCGCCATTCCAAAAAAAAAAGCAAACGGTGACAGAGATGAAAACTGATTAAGAGATGAAGAACGCATGACACTCGTAACTGTATATTGAATATATATATATATATATTTTTCTCTCACTATATATATTATATATAATCAACTATATATTTATTTTTTATTTTTTTTCCACTATATATATTATATATCTACTGCAAAATTACTTATTTTATGTAATGTTTAGATTTTTAATAAAGTGAACCGTTGCTGAGGTTACTATTGATACGCCTCCATGTGGATTTGCAGAGCCTGATTGATGGGTTTTCTCTTCCCGCTGATTAAAAATTTAAACTTAATGTTAATTGGCACAGAGTCAGCGAAAGGGGATGCAAGGGCAGTTACGCCTATATCGTCCCTGGCTCAGTCTTTGATTGAGCTAAATTTCTTTTCTGTAGCTAAATGGGATATCAGAGTAGATTAATTGGTTAGGGATTAGAACGGTATATAGTAAAAGGCACGCACTAATATTTGATTTAATAGAGGGTGAGAATTAATTAGAGTGACATCCGGCAGTGGCGATGGGTCGTGACAAGAAAATGTCGGCATGTATCTTTCCATCACCCCTCGGATTTATTTTTAGCGAGTTCCGGGCGGTGGCGAGGGATGTTTATTTAGATCAGGGGCCCCTTTCGGGGACCGCTTGCTTCCTTCTAACTTATTGGAAGATCTCTTCAGTGAGATGAAGAAAAGGGGCTGAGAAAGTCGGAGGTATAAGACGGGATTTCTAAGCGTCAAATACCGTGGAACATAAATGGTTAAATTCTACTAAGTGTACATCAGGTGTTACGCGAGGTGTTTGAATTAGTGGCAGGTGCGCGAGGTATAGGATATTTTCTGTATAGTATTTATGTTTGTTCACATGAACTGTATCATCTTCTTTATTCAGGGGTCGATTGAGTCTGTTAATTCGGACTACGTTCGGAAATATTATTTCTATAATTGTAAACGGACCTGTGAAGTATGGTGCCAGTTTTCCCGTATCGGGATGTTTATGATTTTTTACGAGAACTAGGTCACCAATCTCTAAATGCGGGGTTTGATGACCTTTATCATATCTTTGTTTGTCCCTTTCATGCTTAAGCTGTGTTCTGCTGAAGGCAAGTTGCCTAGCTTTCTGTACGTCGGGGAACGGGTTATAATGGGTGTTTTGTTCTGGTGGGATGCTATTAAACATCCAAAAGATCGGTGGGAAACCTGTGACGGTGTGTGGGTATTGATTATAGATTTGGACAACTTGTTTAATTAATTTGGTCCAGGATGTCTTCGGGTTTTAAAGATATAGTAACCTTAGCTTTCCAGTGATTGTGGCGTTCAATCGTTCTATCAATCCGTTAGCTTGCGGATTGTTACTGGTGGTAAGTAGTGGTTGTATACCGCGAGATAGCAGAAAATTGCGGAATTTTTCGGAGGTGAATGCGGGCGCTCTATCCGAAAGTAGGCGTTTTGGAGACCCTTGTTGTAGTACCTCTTTTAGGGTTTGGATGTACGTTACGGTACTGGTAGATCTCGATGGGAATGCCCAATCGTATCTGGTCAAGTGATCCACTATAACATGGAAATACGTCTTGGAGTGTCCGTATTTCGAAAATCCGGATATTGTATCTATTGATATTAAATCGAATGGTTGTTGTGGTGGGGGAATTTGTCCTAAGGTGCCATAAGACTTACCTTTGGGTCTTTTGATGATTTGGCAGGTATGACAGGAATTTACAAATTTTTGTATGGATTTGGCCATACCTTTCCAGTAATACTGAGTAGAGATTAGGCGAGCCATTTGTGAGATACCGGGATGGTTGTATTCGCTGTGAACCTGGTTCATAAGCGAGTGTTGAAGAGCTTCGGGTATTATTATTCGATTTACACCTTTACGCCGTATGGTGTGTAGACCGTTGACGTCTACAGCGACACTGGTATCCGTGATTCGGTTGGTGTTTCTTAATAGTACGAACACTGATAAATACACAAAATGGATTGCGAGAAAGTAAATCGGCCTCGTGTTGTTGTGTACCCTTGAGGTACTGTATTTCATAGTCGTAAGTAGATAGTCTTAACCTCCACCTAAAAAGTCGTCCTGAGGGGTTTTTAATAGTTTTAAGCCATTGTAGGGCTTGGTAGTCGGAGTAGACAGTGAATTTGGTACCGGATAGATAGATGCGGAATTTTTCGATGCTTTCTACGATCGCTAAACTCTGAAATGGTATAATTGCGTTCGTGAGGGCGCAGTGCTCTACTGTAATACTGTGTGGGATGAATTTTTCCGTCCGGATGTACTTGTTTGAGAATTACTGCGATTCCCTGGGTGTAGGCGTCACAGTACAAGTGGCAGGGTAAGCCATTCTGATACAGATGTAATACGGGTTTACGTGTTGAGATCTCCTTGAGAGCCGTTAATGCCTGTTTACATTTGTCGTCCCATTGCCATTGTTTAGTTTTATTCTGAACATAGGTGGCAGAAGGCGGCGCGCGGCGGTGAAAGAAAGAAGAGCTACGTCATCGCTGACCAATGGGAGGCCACCAGCTGCACCACCAGAGGGAGCTCGCCACCTTCTAAAAGATTCTTAGCACGGTCGCCACTAAATAACAATGCCTTTGAGCTGCGGCTTTAAATCTTTTGTAATTTTTTTAAATATTTATGGTAAAGAAAATTAAAATAAATTCATTTGTAAAGCTTGGGGTAATTGCCTGACCAAAGATAAGTACATTTGTTTCTTTAATCTATTATAAAACATTCTATTCAATTAAGGCCTAACGAGAACAAATTGTTTTGTAAACAATCATTCTGCTTTTCCTCCTTGCGTATTTGCCAAGTGGGAAACAAAACATTGGTGCCGAAACCCGGGAATAAATCTATTAAATAATTATTTAAATATAAATAATTATAATATATTTTTGAAATATATATATTATTAAAATTAATAATAGCAAAAATTAAAGATGGCTGCCAAAATGGCTGCCAAATTTAAAGCTACTTTAAATATTCTTGAATTTCATTTCAAACAAGTGGATTATTTTGAGCAAATTTCGCTCAAGATAATTGAAGCGAAGGATGATGCAAATTTACAGACTTTTAAAAAAGATATTTTAGATATAAAATCTAACATTGAAAAAACTTATTGTAATCTTTTAACATTTTCTGAATTTGATGATGAAGTTTACTTTTCTAGAGTTATGCAATACAATGATAATCTTAGAAATTTAGTGGCGAATATCAATAAAGTATCTTGTACAGCTATTTCAAGCAAAATTGATGATCTAAATCAATCAACCACAAGTAAAATAGAACTTCCTAAATTTAATTTACCTTCCTTTTCTGGTGATGTTAACGAATGGCTTAGTTTCAAGCAATTGTTTTATCTGTCTATTGATTCCAATACCGCTCTAACTGATTCACAAAAGCTGCAATATTTACAATCAGCTGTTACTGGAGACGCTGAACGACTTGTTAGGAGATTTCCTGTTATTGATGAAAACTATGCCCATGCTTGGGCCACATTGGTCTCCAGATATGATAACAAGAAAGAACTTGCCTTTTCACAATGTACAAAATTATTCACTTTAAAACCTTTAAAACTAATAAATTCCAAGGCCATTTTCGAACTACTAGATATATGTAATGAAGCCATGAGAAATCTGAAATCACTGGGTTTGGAAAGAAATACACTTGTTGATATCTTTCTAATACATTTCCTACAAAGGAAGATAGGTGATGATTTGAAAAGGCAATGGGAATTGACGTTGATAGATGATGGCTTTCCATCCTACGAACATTTTATTATGTTTCTTGAAAAACAAGCAAAAAGTTTGCAATCGATAAAAGGTTATGCTAAAGAGGATAAATCTGTAGTGAAACAAACACATGTATATAATTCTATTTCAAAAGGTGATGATAAATGCCTATTATGCAAAAATTCACATCCTATATTCAAATGTGACAAGTTCCATAAAAGTTCTCTCCTTGAAAGATGGAACATAGTAAAAACCAATAACCTTTGTTTCAATTGTTTGCGATCCAACCACAGAGTAACATCATGTAAAATCACTATGCATTGTAAATCATGCAACAAAAAACATCACACTCTTTTGCATTCCTTCCAACCCGAACCTTTGAATACCACTTCAATTGAAGCCCCAATTTCCCAATCTAGCGTTTCATGTTTTCTCAGTGATACAACAAAGCCCAATGAGACAATCTTATTATCTACTGCTATCGTGAGAGTGAGAGCAGAAAATGGATCGTTTCATCCATGCAGAGCTTTGATTGATACTGGTTCTCAAAGAAGTCTAATAACAGAAAATTGTCGTGAAAAGTTGAATCTTCCTGTTAAAAAGAACCAACTCACAGTTTTTGGAATTGGTAACCAACCAATACAGCAGTCTGCAAGTGAGACTTTTCTTCAATTTAAGCCCCATTTTTCTGATAGAATATTCAAAATTTCATCCATAATACTCGATCAAATCATTGTTGATTTACCTAATTTTCTGATAAATAGAGATAATTGGCCTCATCTTAAGAATACTTTATTAGCAGATCCCAATTTTGATAAAACAAGTCCCATTGATTTAGTAATTGGTGCAGACCTAGCCCCATTTTTATATGCAGGAAAACTACGATTCCAAAATCATCCAGGACCCTCTGCCTAGAGTTATAAGTTAGGATGGATACTCTCAGAAAATGTTTCCAGTTCTGAGACTGGAAACAGCTATATCTCATTATGCTCAACATCCCAAGGAGATGATAATCTGCGAAAGTTTTTTGAATTGGAATCGGTTCCTGCCGCTCTTCCATTGACTAAAGAGGAGAAGAGTTGCGGGGACATTTATGACAAGAACTTTTGCATATCAACAGATGGAAGATATTCTGTTGGTCTACCGTTTAAATCTGTGCCTAATCTCGGAGACTCACGTCATAATGCCATGAAACGGTTTCTTGCTCTTGAGAGAAAATTGCACAAATCTTCGAATCTTCTTCAGCAATATAAGGATTTCATGATGGAATACCTTTCTCTCAACCACATGGAGCTCATTCCGAAAAACGAACGTGACAAACCATCAGACAAGTGCTATTATATACCTCACCATTGCGTTCTGCGTGAGCAGAGCAGCACTACTAAATTAAGAGTAGTGTTTGATGCATCGTGCAAAACGAGAAACAATTACTCCTTAAATGAATTTCTTCATACTGGACCAAAATTGCAGCATGATATTTTCAATATTCTTGTGAAGTTTCGTACTAATCCTATAGCTTTTACGGGAGATATTGAGAAAATGTACAGACAGATAAAAGTGAACTCTTCTGATCTCGACTTTCAGAGAATTCTCTGGAGAAATTGTCCATTGTAATCTTTATTGGAGTATAGATTGCTCACAGTAACTTATGGAATGTCGTGTGCACCATATCTTGCAATCCGTACCTTGATGCAACCTGCCACCGACAAAGAACTCCTGTTCCCAAAGGCATGTAAAATCATAAAAACTTATTTTTATATAGACGACCTACTTTCTGGCGCAACAACAATCGAAGAAGCAAAAGTTCTCATTGATGATATCCGAAAAATCCTTTTTTTCTGGTGCTTTTGCATAAGAAAATGGATGTCAAATGTCCCTGAGGTTCTTTCAGAGGTACCAGAAGCGCTGAAAGCACATGATTCATATGAAATCGGAGATAATTCATCTGTTAAGATTCTTGGGATAAATTGGAATCCATCCATGGATAATTTCACAATTACAGTCAATTCACTAAAAGACGTATATTCTAAAAGACAATTGTAATCGGACATTTCTCGAATATATGACCCTTTGGGATGGTTATCACCGGTGATCATTTTCTTCAAGATTCTGTTCCAAACTTTGTGGAAACAGGATTTGGATTGGGATGATCCCTTGTCTGAATCGTTGTGTTCTCATTGGAGGAGAGTGAAAATGGATTTGGCCATGCTAAATCATATTAAAATTCCTAGATATATTTCCTGCAAGGGACTTATACATTCTTTAGAACTCCATGGATTTTGTGATGCTTCCGAATCTGCATATTCATCAGTTGTTTATATGAAATCTCGTTTTAAATCTGGTCATGTTCAAGTCACATTGATTGCTGCCAAGACAAAAGTCGCTCCCTTGAAGGCAACATCAATACCTCGTATGGAGCTTTGTGCTGCTCTTCTCCTTTCAAATTTATATGATTCAATTTGCAGCTCATTGCTGTTGCAGATTGACCGAGTAAGTTTGTGGACAGATTCCCAGATTGTTTTATGTTGGATAAAATCTGAATCAAACATTGGAAACCTTTTGTTGGTAACCGAATTGCAGAAATTCAGCGACTAACTCTGCAATCTTCTTGGTACTATGTGTCTACCAAGGATAATCCTGCAGATTGCGCCTCCAGAGGTATAACTTCTTCAGAACTAGTAAACCATTCACCTATCAAACTCAAGTTTACAAGATCCGCTACCAATCACATATGAACTTCCAAAAGAAGTTTGTCATGAAAAAAGAAAGACTGTTCCGATTTTTCATTTCACTACTTGTCCTATTCTAGACTTTATTTTTAAATTCTCAACATTCAGGAAGCTGAGCCGAGCTACTGCATGGCTCCTAAGATTTATCCACAATGCTAGACACAGCAGCGACAAAATAAAACACAAAGAATTGTCCTCTAATGAGCTCGATAATTCAATCCGAACTCTTATTCAAATCATTCAAAGTTCAGAATTTAAAACTGAAATTCAATGTTGTAATCAAAGCAAAGTACTACCAACAAACTCAAAACTTTTATCCTCAAACCCATTTATTGATTCATCAGGAATTCTACGTGTAGGAGGTCGACTGCGCAAATCCAACCTGCAATTCAATGAGAAGCATCCAATAATTCTTCCTCACAACCATTTCGTTACAGAATTGATTGTTCAACAATTCCACGTAGAGCATCTTCATTCTGGTCTCCAATTAACTCTGTGTGCCATCCGACAAAAGTACTGGATTCCATCAGGTAGAATTCTAGTAAAAAAGCTCATTAATCGTTGCATGAAATGTTTCAAGACGAAACGCCAAGTGTCAAAACAAATCATGGGAGATCTGCCTATCCATAGAATCATACCCTCAAGCCCTTTTAGCAAAACAGGAATAGACTTCGCAGGACCATTTATAACTAAACCTAATGTCATAAGAACAAAAGTAACATTAAAATCATATATAGCATTATTCATTTGTTTCTCAACGAAGGCTATTCACCTTGAGATAGTTTCAGATCTGTCAACCCCTGCCTTCCTCGCTGCTTTTAGAAGATTCATCTCTCGTCGAGGAAAACCCTCTGATATTTTCACCGACAACGCTACTAACTTTAAAGGAGCAAATAATATTTTGAATAATATACATCAACTTGTAAAGGATTATTCAATTCAAAATTATGTCGCTATTGAACACATCACTTGGCATTTTATACCCCCATCTGCTCCAAACTTCGGCGGCATTTGGGAAGCAGGAATTAAATCATTGAAGTGTCATCTCCTAAGGTGTTTAAAATCTGCAGTTTTAAATTTTGAAGAACTCAATACTCTGACAAGTCAAATTGAAGCGTGCTTGAATTCTCGCCCGTTGTATCCGATGAGTTCGGATCCAAATGATTTCAACCCTCTCACTCCAGGACAATTTTTGATTGGAAGACCATTAACAGCACTCCCAGAGCCCAGTTATCACCCTAATGATAACTACTTAACTAGATGGAAATTAATTCAAAAGGCGAGAGATGTTTTCTGGCAAAGATGGTCCAGGGAATATCTAAACAATCTGCAACAACGGTCCAAATGGAAAAAACCCTCTTCTAACCTGAAGGTTGGAGATTTGGTGTTGGTAAAATACATTCCTATGCCTTCAATGCAGTGGAGCCTTGGCCGCATCACCAAGGTGTCACCTGGAGCGGATGGCATTGTCCGAGTTGTAGAACTTCAAACAGAGAAACAACATCATCTAATAAGACCCATCTCGAAGATTGCACTTCTGCCATTCTAATTCTTCTTCTTCTTCTTCAAAAAAAAAAAACTTTCTACACTATGTGATCCTTTTCTTTTGCCTTGTGTGTGGACTACGTCCACAGGAGGGGAGTATGTTTAGTTTTATTCTGAACATAGGTGGCAGAAGGCGGCGCGCGGCGGTGAAAGAAAGAAGAGCTACGTCATCGCTGACTAATGGGAGGCCACCAGCTGCACCACCAGAGGGAGCTCGCCACCTTCTAAAAGATTCTTAGCACGGTCGCCACTAAATAACAATGCCTTTGAGCTGCGGCTTTAAATCTTTTGTAAATTCTTTAAATATTTATTGTAAAGAAAATTAAAATAAATTCATTTGTAAAGCTTGGGATAATTGCCTGACCAAAGATAAGTACATTTGTTTCTTTAAGCTATTATAAAACATTCTATTCAATTAAGGCCTAACGAGAACAAATTGTTTTATAAACAATCATTCTGCTTTTCCTCCTTGCGTATTTGCCAAGTGGGAAACAAAACAGCCATTTAGTGTCTTTTTAAAGTAATTTGTTGAGTGGTGCTCTGAGACGGGCATAATCTGGTATTAACTTGTTATACACGTTGACGGCTCCTAAAAAGGACTGTAACGTTTTTTGGTTGAAGGGAGGTTTGATAGCGTTAATTTTATCGAGGTTACGAGTCTGCGGTGTGTAGGTTCCGTTCTTAACGGGGTGTATCCTATAAATTATAGTGATGTTTTCAAAATTTCACATTTTTTATAGTTTAGTTTAATATTTTCCTGTTGGCAGGAATTGTTCTAAGTTTAGAATATGCTCTTCTAAGGTAACCGAAAAGATAATGAAATCATCGAAATAGTGGGCTATGAAGTTCAACCTATATTTTTGGAATATTGGTTTATTGCGTGTTCAAAAATCTGTGGTGAGTTGCGCATCCCAAATGGAAGCCTACAAAATTCGTATTGCCCGTCTAATGTCACGAAAGCTAAAAGGTGACGGGAACTGGGATCTATTTCGACCTGCCAGTTGGCAGAAGATATGTCGGCTGAGGAGAAATACTTGGCGCGCGAGAGTTTGTCGAGTATATTCTCTATCAAGGGGAGAGGATGGACGTCTGGTGCAATGATTTCATTAATCCTACGATAGTCAACACAAAAGCGTTTTGATTTGTCACGCTTGGTGACAAGCGTGATGGGACTGGCATAGGGAGATACAGAGGTTGTAATTTTACCGTGTTCGAACATTTGTTCGATTTGTGTTTGTATTTCAAGTTGGTCATTTAGGGGTACTCGATAAGGACGTAAGGCAATTACCTTGTCCGAAGTAGTATTGATTTTTACGGGAGGTATTTTGAGACTAGGGACGTCGTATTTATTGGCGGCGAAAACGGGTGCAAATTGATACAGTACCTTGGGTAAATTATAGGGACAGAGACCTAGGTTACTTGTGTCCAAAGCTATGCAAGAGTAGGACATAGAGGCGTTGAAAATAGGATCAGGAACATTACAATGAGGCCAAATAAGAGCGTTGGAAATCACCACGTGTGAGCAACCCGTTCCAGGAGGGGAAGGTTTAGTAAATGGGACAGTTGTATTAGCCTGTCCATGGGACACGTGTTGCTTGCACGAGGTGAATTTGTACAATGTAGTTCGTAAGTGAACATTATCTTGATACAGGCGTATCTGAGGACAGTTTATAATTAGTAGAAATCTTTTTATGGAGTTAAGGGATAATATGCCAAAAGGCAAGGGTGTATCTATGATATGGAATTTTAGGTTCTGCGTTATGTTACCTATTTTTAAGTTTAAAAATATATAACCTATGTAGAAAATTTTGTTAGATATGGCGTTAATAGTTAAGTTAAATGGGTGGACAGGTATTTTCTTTTGCAAACTGGTTTCTATTATTTTAAAAGTATTCCGACAAATATATCGATAGATGCTCCTGTATCAAGTAGTGTAGGTGTACATTATTGGACAGTTCAGCACAAACGAGCAATTGTTCAACGAAAATTATGAGGAGGAACCTACTGTTGTGCTGTCTTGTGGTTCGGGACAGGCCAGGTCTGGTGCCGTGGTTGGAGGATCCCTGGAACAGTTAGAGTTCACTGCTTGCGCTGGGCTCGTGGTGCAGAGAGGATCAGGGGAGCAGGTAACATCCGCCCGCGTGTTGGTAACTCGGAGGGTGCGGGAGAGGATAACACAGTTCTTTCGTGCTGTGGATAAGTTGTGGCTCGGTACACAGGTCTTGGACGGCTCTGTACACGCCGTTTGGGGCACTGGGCGTGCCAGTGCATGGCGCCACAATACCTGCAGGATGAAGGGGTGGATAGGTAGCGTAGTTGGGTCGTGCTCACCACGGTCGCTGAGCACTGTACCTCGTGAAGGTGCGAAGGAAGGGTTGGGAGTTGTTCTGGTCGTCTGTTGGCACACTTGTGACGCACTGTGGGTTCCTCTTACGCGCGACACTACCCTATATCACTCTTGGAGCGTGTTCGGTTGCACGGCAGCGACAATGCGCTGATCAGCAACGGGTAACCCATCAGTCAGAGTTTCTAATAGGATTTTGTGGGGAAGATTCAGCTGCAGGCCACACACCGTCTTTTTTTTATATAATACTCCTCTAATGAGGAGCAATCTGACAACTTAATGGCCAAGAATCGTGCGAATGACGCGTTTGTGGTTTCAGGAATGAGGTCTATCAGGGCCCTGCCTTGCGTCAACGTAGTATAATTTATCTAATTTTAGGCTGCGGAAGTAGTGCAGGGCCTTACCTTGCAGGAGGTTTGGTAGCCTTATCAGTCTTTCGGTGTATTGTAGTTGGGCCCGATCAGCTTGGGCGTCGTAATTGTCGAAGAATCTCTGCGCCTCGTAGGAACCATCGTAGCGCGGTAGTTCCACATCTCGCGATAGTCCGGTCGCCGCGGACAGCTGATGTAGCGTCCTCGCCAAACTCCCCAGGACTTCTGATGCCACTGGCGGGGGCGGGGTGTCCTCCTGGCTGGGCGTGACTTCCTGCGAACTACCGAGGGTGTTTTCTATCTTGGGAAAAGTGGTGTTTTCGCCACTTTCATAGTCGAGATCGGACTCCATGGGCTCCTTTGAATCCTCCTCTCTTCCCTGTTCCATCTTTCTGTACAGACAGTGGTCTACTTGCTTACTTGTACCTTGGCGTCCTCAATCCTGTCGGCTCTTCGGACGGGGGAGTCTGTGATATCTTGGGACCTCTGGAACCAGTGTTACCTGATGCTAGACGAACCTCGATGTCACCTCTACCGTGCAGTCGTGGTGGATGGCGACACAGTTGGGCCAAAGGTGAAATAAACAAACAGAGATTCCACGAAGAAGCGTCTGAACGTCAAGATGGAATGGGACGAGGAGGCAGGAAAGGATTACCCCTATAGGAGCGGCCTGCGCGGACTGGGGACTGAAATAAAGACTGAAACATAAAACAGCCTAACTGAGGGTTTGGGGCCTCCTTTCATATCTTCCCTGGGTCCAGGCAGGTCACTGCCCTTTTCTGACGTAAACAGGGGGGGGGAGTGGAATCATCCAGGGGGGCCACGACCTCGTAAAAATTGGACTGGGCTCGATAGGCCTACTTTCTTATTATCACTTAGGCCTGATTAGTTTTAGCCTTTATTTTCTCCTGTTATTCTCCATTCCTTTTATCTGTACAGTTGCTATACTTTATTAGAGTCTTACGCGGTACAGATTGATGTTATTTGATGCTTTCTATTTGCAGTAAAAAAACAAGTTATATACAGTCACGTGGTGAAATATGTGGTAGTAGATATCTGGATTATTTACAACACAATTCCATGGTCTCAATTGATTCAGAGATGGCCCCAGATGTGAGAGGGTTCATATGGAGGAATTTAAGAGAGCGGAATAGGAAGACTGTTATTAAAAAAAGTAATATCTCAATTATTTATTCTTTTATAATCAAACTAAAAATCATGATCTAAAAACAGGGCAATCTTCAATAACCTCTTAATCAACCACTTCAAAGGTTACTTCTTAATAAATACTAACATTCCTTTTACCCAGGAACTTTTAACTCCTTCGCAGGCTAGACTTGACCTACTTTGATTTCGTAATTAACAATATTGACACACCGTCCCCAAGATTTACCTATCCTAACTTCTGGCTTGGACACCTGCAAATTGTATTTTTTTTATATATATTCCAGGGCTCTCTCATGTCACACGCTGGCACATCTTTTTTTTTTTATTTTACTCTTTTTCTCGCTCTGCCCCCGACGACTCGATTTAAATTTTGATTTCTGGTCACTGATCTTCGCCCTCATTTATCCTGCATGCGTACGTCTTAACGACTAATTAATCAAACCCATAACAATCACCCTTATCTTACTATTCGAATGTGGTACTGTCACTTTATTCGGTCCTTAAATTTACATGTGAAACATGGCCTAGGTTTTCCGCGCCATGCACATTAAATGGTTTGGGACTTGAGTCAAGGTGACATTGCCTCAACCTAATAATAACTAACCCCTCAACCCTTTCTAACGCCCATCACGAAGAGATCATGATTTACCCATCCAATCATTTATATTTTTACCTATAATCATTATATGTTCTCTATTAAAGCTTTTATTCCTATTTTTATTTTACTTGTATGTTTAGTATTAGTTCTTTATACTTTATTATATCTAATGGATATACAGAAATCAACCCCATTTTATGAACCAACTCATTTTAATTAATTTTTAAAAATTACTTCCATAAATTGTTCAACGAAAATTATGTGTGGAAGAACTTACTGTGGTGCTGTCTTGTGGGTCGGGACAGGCTTGGTCTGTTGCCGTGGTTTGAGAATCCCTGGGACAGCTAGAGTTCACTGCTTGCGCTGGGCTCGTGGTGTAGAGAGGATCAAGGGAGCGGGTAACATGCGCTCGCGTGTTGTTAACTCGGAAGGGTGCGGGAGAGGACAACACAGTTCTTTCGTGCTGTGGATAAGTTGTGGCTCGGTACACAGGTCTTGGACGGCTCTGTACACGCCGTTTGGGGCACTGGGCGTGCCAGTGCATGGCGCCACAATACCTGCAGGATGAAGGGGGTGGATAGGTAGCGTAGTTGGGTCGTGCTCACCACGGTCGCGGAGCACTGTACCTCGGTGACGGTGCGAAGGAAGGGTTGGGAGTTGTTCTGGTCGTCTGTTGGCACACTTGTGAAGCACTTTGGGTTCCTCTTACGCGCGACACTACCCTATACCATTCTTGGAGGGTGTTCGGTTGCACGGCAGCGACAATGCGCTGATCAGCGACGGGTAACTTATCAGTCAGGGATTCTAATGGGATTTTGTGGGGAAGATCCAGCTGTAGGCCACACACCGTCTTTTTTTTTTATAATACTCCTCTAACGAGGAGCGATCTGACAACTTAATGGCCAAGAATCGGGCAAATGACGCGTTTGTGGTTTCAGGAATGAGGTCTATCAGGGCCCTGCCTTGCGTCAACGTAGTATAATTTATCTAATTTTAGGCTGCGGAAGTAGTGCAGGGCCTTACCTTGCAGGAGGTTTGGTAGCCTTATCAGTCTTTCGGTGTATTGTAGTTGGGCCCGATCAGCTTGGGCGTCGACCATGTTGCAAAAGTTGTCAAGGAGACTTTGGAGGCGATTCAATGGGATGTCCTACCCCACCCGCCGTATTCACCAGACATTGCTCCTTCAGATTACCACATGTTCTGTTCGATGACACATGGCCTGGCCGAGCAGCACTTTACTTCTTACGAAGAGGCGAAAAATTGGTTAGATGTTTGGATCGCCTCAAAAGACGAGGATTTTTTTCGACACGGAATCCATATGCTGCCTGAAAGATGGGAAAAAGTCGTAGCTAAAGATGGACAATACTTTGAATGAAATATAATGTACTGATTTCTCTGAATAAAGCTTCGAATTTATAAAAATAAAGCCTCAAAACTTATTTGTACTCCTAATATTATTGAAAAGAAAAATCTCCCGGAACGCTCGTTGTCGGCGGTCTCTTCCCGACCCTCCTTGAAGCGCTTGTACCACTCGAAAACTCGTCTTCGGCTCATGACGGCATAATCGTAGGCTGTTTGCAACATCCAAAAAATTTCGGCACCCTTGAATCCGTTTTTCACACAGAACTTGATGCAAATTCATTGATCCTCCATTTCGGTGACTAATGAAATCGAAGCACGGGCAAAATGGCTTCACTTTCGAACAGCTGTTGCTCGCGCTGTTGTGGCGCGTGATTTTTGAAAATTGCAGGTCTCCAAGCCAAGGGCGACGCTTGCGTTTGCCACAAACCGGGAGAAAATATATTGAGTTTTCAGGATTTTATGAGCAAAGTGTCGAAACTTTTTGATCAGTGTTAAGGTATGAGAGGTCAAATTAAAGAAACCTCCTTTAACAAGTAAAACTTTTACCCAAAGTCTTGATATTGATTGGGCTGCCTCGGGTGATCAAGCAAGAAAGAAAATAAGGAAGACAAAATTAGCGGCTACACTTGTAAAGCTCTTCTGCTCTACTAAAAAACTCTTTATTCAAACAACACGGCTAAGTTATATATTTTCAAAGGGAAATTTACATAATAATTTATACATTCAATAGAAAATCTACATTCCTAGTCATACATTCAAAAAGATATTTACATACTATATGTAATGACTTTTAACATACCCCCACCTTTCCTTTTTGTAAAACAAGAAAGAAAAAATCCGTTCCACCGTGATGGGGGGATCCTGGTAGGTGGGACACCGTTGCAGGGAGCCCAGGCTCTTATCCAGGAAAACCATCTTCTCCTCGGCACACTGCGGCACCCTCTCCATACACACCACCGGAGATTGCCCCATAAGCGTCCATCTTCTTCTTCCAAAGAAATCGGAGGTAGTCCCAATCATTTTCCTTTACGGCCATCACCTGGAAATATCTTCCTATGTCAGCCAAAATTCCGAACTTATTCTCCCGAAGTTTTATCCTCATCTTAGGGATTCTCCTCTGTAGATTGGGTCTCCTCTTTAAATATCGCCTCAAGGATAGTCCGTTGCGTCCTCGCCAGGAAGCGTCGTCAAACACTGGCCGTAAAGGCGTCGTTTCAGACTCACTCTTAAACAAAAGGTGACGGGGCAAATAGTGTCCTTTTACCTCAGGTGGATCTTCATTAACTCCTTCGATGAACCCCTCATTCAACCAATCCTTTGGATCAATAATTTTTTCTCCCACCTTTGAATCAGTACCCTGTTCTGCATCTAGCTTTTCTTCCACCTTTGAATCAGTACCCTGTTCTACATCTAGCTTTTCTTCCACCTTTGAATCAGTACCCTGTTCTACATCTAGCTTTTCTTCCACCTTTGAATCAGTATCCTGTTCTACATCTAGCTTTTCTTCCACCTTTGAATCAGTACCCTGTTCTACATCTAGCTTTTCCTCCACCTTTGAATCAGTACCCTGTTCTGCATCTAGCCCTTTCGCTTCATTTCCATCATGATCTTTTCCCTTGTTGTATTTATCGTCCTTATTCTCTGCATAATCAGATTTATTTATGGTTTTCAAATCTTGGGATTCTGTTTCCTTATAATTATCCTTTATTTTAGATTCCGTATCTCCAGTTGGTCTTGCTTCCACCAATTTCTTCGATGCTTGAACTTTGCCAACTCTTTCCTCATTATCATCAATCGATTCAGTTTCATCATCTGAAATCTTCACTTGATCAGCGCCTTCAGCTGCTGCTTTAGAATTGTTCACCGGTTCATAACCTTTAATTGCCGTTCCAGAATCCTTTACTCCATCGCCCTTTGGCTTCGCTTCAGAATCCTTTACGCCTTCGCCCTTAGGCTTCGCTTCAGAATCCTTTACTCTGTCGCCCTTAGGCTCATCTTCAGAATCCTTCATTCCTTTTTCCTTAGGCTTCGCTTCAGAATCATTCACTCCGTCGCCCTTAGGCTTCGCTTCAGCATCCTTTACTCCGTCGCCCTTAGGCTGATCTTCAGAATCCTTTACTCCGTCGTCCTTAGGCTTCGCTTCAGAATCCTTTATTCCGTCGCCCTTAGGCTTCGCTTCAGAATCCTTTACTCCGTCGACCTTAGGCTTCGCTTCAGAATCCTTTACTCCGCCCCCCTTAGGCTCATCTTCAGAATCCTTTACTCCGCCTTTAGAATTAACTTTATCAGGTTTTGCTTCCGCTTCCTTTGCTTTGTCTTTAGCCTCAGCTTCCTTCACACCTACATAGCTATCAATTGCAGTTTCAGAATCCTTCACTTTATTGCATTTAACTGCCGCTTCTGTTTCCTTCCTTTCACCGCCTTCAACTGCTGCGTTCAATTCCTTCTTTTCTTTAATAGCATTCACAGCACCTTTTTTTTGCCCTAATATTCAATATCTATTATAGAGGAAGCTGAACAAGCTTCCTTTAGCATTCTAGCTTTAGCTAGAGCAGGCTTCACATCCGTAGCTCTAGCAGTTTTTACAGAATCCTCTTTTTCCACGCCTTCAATTTCATTTTTCATGGACTCTTCCGGGCTTTTCGATAGAGACGAAGTAGTCTGAAGTTTGATAACTTTCTGATTATCGGTTTCTGAATTCGGAGAGGCACTAGACGCCCCTGGTGGAATTTGAGAAGTCTTGGCCTGAGCATCCCTATCCTGCTCACGCATTACGCGAATTCTAGCCTCCAAATAAAATCTTTCCATTATATAGGTTTCACACTCCTCAAACTCCCTATCTATCTCATCATCGCCAATAGCCTCTTGGGCCAACAAAATTCCCTGGCATTGTTCATTCAATGCCACCAGCTCCAAATGGAGAGATTTCAACCTATCATGCCTTGCATATATCCTTTTTTATCAATGGAAGAATCCCTTAATTCTGCATTCAAACCATTAACCTGCTCAGTAAATCTACCTCTGGCAGCCTCTCTTATTTTGTTCAACTCCTCCATTTCACCTTGTAGTTATCCTTTCACCTTGTAGGTATCCTTTCACCTTGTAGGTATCCTTTCACCTTGTAGGTAGCCATTCACCTTGTAGGTATCCTTTCACCTTTAACAAAGGGCTTTTTAGCTCCTTTAAACCTTGAGCTTCACTTTTCCTTTGAGCTCCTTTAAACCTTTAACAAAGGGCTTTTTGAGCTCCTTTAAACCTTGAGCTTCACTTTTCCCTTGAGCTCCGCAGATTCTCACTCTCCCTCTGCTACTCGGCAGGCCAATACTTCCTCTGCTACTCGGCAGGCTAATACTTCCTCTGCTACTCGGCAGGCTAATACTTCCTCTGCTACTCGGCAGGTTAATACTTCCTCTGCTACTCGGCAGGCCAATACTTCCTCTGCTACTCGGCAGGCTCCAATACTTCCTCTGCTACTCGGCAGGCTAATACTTCCTCTGCTACTCGGCAGGCTAATACTTCCTCTGCTACTCGGCAGGCTAATACTTCCTCTGCTACTCGGCAGGCCAATACTTCCTCTGCTACTCGGCAGGCTCCAATACTTCCTCTGCTACTCGGCAGGCTCCAATACTTCCTCTGCTACTCGGCAGGCTAATACTTCCTCTGCTACTCGGCAGGCTCCAATACTTCCTCTGCTACTCGGCAGGCTCCAATACTTCCTCTGCTACTCGGCAGGCTCCAATACTTCCTCTGCTACTCGGCAGGCTACAATACTTCCTCTGCTACTCGGCAGGCTAATACTTCCTCTGCTACTCGGCAGGCTAATACTTCCTCTGCTACTCGCAGGCTAATACTTCCTCTGCTACTCGGCAGGCTCTAATACTTCCTCTGCTACTCGGCAGGCTCTAATACTTCCTCTGCTACTCGGCAGGCTCCAATACTTCCTCTGCTACTCGGCAGGCTCCAATACTTCCTCTGCTACTCGGCAGGCTAATACTTCCTCTGCTACTCGGCAGGCTAATACTTCCTCTGCTACTCGGCAGGCTAATACTTCCTCTGCTACTCGGCAGGTTAATACTTCCTCTGCTACTCGGCAGGCTAATACTTTCTCTGCTACTCGGCAGGCTAATACTTCCTCTGCTACTCGGCAGGCTACTACTTCCTCTGCTACTCGGCAGGCTAATACTTCTTCTGCTACTCGGCAGGCTAATACTTCCTCTGCTACTCGGCAGGCTAATACTTCCTCTGCAACTCGGCAGGCTAATACTTCCTCTGCTACTCGGCAGGCTAATACTTCCTCTGCTACTCGGCAGGCCAATACTTCTTCTGCTACTCGGCAGGCTAATACTTCCTCTGCTACTCGGCAGGCTAATACTTCCTCTGCTACTCGGCAGGCTCTAATACTTCCTCTGCTTGACCAGCCCACGCAGCCCACCCGGGGACGCCACAAAATGTTAAGGTATGAGAGGTCAAATTAAAGAAACCTCCTTTAACAAGTAACTCTTTTACCCAAAGTCTTGATATTGTTTGGGCTGCCTCGGGTGATCAAGCAAGAAAGAAAATAAGGAAGACAAAACCAGCGGCTACACTTGTAAAGCTCTTCTGCTCTACTAAAAAACTCTTTATTTAAACAACACGGCTAAGTTATATACATTCAAAGGGAAATTTACATAATAATTTATACATTCAATAGAAAATCTACATTCCTAGTCATACATTCAAAAAGATATTTACATACTATATGTCATGACTTTTAACAATCAGAATAGTATATATTTATAATTATATGTATATATGTGAAAAATACAATAAATATAAAATAATACACTGCGTGACATTGAAAATGGAACACCAAGAAATAGTGGCCAGAAAGTGATGAAACTCGGCAGACAGAGAGAGACAGGGACGAACAATAAGTGATCTTTATTTCAAAATGATAGTCATAATACAGAGCGAGAACGGCGTCGGCTTAGTAGCAAGTAGGACCACCGCGGACGGCGATGCACGCAGCAACACGTCTAGGTAAAGAGTCAAACAGAGTACGGATGGCGTCCTGAGGGATGGCTCTCCATTCCCTCTCAACCATTTGCCACAGGTCGTCTTCTGAACGCGGCTATGGCAAGGCATGCAAACGGCGTCCAATGATGTCCCAGACGTGCTCGATTGGTGAGAGATCAGGAGAGTACGGTGGCTAGGGAAGCATCTGTACATCTTGCAGAGCTTGTTGGCTAATGCGAGCAGTGTGCATTGGGTACCCCCTGAAGGTAGGGGAGTGTCACCGGTCGCAGCACATCATCAACGTATCGTTGGGCGGTCATAGTGCCCTGAATACGAAGTAAAGGTGACCTGGAATCATACGCGATTGCGCCCCAAACCATGATTCCACGTTGTCGCACGGTGGGGCGTTCCTGCCGGATTGGACCTTTCTCCACGTCGACGCCACACGCGTACACGGCGACTATCACTGGACAAGCAGAAACGCGACTCATCTGAGAACACGACCCTGTGCCATTTCCGTCATCCACGTCGATCTAGCCCGGCACCATTCCAAACGTTGGCGCCTATTCGGTGGGGTCAATGGCAATCTTCTTAGCGGACGGCATGAGTGCAAGCCATTAGCAACCAATCGACGGGAAATCGTTCTGGTCGAGATGGAATGATCGAGGGTGTCTTGCACATGTTGCAGGATGGCGGTACAAGTGGCTTGTGGGGCCGCCACTGCTTGTCGAAGGATACGCCGATCCACACGTGCTGACGTCACTCTGGTTGCACCGACATTCCTATAAATTGCCACATTTCCTTGTTCCAACCATCTTCTCCACAGTCGGTGCACCGTGGACGCACCAAGGTGTGTATTAGCTGCGATTTGACGTATGGACCAACCTGCCCTTTTCAGTCCGATCACCATGCCCCTCGTAAAAGCGTCTGTCTGCTTGAACTGCCTCTGTTTACGATGACGTGTCTTTTGACACAAGAACAAAATTTCTACAATGATTTTCCTTGAAGAAATAACGACACGAATACTGTCCTTTCTGCAAGTTCCTTCCCTTATATCTTACTCCATGTGCGCACGAGAGCTGCGCATTTTACATCATTTGCATAACTCGGTTAGGCGCGTCTACCCTGAAATTTGCATAATTTTCTGGCCACTATTTCTTGGTGTTCCATTTTCAATGTCACGCAGTGTAAAAAAAAAGGTCAGGTGTTGGTATAAAAATCAAAAAAAGTCATATCCAGACTACGCTCACATGAGCTTTTTAGATGGCGGAGCACTATCTAGTGAAACAGAAATCAACTAAGCGTTGATTAGCCAGTTCCCTGATATTTGGGAAACCCATTTGGAAAATCCAACCACGTACGCGTTTCAGGCTGTTGGCCCTCTTCAGCATGGTGCAAGCTGTACCTCTACTACCAAAATATTTCGGCCAACATATAAAATAGGTAGACGCATCACCTTTAATTGAGCAATAGGAATTAATAATGGCAGAATCGCCAAGTTCCGTGAGTGAGGTTGTTTGTGCTATTAATTGGTGGAAGTACTTGTGACCCACTGCACTTCAAACATAGATTACTTATCTCATAACCTGCGAGGGTAGTTAGTTTACTTCATGAAATAGCGGCGGCGTCTCTGGGGTTGTTGATTGTCGGCGATGAGGACTGATGGTCCAGCGTTCATCTTAATTAGTGACGTCCTTCCTGGTGATCTCCATCATTAGGTATGTAAATATATTATCTTTTTCTTTTTTTTTTTATCCTAAATAGGGATCGGTCCTTCTAAATTACATAAATGTACTGGATCTTTTTGGAATTTGGGAATGTCTATGGCACCCCTCTCTCTTTTATTAGTTGCCTCAATTCTTTGAAATTGTCTTTAATTTAAGTTTATCTCATGGATTGAGCATATATTTTCAGAAAATTTAAATACTTAATAAGAACATTAAGGCATGTAAATGATAATAATTTCTGAAACTGTAACTAGCCTTATTTATTCATTCACGAAAGGGTATTCAAATATGCCCTGATGTATTATTAATTAAAGTTATATATATTTTTTTAATCATAATATGATATTCAATCTGTAGAATATGCCAAGGTAGAAGAAAAGGGCGTCATATAAGCAAATTTCTGATTTTACAAGAGGCAGAATCATAGGCCTCAGAGAAGGTGGAATTTCGTCTAAAGAAAGAAGTTCACTCCCTGCCAGACACAGAAGCGACATGCTCAGTTGGTGTGAAGAGAGACTTCTTTGAGCTCAAGAATGGAATTCTGCCGTTTTGTTTTTTTTCTCTGATGAAACCAGCTTCAGTTTGGGGTTCATGACGACAGGATACATGTTAGACATAGGCCCCAAGAAAAATCCCATCTAGATTGTATTGTGAAAAGTTATACAGAAAGAACCCCTGGCTTCGTGGTGTGGGGTGGAATCAGGTATGAAAGTAGAACCCCTTTTGTCTTTATTCAAGTCACAATTGACTGCTAAGCTATATATTACAGATTTGTTGCAACCTGTTGTGTTACCATATCTTGAGCAGAATAATAATGTTATTTTCCAAAATAAAATGTCGGATCACATACAACCAACATCTCACGATCCTTTCTTGAAAATGATGATATATCTCCCCAGCTCGCATGTTCCCCAGATCTTTATTCAATTGAGCATGTATGGAACATGATGAGGAGGAAAATGTAGCGATCTCCGCAGTTAAGTAATCTTCAATAAGATTTGGCAACAATTGAAATGTCATTGTCTCCAGCATCCCACAAGAAGCCATAAAACATACGGTATGACCGTATGCCTCACCATGTAGCTGCTTGTATACGTTCCAAAAGAAGACACACACCAAATACACTGGTGTCCAAAAAATAGGAAACTTAACCAATATTGAAATTTCTTAAAAGCTAATTTATTAAAAAATATAAAATTTAGTATACAAATAGTTTAAATTATGGAGAATTTGCCTAGCTATATGAAAATTAAAAAAATATTTGAAATTATGAAATATGCAAATTATTACCAACATACCCAAAGCTAAGGTTCCAGATCTTGAAGAAATAAGATATCAATAGGGAGTATGATCACCTCTAACAGCTATCAAGGTCTCACAGCGAGCCCTCATACTATTTACCAGGCTTTGGAGGAGGTCCAGGGGTAGTAAACCCCACTCTTCCAATAGAGCAGTTCTTAGCTCAACGAGGGTTCTGGGAGAGGGGTGACGAGCTCCAATACGCCTCCCTAGAGAATCCCACACATGCTCTATTGGATTCAGGTCCAGAGATCTGGCTGGCCAATCCATCCTTCGAATATTCTCACTCTGGAGATATTCATTGACTAGCCTAGCCCTATGCGGACGAGCATTATCGTCCATAAAAATTAAATTGTGACCAATTTGATCTCTATAAGGTCTTAGATAGGGCTCAAGGATCTAGTCCCTGTACCTTTGGGCAGTTAAAGTGCCCCCAGAAAAAAAATGTGGAGGGGTATGCATCTGCTAGAACTGATGCCAGCCCAGACTAAGAGACTGCTTCCTCTAAAACTGTCTATTTCCCTGATGTTACTGGGATGATAGCGGGTTCCAGGCTCCCTCCAGATGAAAAATCGTCGAGAATCTGTGTTTAAACTAAGTCTTGACTCGTCACTGAAGAGAACATTGGCCCACTGATCATGAGTCCAGGCGTGATGTTCCAAGCACCAATTCAAGCGGGCTCTCCTGTGAGCAGAGGTTAAAGGGATACAGACCATTGGTCGTCTTGCATAAAGAGCACCTTCGTGAAGCCTTCGGTAAACAGTTTGTCTTGAAATTCTCGTTCCAGTAGCACTTGAGAGTTCATTAGAGAGTTGAATAGCTGCCATCTCCCTAAGCGCTTGGCAGTTACGACCAGATAACGGTTTTCAGAGGTAGCTGTTTTTCTTTTTCTACCAGAACCTTCTTTTCTTTTGAGGGTTCCTGTCTCAATGAACTGTTTCCATATTTTGCTGACCACAGATTTATTTTCATTTAGCCATTTTGCTACTTCATCTTGTGATTGCCCTACCTCCATTCTTCCAACAGCTCTCCATTTTAAATCATCTGCTAATTTTTTCGTAAACTCAAAATTAACTAAGGATTAAATAAAATTATAAATGAACAATTCTTAGATAGGGTAAACGACACGCCAAATAGCACACTTATAAAGAAAAGCAAAAATTTGCATATTTTCAATTTTACCGAATCGAATGGTTGCGATAAATAAATTCTACGACCTAAAATACCTAATTGAATTACTTATTAGCTTTTAGCGTTGTATATTTTAAAACATATCATTAAAAAAACAAAAGTTTCTTATTTTTTGGACACCAGTGTATTTATATAAAGCCGTATATATAAATAAATTCAAATCCCTTTTTAAATGTAATTAATATTTTTCCTATTGCCATCATATCGTTCACAAATATTCAGAAAATGTACATAAAGTATTCTAGGTGATACAATTTCTCTGTTGCCAGTGTATAATATTTATTGTCAGGTTGTATATAGTCACTATTACTTTATAAACTTTATCACACACACACACAAGCTATATTTTATAAATCTTACAGAAAAAAGGCAAGACAGCGTAAATATTTTCGGCATCAGGATGTTCGAAATTTCGTATGCTTTCAAAACTTACGAAAAAGGGTTTCTGTTTCTAATGTCATCTGCATAAAAGCGCAAATGAATTTAAATATTTAATTAAATGACTTAGAACGGCACATCTCTCTAGCTACCCCTAACACATTACTTCAACCGCGATAAAAAATAATTAATAATTGTGGCAGTGACCAATAAGCAGTGTACAGGCTGAGTTGGTTGCCTACTCACTACTCGCTCGTTATTTGTTCCAGGCCTTTGAATAGCTTATATGTGTTAATTCATTGTTAAGTATAAAAAAGGTGCATTCTAGAATAAAATGTTTTAGAACCTTCAAGAAAAATGTAGAAAAATCGGAAAACAACTGATTGGCCAATCTAAAGCGATTGCGTAAGGCTTAGCGCTGGCGGGCTTTCTGATTGGCTAACCAACCATGACCGTTCTGGAAAGATCTACTCCTGGATATATAGGGATGAGGAAATCATGCAAGTAAGAAGAAGAACGAAGCTACGTAGTGGACTCCAAGCAAACGCTGCTGTCTCACGAGGTCGGACTGCTGCTTACCGCCGACCCCGGTGTACTTCGTGGTATATTCCAGAAGGTTCTACCAACTCCTGTCTCCTGCTTATCCTCACCGTGCTGCAGTTGGTGAGTTTGTACCTGCTGTTTTCTTTATTGTTGTTTTATGTTTTCACTCTTCTGTAATTATTTTATCAATTAGGCTTAAATAAAGTCCTAAAGATACATTGTACCCACGGAAGTTATTCTTTGTCAACCAACAACGCAAGAATTTGGTGTCAGAAGTAGGATCTTTAGGTGAAGCCTGAATAATTTATGGTACTTACCAGAAATATGGAAGAAATGCTGATAGCGATCCAAGCCTAAAACCAAGTTTTGCAAGCTCAAAATCAAGAAACTCGTGTAGCTATTCAAGCTCAAAATCAAGAAACTCGTGAGGCTTTTCAGCTCAACATCAAGAGTTAAAGGAAAGCTTGGGGCTTAAGTTCAAATGCTTAGAAGATGATATCTTCTCTGTAAAAGAATAAAATGAAAGATATATTATCTGATTTAGAAAATAAACTTGCTGCTGTGGAAACGGGCCATCTAAGAACTCCGGTTTTGCAGCAAGAAAATAACAATTCGGGTAGGCCTGTTGTCAAAGTTCCTACCTTTGATGGACAATCATCATGGACCTCTTTCAAAACCCAGTTCAATGTGGTTGCCCAAGTGAACGGATGGAACGTTTGAGATAAAGCAAGCTTTTTGGCTGCCGCACTTCGTGGGCCTACAGTGGAAGTTCTCCAGATGATTCCGGAACAACTTTGCCTAGACTTCGACTCCCTGATTAACGCTTTGGATTCCCGATATGAAGAAGAACACTACCAACAGCTTCATCTAGTAAAGTTCAAGAATAGACTACAAGATAAGAAAGAAAGTTTGCAGGATTTGGCCAACGACATCCGACGCCTGGCAAGATTAGCCTTTCCAACGTGCCCATCTGAAACACTAGACTTTATGGCCCAACCACAGTTAATTGATGCCATCGGAGACCCTGAGACCCAAAAGTTTGCCAGACTTTCAAGTGCGAATACTCTACAATAAACCTTTGTCCAAGCCATGAAGCTGCCCAACAAGCCTTAAGAGGAAGTTATCGCGTTGCTAGACAAGTTAAATTGGATAATCCATAAAGAGAAAGGGGTCGCTGCTGGACCTGTCGAGCCCATGATCACATGTCTCCAACTTGCCCCCGAAAAGTAAAACAGCGCAGTGAAAAGGGTTGCTGGAAATGTGGAAGAGATGGCCACAAAAGGAAACACTGTCCAGATAACTCTAAACCTCCCTCAGCCTCTAGGAAGAACCAGGAAAACTACGAATAGCCAGCTTTTCGGGGCGAAAACTGACTGGGTCATTCGAGAATGCCCCTGATGGTACCATTCAAGTCTCCAGTCTTCGAAATACAGAAAATGGATTAGTGCTACGGGGCTTCATAAATGGAAGAAGCTGCGACATGGTAATTGACACTGGAGCTAATGTCACCCTCGTGCGAACTGATGTCTTCCAGAAACTGTATCCTAAGCCTGCTGAGGTTCGAATGAAGCCAATTTCACTGCAAACTGCAACAGGGGAGCTGGCTAAAGTAGACCATTGTGTCTTGCTAAGCATACAAATCGGAAACAAGATTTTTCAGCATAAAAGCTACATTGCAGATATCATGGACGAGTGCATCATTGGTATGGATGTCCTGATGCAATTTGTATTTTCTATAGATATCGGGCGGAACTTGCTGCGGACCAGCGATGAAGATATCCCTCTCCTGACATCTCATCAACTTGACAATTTTCAAGTCTGCCGAGTGTTAGCTTTAGAAGATACACAAGTGCCACCACGCAGTGAATGTGTCACCAAAGGACAGTTGGAGACTACAAAGATCATTCCAAAATTTGCCATCCTGGAATAAGACTCCGAGGCACCTTCAAGGGGGTTTCTCGTAGCAAAGGAACTTATTGACACTGGAAGGGACGTAATACCAGTACGGGTGGTGAATCTCTAAGACTCTGCACGTGCCATCAAGAAGGGCTCATGCTTTGGAAATGCATAACCTGCTGTTTTGATTTAGAGAAATCATCCAGTGATGCAGAAGTCTCGAAGGGCAGACAATGTTCCAAATCATCTTCAACAAAAATATAACTTCAACCCCCTAGACAGCAGAAAGAACTGACAACACTACTTGCTACATACGGTAAAATTCTTACCAAGTCATCAGAAAACTATGGTAAAACAGATTTTACAAACCATAGAATCAACACCAGTGAATCAAGCCCAATTAAACAAGCACCCCATCGGATACCCCTTGCTTGACGTCAAGAAGCGGAAACTTTGGTAAAAGAGATGCTTGATCAAAATATTATTGAGCCATCTTAAAGTCCCTTGGTTTCTCAAGTTGTCTTGATGAAAAATAAAGATGGATCTACAAGAGCTTGTGTCGACTATAGGAAGTTGAATGATATCACCAAGGACTCTTATCCTTTTCCTCGCATTGATGCAACTCTAGATACATTGGCTGGATCCCATCGGTTTTCAAACTGGATTTGAAAAGTGGATGCTGGCAAGTAGAAATGCATCCTGATGACAAAGAAAAGACGACATTTACAACTGGAGCTGGATTGTGGTAAGTCAAGGTAATGCCTTTCGGGCTCGACAATGCGCCAGCAACCTTTGAACGTCTAATGGAAGCTGTTCTGCAAGGACTAGCTACAGAAACATGTCTGGTTTATTTGGACGACATCATTGTAATTAGAAAGAACTTTGAAGAGCATCTCTCGAACTTTGAGAAAGTGTTTAAACGTTTAGAAGCTGCCAATTTAAAATTGAGTTCAAAGAAGTGCAAACTTTTCAAAAATGAATTGACCTACCTGGGGCATATAATATCTGCTGAAGGTGTTCAAACTTATCCAGAAAAGACAGAAACTGTAAAGAAGTGACATACTCCTAAAAATTTGACACAATTAAGAAGCTTTCAAGGATTATGCACTTATTACCGGAGGTTCATCCCAGGGTTCTCCAATATTGAAAGAACTCTCCATCGTTTGACTGAAAATGGAAGGCCGTTTGTTTGGACTCCCGATTGCCAGCGAGCCATGGAAAACTGAAAGATATGCAGGTGGCTGCTCCTATTCTGGCCTACCCTAGACCTGGAGACTATTTCATCCTGGACACAGACGCAAGTAATACAGGAATTGGTTGCGTCCTCTCACAAGTGCAGGAAGACTCTGAAAGGGTAATTGCTTATTTTAGCCAGACCCTATCTAAGCTTGAACGAAACTACTGTGTTACTAGAAAAGAGTTGCTGGCTATCGTCAAGTCTATTGAACATTTATATCACTACCTATATGGACAGGAATTTATTCTCAGGAGTGATCACGCTTTCTTTAAATGGCTTTTAAATTTCAAGAACCCAGAAGGACAGCTAGCCAGCTGGATTCAAAGACTTCAGGAATACCAAGTTAAAATTCAACATCGTCCTGGAAAGCGCTACCATAATGCTGATGCGCTTTCAAGAAGGCCGTGGGTTCCTCAATATGGACATTGTGCTCGTGTTGAAGATAAATACGGCATAAGGCAGGTTACAGTGCAAGAAAGCGATGAAGTAGAAGAGCAACATTGGACTGGACAAGCTTTAAGAAAAACTCAACGTGAAGACCGAGATCTCTTTCCAGTGATAAATTGGGAGGAATCAGATGAAAGACCATCCTGGAAAGATGTGGCCCGTACAGTTCTAAAACCAAAAGTCTCTGGTCCCTCTGGAATTCTTTAAACCTGCGAGATCTCAGATCAGACCTCATGTACCTTTGGCTCTCCAGGAAATGCATAGCAGTCCCACGGGAGGTCACTTCAGCATCAGAAAAACATTGGCCAAAGCTAGAGAAAGATTTTGTTGGGCAGAAAGTCTAGCTGATTTCGAAAAATGATGCAGAAACTGTACGCAATGTTCAGCGAGAAAGGGACCGACAACAAGATCCAAAGAAAAGTTGAAGATCTACAATATAGGTGCCCCATTTGAACGGATTGCCATTGATGTTGTGGGACCTTTTCCAAAAATCGACCTAGGAAATAAGTATATCCTGGTAATAATGGATTACGTCACTAAATGGCCTTTGCAGTCCCTAATTCCAGACCAAGAGGCTTCAACTGTATCCAAGTCGCTACTGAAAGATTGGGCGCCAAGAATTCTGAATTCCGACCAAAGAAGGAATTTCGAATCAAAAATTTTCCAAGAACTGTGTAGAAAACTGGGCATTGATAAAACAAGAACTGATGGCTTATCGATCAGCGCTGAGCATGAATCGACTTGTTATAGTCCTGCTAGAATGCTATTTGGCCATGAACTCCGAATGCCTTGTGATGTGCTCCTTTGTCGTCCAGAAGAAACCTTCGAAAGTGCTAATCAGTACATCTCTCGCCTAGAAGAAAGGATGCTGACCATTCCCCAGTTAGCAAGAAAAAGGCTTCACTTTTCCAGTGAGAAAATGAAAGACAGATACAACGTCAAGACTTCCAACAAGACTTTCAAAGAGGGTAAAATAGTTTGGCTCCATAATCCTCAACGGAAGAAAGGACTTTCTCCTAAACCTCAGTATCAGTGTGAAGGACCTTACAAGATCACCAAATGCTTCAATGATGTTATCTATCGAATTCAGAAGACCCGGACATCTAAACCCAAAAGGGTGCACTACAACCGATTAGCACCTTTCAGGGGTACTGTTCCAGAACAATGGACTGTCCGGGACGATCAGTCCTAAGGAGGGGGTAGTGTTACGTAGAAAAAAGGGCGCATTCCGGAATAGAATGCTTTAGAACGTTCAAGAAAAATGTAGAAAAATCGGAGAAAAACTGATTGGCTAATCTAAAGCGATTGCCAAAGGCTTAGCGCTTGCGGGCTATCTGATTGGCTACCCAACCATGACCGTTCTGGAAAGATCTACTCCGGGATATATAGGGATGAGGAGCTCATGCAAGTAAGAATAAGAACGAAGCTACGTGGTAGACTCCAAGCAAACGCTGCTGTCTCAAGAGGTCGGACTGCTGCTTACCGCCGACGCCGGTGTACTTGGTGGAAGATTCCAGAAGGTTCTACCAACTTCTGTTTCCTGTTCTGCTCCTGCTTTCCCTCACCGTGCTGCAGTTGGTGAGTTTGTAACTGCTGGTTTCTTTATTGTTGTTTTATTTTTGCACTCTTCTGTAATTATTTTATCAATTAGGCTTAAATAAAGTCTTAAAGATCCATTGTACCTACAGAAGCTATTCTTTGTCAACCAACAACGCAACAATATTTTTAACTACCTACATGAAATATTTCATTGTTTATTCATAAGTTTTGGGGGAGTAAAATTACAAAACATCAAAATATCTGTACAATAATATATTCAGTAGGGAATAAATGTTTGCCCTGAAAATAGTTTTTTAAAAATGTTCATTAGGCAAACTTTTACTCGGCTAAAAACCGAGCAAAGTCGTGTACATTCGATAGTAGGGTGATAAAACTCAATGTTGATACTAAAATTTGTTTTCTCATGATAAAACACAAAAGGGGAGCGGGGGTTATGTGTGTTTTTGTGTAACAATTGACAATTAAAACAATTTGTTTTTTTATTTAATTATTATTATTATTAATAATAATAACTTTAAAAATAATAATTATTATTATAATAATAACTTAAATAATATTATTATTAATAATAATAACTTAAAAAAAAAACTTTTGAAAGATCATCTTAGATGATCTTTCGAACTTGACTACATCGAGTACCTATGCTCTTAATTTTTTTATCCACCTCATATATGTTATCTGATAATTGTTGGTAATAACAGCAAATTAGTGAGCTAGTCATGAAGCAAGCTTCTATGAACAATATATTGATAGTAATTGTTTTTATATTTGGAAAATAGAGGAAAAGTAAACTATTAAGAACAACAGATTTTGAATTAATTTTGAGTCAGAACAGCAAGTTAATTCTGTATCAAATAGTATAGTTATGAAAAATTTTAAGATTAATAATTTTTTTTCATTTAATTTAAATGTGTGAGGTTTGTTTTTTATTTTTTTTTTGTAATAAATAATTAGTTAGATTATATTTTTAAAAAAGAGAAAGAAAAAGGTAACACCAGCAAAGCATCGGCAGTTACGCGTCATAGGTTGGGTGAAAAAAGGAATAAGCGAAGAGAAAGTTTTAAAGAGAAGAGCAAAGACAGAACCATGATAATAATTTTCCAAATATAAAATAAAGCTAATTAGAGAGAGAGAAAAGTATTTTTTTGCTCTATTTTCTCTCTTGATGAGAGAAGTTAGATTTTTGTAATTTTTTTTTGGGGGGGATTTTTTTTTTATATATAAGCTTATTTTAAAGACAATCTAGTGTAAAAGTGGAGGACACGATATAAGATAATATATTAAATTAGGAAGGATGAAAACCTTAAGGGTTAGACCAATTGAAAACCATAAAGGTTAGACCAGATGGAAAGAGGATGGTAGTCAGGTGGGCCTCTTCAGATGAAGACCTGAGCAGCAGTTATTTTTTCCTTTTTTCTTTCTATTTTTATATATTTTTTTGTTTTCCTTGTTTCATTTTTCTTCACCCCTTTTAATTGGACTTAGAACAAATAATAATTAAGATTTTAAATTAATAAAAAAAAAATCCATCTACACTAATAGAAACTATTAAATTCAATATTCTGAAACACCAATACGATACTGATAAAACACAATTAGGATTATAGATTATAAACACAAGGTAACGGGACCGGGTCCGAGTGAATGAGTGGTATGTAGCATTTCGGTAGCGACATTGTGGCCCTCTTCAGACTTGTCTGAAGATTGTAGCGACGCTGATGCCGAAACGTCGCACATTGCTTATTTGTTTGGATTTGTTCTTTTTACCTTTGCTTACCAATACCATACCTTTATTTCTGTGTTTTCTCTAATTCTTACTTTGTTTGATCCTTTAAATTTATACGATAACTTTAGAATATTTTATTTCTCTCCTTATAGCATACATAACAATTATCTATGCGTGTTCAATCTTTATAAAGGGGGGTATAGAGAATGAACATTCAATCTAATTGATATGAAGCATTAAAACTTAAATTCCTAAACTTCCTTATTTAGCAGAAATTACAGGTAATGGTCCTCATATATTATATTTGAAAAAAAAAAGTATAGATAGGACTATATATAGAATATACGGTTCCGTTAGGACCAGTTCAAATAAATTGATGATGTGAGTTATTATGGGAAAGCATTTTCACCATCTTCAGACAAGGGACTTATGTCTTTGTCTGATGAAGCTGATATTTCCATTTATGGTATGACGCACATTCTTAACTTGTTTGAATTTAATCATACTTTATTGTAGTTCCAATTAATCCTTATCCTCTCGTAATACTAATATCTTATTATTTTCCTGCAGTCCTATTATTTAGAGTGTATGAACACAATTTGGACTATAATCTGAACCTACTAACATCAGGCAAAGTTTATTTTTCTATGTTCTTTAATGTTAGATTTCCTGTTCCCTTGTCGACACACATTGTTAAAGGCTTGGGATATGATCAATTTTTCCTATATTTATAATAATCATTTAACTGTATTACTAATTTCTTATCAGTCTCTTACAGTCCTTATACCCAAAAAGAATAAACACAATTTGATTTAAAGTTTAACACTAAGGGATAAGTATGTATCAATCTGATTAAGTCTAGGGAACCGAATCAATTTAACTTCTGAACTGAAAAAAACATGTTTTGAGTTAGGTTTGAAAGTGAAGAAGATGACAATGTCTTAGTTCATTAGTTGATTTTTGTAGTATATCTAAGGTTCAGCTATTACCCTATCTCCGTTCCAACCTAAAATTGCTTTCTATTTGGTCGAAGAGGTATGGTTTGGCAGTAATGGAGTAAGGGCCGAAACTGCTGCTCAGGTCTTCATCTGAAGAGGCCCACCTGAGTACCATCCTCTTTCCATCTGGTCTAACATTTATGGTTTTCAATTGGTCTAACCCTTAAGGTTTTCATCCTTCCTAATTTAATATATTATCTTATATCGTGTCCTCCACTTTTACACTAGATTGTCTTTAAAATAAGCTTATATATAAAAAAAAATCCCCAAAAAAAAAAATTACAAAAATCTAACTTCTCTCATCAAGAGAGAAAATAGAGCAAAAAAATACTTTTCTCTCTCTCTAATTAGCTTTATTTTATATTTGGAAAATTATTATCATGGTTCTGTCTTTGCTCTTCTCTTTAAAACTTTCTCTTCGCTTATTCCTTTTTTCACCCAGCCTATGAGGCGTAACTGCCGATGCTTTGCTGGTGTTACCTTTTTTTTTCTCTTTTTTAAAAATATAATCTAACTAATTATTTATTACAAAAAAAAAATAAAAAACAAACCTCACACATTTAAATTAAATAAAAAAAAATTATTAATCTTAAAATTTTTCATAACTATACTATATATATATTTTTTTTTGTGATGAATATTATTAATTTAATTATTCATATATCTGAATCAACATTGATAAAAGTTGTTAAATAGAAATAGGGAAATAAAGAAATGAAGTATAAATAAAAGAAATTTCAAAAATATTTTAAATTTTTTATTAACAATAAAGGGCTATAACAAGGTTCACGCAAAAGTGTTGTGGGTCGGTGATGCAAAAAGAACAGCCAAATAAGTGATTTATAAATATGATATTATTTATTAAATATAAGGATATATATGATGGAAAAATAGTGGTAACCGCACACAGCAGTAGAACCAAAGGCAGGCTTAAAACTATATACAAGATGACGGCGGCAGGAAGGGGGGGGGGGGGCGTTCCCATTGGTCAGTTATCTTCATGCAGCGCCGCCAAGCGGCCGCGTCCACGCTTCCCTCATCATTCCCCCACTGAAGCGCTGGACAGGAGAACAGTGCATGAAGTCACAGGCGTTCTTGTGAACTTTGCTCAGGGTCTTGGTGAAGACGTCAGGCCAGGTTCTCCTTTGTAGGGATGTAGACAATCTTGATCTCTCCGCTAATTATTCTTTCTCTGACGTGATGGTATCTTACGTCAATGTGTTTGGATCTGTTGTTCTCCACATTATTTTTGGAAAAATCTATAGCGGATCTATTATCGCAATGAATTATCAAGGGAAAGGCAAAATTCGATAAGAACTTTAATTCTTTCAAGATGGTAGCGATCCAAACTGCTTCCTTAGTGGTCTGGGATAGCGCTAAATATTCTGCCTCCATTGTGGAAAGTGAGACACACTTCTGTTTGCTAGTCTTCCATATGACTAAGGAATGTCCTATAGTGATAGCGGTCACACTATTGGACCGTCTGTCATCGATGTCGCTAGCCCAATCTGCATCACTGTATGCACAAACATCATTGGAATCAGTCCGGCGATAAACGAAAGATAGATTTAAGCTGCCGTGTAAATATCTTAAGACGTGTTTGGCAGCTTGCCAATGCCGACGTCCAGGGTTGCTGGCGAATTGAGCTAATCTCGTAACGGAAAACATTAAGTCTGGCCTAGTACAATTCGCAAGATAAAGTCGCCATTCTAAGTCGCCATATAGATAAGCATTATCTACGTCGAGATGTCTATTGTACCATTTCATGTTCAAACTTAACGTTATCAAAACTCTGATTACAGCTAAGTTAATAACAGGTGCATACGTTTCCTGAAAATCGATTCCTTGTTTCTGTGAGAAACCTCTAGCTACTAAACGTGCTTTGAAACGCTCTACATTTCCGCTCTCATTTGTCTTCACCTTATACACGCATCTGCTGCTAATCGGTTTCTTTCCCGGCGGTAATGTTGATAACTCCCAAGTGCCTCGTTCCTGAAGCACTCTAAGCTCATCTTCCGTTGCTTTTCTCCAATACATGGCTTCGGGAGATTGGACTGCCTCTTCAAAACTTTGCGGCTCGGTAACATCTAAAAAATTTAACTCTACTCTTGGTTTACCTTTTCTCCCATATGGATTTCGAACAATGTTTTTGGAGGTGGAGGGTTGTGGTAGAGTGTCCTCTACCCCCACTGAATCCAAATTACTCGGTAATTCATTCTTTAGGTCGTTATCATGATTAGTCTCAGGTTCTAGCCAAACGTGGTTGTACCTTTCCGGTTCTGTCTCTTCGACTATTTTGGTCCACTCTAGTCCAATTTTAGACTCATCGAATCTAACATGTTTTGTTTCAATCACCTTTTGTGATTCTGGGCACCAGAGACGATATCCACGTGTTTGAGTTGAGTATCCTACCAGAATACATCTACATGCCCGATGGTCTAATTTTCGCCTTCTTTCTCTTGGTATATGGCTATATGCCAAACATCCAAATGCTTTTAGGTGTCTTACACTAGGATTTCTTTCTAACCAAAGTCCATCAGGTACTTTGTCTTTTAGAGCACTATTATAACATTTGTTTTTAATGTAAGCAGCTGTGTTTACCGCCTCTGCCCAAAATCTTTGGGGGAGATTAGCGCTATGTAAACAAGCGCGGGCCATATCTAAAAGTGTTCGATTTACACGTTCTGCCACACCGTTCATTTGCGGAGAATACACGTTTGTGCGTTCATGCTTTATCCCTAGTTTTTGTAATTTGTTTTGAAAATCTCTATTGCAAAACTCAAGTCCATTATCCGATCGTAACACTTTAATTTTATTACCAGTTTGTCTCTCTACAGTGGCTCTATAGATATCGAAATGTTTTAATACCTCATCTTTGTTTTTCAGAAGATACACAGTAATCCTTTTCGAGAAATCATCAACAAAAGATAAAAAATATCTATTGCCTCCGGTTGATGTTACCGGCATTGGGCCGCAATTACCTGTGTGGATAAGCTCCAAGGTCTGTTTTGATCTAATATTGCCTAGGTTTTTATGTGACGCTTTAGTGGATTTGGCGATACAACAATCGTCGCATAGGCCTTTGTCTCTAGAGGAAATTTCTAAGCCTATTACCAGCTCCTCCCGCGCCATCTTTTCAATGGCGTTACTGTCAATATGGCATAACCTTTGATGCCACGTTCTCAAGGAATTGTTCTGAAAATGGTCCCTTTCACTATTAAATGCTGTTTTACTGGAGTTTAAGCTCTTACCTTTCACAATGTAGAGGCCATTTACATTTGTCGCTTCCGCTATAATTCTGTTTTCTGGGTTGAAAACGCGAGCTACCATATTACGGAAGGTCACACGGTTGCCGTTTTCTTCTATCTTGGAGACTGACAGCAGATTCCTTCGCACATTTGGGACGTATAACACATTGTTTAGCTTGATTTCGATGCTTTCATTATGGATAGACGTCGGGATAAATATGTGTCCATATCCTTTGGCCTCAGTTGTCCCACTCGCAGTCATAATAGGATCAGATGACACCTCCCGAAGGTCAACGAACCAGTCTTTGTTTCTGCATACATGGTTGGTTGCTCCGCTGTCCAGGAGCCACGAATCCTCGTCGCTCGTTAGGTTGAGTGCAGCCAGGAAGTTATCTGATTTGTTTACCTTCCTCTGATAATGCTGATTATCGCGGTTCCAAGTAGTTGTTTGCTTCATTCCTCGGCAGTTGGTGGCGATGTGGCCGATCTTCCCGCATCGGTAGCATTTTCTTTGACTGTCGGTGCTGCTGTTATTTTGATGCTTGTTTACCTGCAGCACCTCCTTGGATAAATCCTCTTTTCTGGTTTTTCTTCTCTCGTGTTCCGTTAGCAGGACCTGCCTTACCTTGGATGACGTGAACTCATCATCCGTCATGTTGCCAAAGTTCATTATAATCCCATCATAGGAGTCTGGTATTCCAGCTAGCAAAGAGTATGCCAGATCTTCATCCTTTACTTCACATCCCGCTTCTCTGAGATTATCACTGCAGGTCTTTAATATTGATAGGTAATTTATCATATCTTCTTCTTCGATGAACTTGATGTTCACGAATTGTTTCTTGAGTTGAAGAATTCACGCCCTTGATTTCGGTTCAAATATTTGTTCCAGGGTCGTCCAGGCTTCACTTGCAGTCTTACAGTCGATAACGTGTATTTGTTGCTCTGTAGAAATTGATAGAGCATTCGTTGCCAGTGCCTTTTCTTGTTTAATTTTTGTCTTCTCATATTTTCTTTGATCCTCATCAGCGTCGATCGTTTCTTCGTTAATCACACATTCCCATAATCCTCTTTCGATCAGAAGCATCTTCATGTTAAATTTCCATGATCGATAATTGCTGCCGGTGAGCTTCTCGACCTTCAGGGCAAGCGCTTGGGAAGACGACGCCATCTTGGTTTCACTTACTTTTCGTTCTTTTTAATGCAGCTAACCACGCTCTGCTACCATGTTGTGGGTCGGTGATGCAAAAAGAACAGCCAAATAAGTGATTTATAAATATGATATTATTTATTAAATATAAGGATATATATGATGGAAAAAGAGTGGTAACTGCACACAGCAGTAGAACCAAAGGCAGGCTTAAAACTATATACAAGATGACGGCGGCAGGAAGGGGGGGGGGCGTCCCCATTGGTCAGTTATCTTCATGCAGCGCCGCCAAGCGGCCGCGTCCACGCTTACCTCATCAAAAAGCTTCGGCAGTTACGCGTCATATATGGGGAACATAGAAAAAAATGAAAGGTCAAGATATTAAGAGTAGAAAAAGATCTAAAGACACAATCATGGTAATGCGTGTTCAAACACTAAAGAATAAAAGAGTTTAGAAGATTTTTTATAATTTCAGTTTTTTTTAGTTTTTATAAATCAAAATAATTATAACTAGTACACAAAATAAAAAAAATAATTCTCCCTTCAAATAAACAAAACATTTCTGGGTTAACTTTTTGTGATGATTAACGTGGTAGCAATATTTTTTTTTCGATTAGCTCAATTTCTCAAGTTATGGATATAATGCCTTTTACCCATGTTTTTCATCTATTGGAGGAAAAGTACTAAAAGTTTACCATATAAATAAATGCGCCAAAAATAGTTCAAATGAAGAAACAATATTATACATATATGCATGTGTATATATTTTACTTCAATAACTGCCCTTAGATATATATATTAATCAAACTACTTACTCTATCCATATATATTTACATTTATATCCATATATATAAATCTAATTTCTCTACCTTTCTTTTTCAAAATTATCAGAAGAATTGTTTTTATATATAAGATGGAACGTCTTAACAAAAAGCTGTGTATGCGAAAAAATATTTTATTTGGTTTAAAAAACATTATTCATAAATATTGAGGCTGCCTGGCCGGCATTCATATTTCTTGAAAATAAAGATACTTCAGCCAGTAAATCTTTTTATTACCTCGACGTTTCGACAAAATTCTTTTGTCCTCGTCAGGAGCAAACAAAAATTAAACATTTAGCAAGGCGTTAAAAATCTTTCTAAAGTTCCAAGGGCGTTCTCACGCGATATTTAAAATTTTTGTACAACATCTAAAACACGAGTCAAAAATAAATATTTAACTCACAAAATACTATGATCTTTGAAATAAATTATAACATACATATATATGGTAATTTAAACCAACAACCCCATATTGTATATAACTTATAACAAGATTTTAATGTTGTATAGTAGAAACACATCTGTAAATGGTTATATGCATGATTGACTTGTGTCATTACATCATCATATGTAATGTAATTTGTACAAACTGAGGATAATAAATAAAACTCTGTAATATGTTTAAGAGTTGAGCTAGAGAGATAGAAGTCAAACACGTCTAAATTCGAGATAGATGGAAGCCACAAAGCAACATCTAAAGATAGATTGGAAGCTGTCAGGACGGCGCCAGTAGAATGTCACCAGACGACCCACACTATTCACATCTGGTGACATGCAAAACCCCCTTTCTCAGAAACGGTATATAAAGCCCCCGTCCTAGCTAAAAATACAGTTAATTCACCGTCTGCGCGAGCCCTCGTCGGTTGTCACCAAGGTCCTCCTCATCCGCCATGTAGTTAGTAAGAACTCTTCTATCTCTCCATTTTTCGCTCCTAGCTCAACTTTTATCTGTTCACGGAACTTTCTTAGTGCAACTGTGTCTTCGTTTTTTGTGTATGGACATTCCCAAGCTTTACACTCTGCCTCGACCACGACTGCCTGTACTTTGTGAGAACTGTAAAAGGTCTTCCAAGGTGCAGAGAGGTACTGGAAAACTCCACATCCTGACTGTTCCTCTCGGTCAACACAGTATAGCGAGTGTTGACAGGGACCCTCTCCACATTTTCTAGTCGACAGGATGACCAAAACGAAGAATGACACAACGAAGAAGATAAGAAGCCTGTCCAGATAGAAGCGAGAAAGAGCAAAGATGGAGGAACAAACCGGCCATTTCAACGAAACGACCAAGCAATCTCTCCCCCGAAAATATATATTTACGGAAGAAACGCCGCCCCAAGGGACCTCCGAGGCCCGCTAGCACAGATCGCCAACGCCGGGAGCAAGCTGTCTGACCACCCCATCGACACAGTCGAAATTCCCGCAAGTCATGGAAATCGAGAAGCGAAGTAGCGCAAACCCAGTGAGATATTTTTCACCTTCGGCCTGACATCGAGACAATGCTCAAAGCGACAAGCCGCAAACGACTTTATAGAAGTTACAAGCTTCTACAAGATCTACATGGAGCGACTTCCACGACAGCAGGACAACAACCAGAGACCAAGTTTCCTGACTGAACAATCATCACACAACTGTAAGTTTTTAAAAAGCTACCTAACTTTATACTCACGTTCACAACTTGATTCAACATAAATTTTGTATTTATATTTTAACTTTAAACATTTTAAAATCAAGTTTCACCTTTTTATATCATTTTAAATTCAATTTTTAAATATTCCACACTCTCATTTATCATTTTTTACCTTATTTTTATAAAATTATGAATTTTAATTCAATACTTTTAATTTTTCATGCAAAACAAACAAAAAAATTAGCTCATCACGCATTTTTACCAATTTACTAATCTTACATGCCTTTCCTAAATTTACCTATAACGGCATTATCCAAATCTACAACTTAAAAAAAATCATTATTATTATTTTTAAAAAATCTCTCATTCATCATGATTTGAGACTTATTTTTATTTTTCTTATTAGTTATCTTTATACCAAAACACCCATTTCTCAATCAAATACTTGAAAATTTTCAAAATAATTGTCATATTCACCATTTACACTAAATGCCCCAATTCAAAATATTCTTGTCACTATCACGACATTGCCCTTTTACAAGGATCATTTTCACGCTACCATAATCAATGATTTAAAAAAATATATTCAAGTTTTAAATATAAATTAACATGGGTAAAACGCATTTCCTAATTTCAAAATGGAAGGAGACAATATCTTCAAAATCACAACTAGAAAATAACTATTCCCCCCAAAACAAGTTAAAAATAAAGACCCCGTCCATTTCTCCACCAGTAGCTAAATTAGGTCACCGCCCGCCAAACCTATTACAATCGTTAATATTCGAGGATAAATACACTCCCTCGTCCTTTCCTTTTACATGCATATTTAATCATCAACAAACGTTACAACACTCACACATCACTTTTTCCAATTGGCAACAATTTTTAGTGCGCGACTTAACACACAAATCCAATTTCGAGCCACACGAGCTCCATAACGTCGCCCCACTAAACACTCAAAAAAATTCACATTGAACGTGCCCTATCCACTAATAGTCAAATATTCTCGATGTGTTTCATTCAACCACCACCCATGACTTTAGTAAATTTGTTATTCATGGTGAAACAGTTTAGATTTTGTACCAAACAACGACTTCACGAGACACCTTTTTATTAACATTTTTCACTTCGTGTCACAGTGCCACACCACAAAACTTTTTCACGTTTCAGGCCAAAGACGCCTTCATGCCTGTGACATCTCACCCCAAAGCGTGTCCATGTCGAAAGTCGCACTTTCACCACACATCTAAACCTGACATCACCGAATAACATTTTTACTAAGTCTAAACAACTTCGAAAACACAACCACTTACGAACATCGAGAGAAACTATATTTTCAAATAGGCAAGAAAATTGACAACCTCAACAAAGTAGAAAGTCAGTTTCAAGTAAATGACAAACATAGCAAACCATCCCACATGTGTGACCATCCCAGAAATAGAACCCGGCAATTCCCGTGAAAAACAGGAGTGACCCCAGTAATAGGATCCCCCGAATCTATTTCAGTTACATATCCCCGTCCAACGTCCTTCTCCCCTCACAAGGCCGATCTTGACCGCTAGCTTCATGATCGCCATTTTGAACACATGTTTCACACTAACCATTTAGGTTTTCTTACACATCTCACCAACACCTTAATCACAACACAACATACATTAAACATTTTACATGTTAATTGATATCACCAATTAAAACAATTTGGTTAAGTCTTATATAGACTTTATAACGCGAAAGAGAAATCATTCTCTAAATACCAGCATTTTGGACAAATGAAAATGTCATTACACTCATTCCCAATTCCGGAGAGTCAAAAACGCCGATGTTTACCAATGGGATATTATCTAGTTACACACCACAGTTGTAACTTTTCTTCAAAAGAGACTATTTTTGTTCAATTTTCCACTACCCATCATTTATCCAATCATTAATAACCTTTAATTACATTCTTTTTTTCTTGTATAAAATCTTTAAATTCTAACTATTTATTTTTTATACCTTTCGTTTATATAATCAATTTTTTAAGCCAATATGATTTTCAAAAAAAAAAAAAACTGTAATCAAATTTACTTTTATTTTTCATGATATTATTTTAGTATGGCAAAACATTTAATTGTTTCAATAATCATTTTTAATTCATTATTATATCTTTTATATATTACATGTTTAATTTTGGCCACTTACACATTTTTATCCGGAATCATATTTCTATCTTTTTATTCACTATATTTTATATTTGTTTAAATAGCTTTATTATATGATAATTGTTATCATCAACTATCGGGCATCTACAACAATTGTTTTCAACAATCATATTCTTTAACCAATTCCCTAAACTTTATCATCACTATCTTTTCAGCCATTGCTTCAATTGATTGTAGACAAACGACAGCACTGCTTGGCGATTTTTTTTTATTTCATATTTCAACAAACTCTTTGAACACAGTTCCCCAGATTTAAAAATCCCAACTTCTGGCCTGAATACGCTTCAAGAGTTTATTTCATTTCATCCGCAGAGCACATCACCAACGCATGCACAAAGCGTTCACTTTTTTCAACTTTCAATTTTTTTCACCTCTAGCGGACCACAATCAACCTTTGATTTCGAGTCAAGTCAGATCACCTACTATCGCTACAATTCTACTTATCGCATGGCTCTACCACTCCTTTCAATCATATTAATTATTTTCTTCAACAACTTTTAACCTAATACAATACCCTGCAATTGTGACAAAGCACTGTAACCCTTATATAGGCTCGCAAGTGTAACATTGCCAAGGAAGACGCTCAAGTCTATATCCTCGCTTTGCACCTGTATCTGATTATTTGGTTTACATGTGTAATGCTTACAATTGCATATTCTTCAACTACTAACCCTTTCCAACGCCCACCAATATTCTCTTAGAATGTGATTTTTATGTCATCATTTTATTTTAATCATCATTTTTTTTAAACAAACAAAAATGTCATTTTTATTTCACTTTTATATATCCAAACAAATAATCTTGTTATAGCCCTTTTTAACCCTCACAGTTTAAATTAATTAAAAGAAATTTTAATTACTTACCTGTGTTAGAGAGGCTTTACCCGCTTGAACCCGAATAAACCCTTTCACTCCCGGGGCCCATCTATGGTAATTTAAACCAACAACCCCATATTGTATATAACTTATAACAAGATTTTAATGTTGTACAGTAGAAACACATCTGTAAATGGTTATATGCATGATTGGCATGTGTCATTACATCATCATATGTAATGTAATTTGTACAAACTGAGGATAATAAATAAAACTCTGTAATAGATTAAGAGTTGAGCTAGAGAGATAGAAGTCAAACACGTCTAAATTCGAGATAGATGGAAGCCACAAAGCAACATCTAAAGATAGATTGGAAGCTGTCAGGACGGCGCCAGTAGAATGTCACCAGACGACCCACACTATTCACATCTGGTGACATGCAAAACCCCCTTTCTCAGAAACGGTATATAAAGCCCCCGTCCTAGCTAAAAATACAGTTAGTTCACCGTCTGCGCGAGCCCTCGTCGGTTGTCACCAAGGTCCTCCTCATCCACCATGTAGTTAGTAAGAACTCTTCTATCTCTCCATCTTTCGCTCCTAGCTCATCTTTTATCTGTTCACGGAACTTTCTTAGTGCAACTGTGTCTTCGTATTTTGTGTATGGACATTCCCAAGCTTTACACTCTGCCTCGACCACGACTGCCTGTACTTTGTGAGAACTGTAAAAGGTCTTCCAAGGTGCAGAGAGGTACTGGAAAGCTCCACATCCTGACTGTTCCTCTCGGTCAACACAGTATAGCGAGTGTTGACAGGGACCCTCACCACATATATATAATGAGAAATTATAAGCAAAAATAAATATAAAAATAATAATAATATTTACAACAACAACAACAACAAAAGCCTTTATTGAGGACCTCTCGTCCTATAAAGGATTCGCCAGTTTACAGAGTAAGTGCAGAGAAGAGAACTAAGAATACAGAGAGAAACCTATAAGTTAGTAGGTATAGTATAGTATTTTCTACACTGTGACTATATACAACAGCAGTAACAAGCCTTTTAGTGGAATCTAAGTCCCATACAGGATTCGTCATTCTAATCCTGACAAAGATTATATTTACATATTTACATATGATTATTTACATCAATTAGATTATGTATATAGCTTTCTTTTCTCTTCAGCCGTCTTCCAAAATTTGAACAACGCAAACGCTCCAGCTCTGTTTCTCACCACCTCATTCAACAGGAGCTCCAAAGAGAGTCCCTCAAGGCCTATTTCAATGAAGAGCACTTCTCGTACGTCTTTCAGCCCCATACATGAGAGTATATGGTGATGTAGCCCCGGCTCCATTCTTGTCCCGCAAATCTCGCATGTCCATTCGCCTGTTTTAAATATTCTAGGGCGATCATCAGTAAAGAGCACCGAGAGGATTCTCAGTCCGGCAATACACCGTTTGACCCGGAGCGGGAAATCGCTGGACAGATAGTGTTCCGGTAACGGAGTTGAGCAGATGTTTTTATAGTGGGATAATAGTCTTGAATTTATTATTCTTGTGTGATCCTTTTGCAGAGATTGATCTATTGCAGTCCTGATTATGTAGGGAATTTCTCTTTGTAATGTTCTATAGTCTGTGCAGAAATTCAGCCAATAATAATATTTACAAAAATTTTCCAAGAGTATATATAAATCGATATCTATTACTTACAATTTATACCAACCCTTTTTAAACCAATTTTTAAAATTAAAAACGAATTCTATTGTAGTGGAATATCTTCAAATTCATTTATACTTCTTTCCCCCATTTCCCGTGATACCCATCCCTCTAAAAATAATATTTCCTTTTTAAATTTTATATTCCTATGAAATATCTCAATATCATTCCAATTTGGCCTATGTCCTGAATGAAATGCATGTTTCCCATTTTTGCTTAACGCCCTTCTCCCCAATAAACCCTGTTGGTGTTCCTTAATTCTGGTCTCTAAATTACGGCCGGTTTCTCCTATTTAAAATTTTTCACATTCTGTGCATTTAATCCCATAAATTACATTACTTGGTTTTGATGTGCCTATGTTATCCTTCATTATGCTATTTCAAGTTATAAATTCCCTTTTTGTCCCCGTACTATGCCATATATTATATTTAAATTTTCTCAAAATTCTAGATATTTCGTTATCTATATCTCTGAAAATATGGAATAATTATATTATTGCAATCTATTTATTTATTTATTTCCTCTCAAATTTACAGTGTACCATTCGAGCATAAAGCTCAAGAGTCACTTTGTCGTGGATGTTAGGCATCAAGAATTTCTAAAAAATGGCCTTCAGAACTGACTGGAAGGTCACAGTTCAGGTAGAGTGAAGTCCAGGTCTTTTATGTCTTACCGAGATATTTATAAAAAAGAGATAATGAAAATTAGAGAAGAATTAGAACAATATGATTATCCAGTTAGTTTCACAAACAAATGTATCAGAAGATATGAAATAGATAGGCCAAATTCAAATAGGAATAAAGATGATTGCAATAATATAATTATTCCATATTTTAGAGATATAGATAACGAAATATCTAGAATTTTGAGAAAATTTAAATATAATATATGGCATAGTACGGGGACAAAAAGGGAATTTATAACTAGAAATAGCATAATGATATAAATAATAGATTATTTTTAGAGTGACAGGTATCACGGGAAATGAGGGCAAGAAGTATAAATGTATTTGAAGATATTCCACTACAATACAATACGTTTTTAAATTTAAAAATTAGTTTAAAAAGGGTTGGTACAAATTGTAAGTAATAGATATCGAATTATATATATACTCTTGGAAAATCTTTGTAAATATTATTATTATTTTTATATTTATTTTTGTTTATAATTTCTCATTATATATATATATGTATATTATAATTTATTTCAAAGATCATAGTCTTTTGTGAGTTAAATATTTATTTTTGACTCGTGCTTTAGATGTTGTACAAAATTTTTAAATATCGCGTGAGAACGCCCTTGGAACTTTAGAAAGATTTTTAACGCCTTGCTAAATGTTTAATTTTTGTTTGTTCCTGACGAGGACAAAAGATTTTTGTCGGAACGTCGAGGTAATTGAAAGATTTACTGGCTGAAGTATCTTTATTTTCAAGAAATTATTTATAAAGATGCAGTAATATTTAGGAAGTAATAATAAATATATTCATGGATTTAAATATTTTTCTGTGAAGTCTATAATATTTTTCTTGTTTGTCATCACGCATCAGATTCAACAATAATCCGCCACCATATGTTGATTCCAAAGACCAATGTATCGTTGCTCAATGATTTTAATATCTTGGTGGAAGCTTTCACCTTGTTGTTGAAAAAATTTGGAAATCATATTTTCTACGATTCTCGCATAATTCGGTGACTTATTATTGCCTAAAAAGTGTTTGACCACATCGATGAATGCAAGCCAAGCATTTTTCTCATCTTCTTTCAATGTTGCAAAAAAACTCTTCGTCATTTATTAGTTTACGAATTTGAGGTCCAATGAAAATACCTTCCGTTATCTTAGAACAACTATTCTTCGGAAATGTAGTCATTAAATATTTGACAGCATCACTATCTTTCTTTAAAACCTTCACAAAAGTTTTCATTAACCCTAATTTGATATGTAAAGGGGGAAGAAGCATTTTTAGTTAATGGACAAGCGGTTTATTTTCAACGTTTTGTTCACCTAAGCGAAAAATATTTCTTACAGGCAACATTTTTTTGTATATAATTATTCTTTCTGTCTCTTCTGTCCCACTTGCATAAAAAGCAAGGATACTTTGTGTTTCCTTTCTGCAAGCCCTTTAAATTCCCATAATTTTAAGATAACTCAAACTTTCCAACAATGATTGGTATAATTCAACAATTCTATGCTAAAAGTCTATGCTCAGTAGCATTGTAATTAATTTTCAGAGTTTTAAAAACGCCTTCAATATCATTGCAGTACGCTAATCCTTGTTCTTCAGAAAAAAATGGCAAAAAAACATTGTTCCTTATTACGATAGACCTATATTTTGGTTTGTGGTAACAAGAGGTTCCTTTGCTTCAATCTTGATCCAAGGATTTCTGTTGCTTCTTTTGATAGCCCTAGATCTCTAACTAGATCATTTAATGATGCCTGATTAAAAAAATGCGGAATGCCACTTGCACTTGAAATAAATTCAAGGTCTTCTAATTGATGATCATCTGCAAATGCTGTGGGCTGATCATCTTTTTTGATATAGGATTCTTGAACAGTTTTAGGAATCGGTATGGGATTCCCGAGGTCGTGAGGAATAGATTGCCTAGCTGATGGTATATCAGGATAAAAGTTAGTTTGCTTCTTTTTGCTATTAAGGCCTGTGATTTTGCAGACACAGAAATAACAATCGTCAAGGTGATTTTTGGGTTCTCGGCAAATCATTGTTACACCAAAGGGCATACCTTTTGATTTCCCCGATTTCCATTGCAAAAGCCCTTGATATCAAGTTCCGCACACACTATGGGGGTACCACCACTTGTTTTGGTCACCTAAGGCCACACCAAAATATTCTTTATAGCATTCTCTTATTTTTGGGGTAATACGTTTCATCTGTTTGGGAATTGTAAATTTTCCACAAATGTAGCAGAACATTCTGGATTAGCTTTGCATTTACGCGGAATTATTTATATATTTTAAAATATTTATGAAAATAAATGTATTGTTAAACATTTTCTTGATATTTATTTATTTATCAAATCAGACGCGATATCCCTACAAGGGATGCTTGCGTCAATAACAACACTAAATTCAGATACTATATTACAAAAAAAAAAATTAAATAATTACAAGATTTGAAAAGATAGGAAAGAGGACATTAAAATCATTCTTGATTTTACATCACAACCAACAAAATAAACAAACCAAAAATATACAAATAGGTAATAATTAAGGTTTTTTTAACCAAGAGAGAAAATCATAGATATATTTACAGAATTTTCTAAATTTAAAATACGAGTCCTTACTATTTACAAACATAAAAAGATCCTTGTATTCGATGTTTTCCCGGTTTCTGTAGTTCTGGAAGATTGGGCACTCAAGAAGCAGATGACTGGAATCCTGCTTTCTCTTTCCACATAAACATCCCGGATCGTCTATAGCTCCTATTCGAAACAGAAAATCTCCGAAATTTCCATGACCAGTAACGAATTGCACATTGTAAAATTCAGGGCGGAAATATTTTGGAATGCCCAAAGGGAAAAAGAGACGAAAGTGATCACTTGTATTAGAAAACATATCTTCCATTCTTGTTCTTAAAAATCCATTTATTATTGAAGGAGAATGTGGACTGAACGTTCGTTGGTCTTTCTCGCTTAGTTGGTCTAATTCATATTTAATCAATCTTGATTCGATAAAATCAGTCAGGAATGGGATCTCTGCCAGACAGTGGACACAATTTAAGGAAGATGTTTTAAACGATCTAGTAGCCCAAAGAACAATTTGGTATTGCATCGAATTTAATTTCTGTTTACAGTGGTTATTTATTTGGTAAAACCAAATTTCAGCTCCATATGTTAGAATAGGTCTAATTAGCGTCTTATACAAAATTAACCTTTTATTAGAGTTTATACCCCATATTTTGCCGCTGAGGGAAAAAAGCAGATTTTTCATGCGATGCGCTTTATGCAAAATCTCATTGATGTGCGGGGTGAAATTTATTTTTGTTTTGAACCTATGATTAGATAATTTCATTCCCAAAATTTTGATTTCATTTGAAGGCTTTATGACGGTTTTTTTAAATTCCAACTGGAACCTATGGAAATTGTGAAAGTGAATCAAGTTTGTTTTTTCTTGATTTATTTTTAACTTGTTTGAGCGACACCATTGGGTGACATAGTTTAGGGTGTTCACTAACTCAGTTTTTAGAACCTCTAAATTATAATGCCAACATATAATAGAGATGTCGTCCGCGTAGCAAATAATTTCAGCGTTTGTTGATTTAAAATTCATTAAACTATCGTTTAGCAAGATGTTCCATAATAACGGTGACAGTGGACTACCCTGAGGACATCCCTTAGTAAGGTTTTTGGAGACCGTTTTGTCACCGTATGACAGACAAACTGTCCTTTTATTATTCAATGATTTGAATCAGAGAGCTGGGAACGTTGTCTAAATCCATTCTTTTTATTATAGCTGGCCACCATGCATTATCAAAAGCCCCTGATAAGTCCACTGCGATCAACACTGTCAGTTCTCTTTGCTGTGTTCCAGAATAGTTTCAGTCAGCTCTTCATAGCAGTAATTGTTGATTTATGCCTGGAGAAGCCATGTTGTCTATGACTCATCAAATTGTTTTCGTCATAAAAGTTAGTAAGTTTATTTTTAATTAAATTTTCAAATATTTTTGAAATGTTTGATAGCAAGGAAATTGGTCTGTAGCTTTTACTAACATCATAACTAGTTTTATCTACTTTAGGAATGATTTTCACAAAAGAATTTTTCCAATAATCTGGGAAATATCCCAAACTTATACATTTTTCGAATATTTGATGGAGGATTATGGAAATCCTAGGGTAGGCGTATTTTATCATATTATTGCTAATATTATCTGATCCAGGTGCTTTCTTATTTTTCAATAATACAATAATTGATTCAATATCTTTTAGATTTATGATCACTTTGTTTCTATTATTGTAAATTGGCGAGTAATATCTAGTTGCTTTGTGAAGTTCCTCCTCGGAAGAAATATCATCGTCCGGGAAAAGATCGTTCAATAAACTTTCCATTTTTGAAGTCCTAGCAAAATCCGGTGCGTTGTCTATCAATGGAATCCCTGTTGTGTTAAATGATGCTTTTAAAGTTTTGAAAGTTTTATAAGTGTTCCCAAAAGGATTAGTTGATTCGTTTTCTTCGAGAAAGAATCTCCAGCTTTTAAATTTTGCCTTGTTAATGGCTTTATTATATTTGTTACGAGCAGCTTAAAAAAAAATTTCATTAATTATTTTGCCTCGATAGAATACATTTCTTATATAATTAAAATCATTTTTCATTTTTTCAAGTTTATTCGTCCACCACTTGAATTTGACTTTGTTTTTGTTTATGGTTGATTTTAACTTGAGGGATGCGTAAGCTGCTTCACTGATAATATCTGTGAGTTTTAAAACAGCTCTATCTACACTTTCGGAATTTTTTATTTGGTTTGTTTCATCCACGAGGCTTAGCAATTCGGGGGAGGAAAACTTTTCATAAAATGCATTCCAGTTTGCGTCAGTTTCGCTGAATTTCCACGTTGATTTATAACCGTCTATATGATTGTTGTCTTTACTAACGATCTCGTAGGTTATTGTCACGTTATCGTAGGTGTCCGTCATTATGGATGTATTCCAGTTTTTTAATAGACTGATTGAATTTCTGTTGGAGATAGTGAGGTCGATCACGCTAGAATTACGACACGTTGTAGTTTTAATATTATGGACGAAGAGATTGTGTTGGTTCAATATTGAATGAAGTCTGTGACCATTTGAGTTTGTCTTTCGATCATACCAGACGGGATGCCTAGAGTTAAAATCCCCACAAAGCAGAATCGGTTGAATTTTGAAAGTTTCCAAAATTTCCTCAATAAACTTTTGATGGGTTTCTGAAAAAGAATTGGGGAGAATGTAAAAATTCGCTATAATAATATTTGACTTTGATAAAAGTATTGAGCTTGTAGTACAAAATGAGTTGGTGAATTGATCTATCTTATTGTATTTTAATCCTTTATTTAAAATTATTGTTGCCGAGTTTATCTTGTTTCCTTTAGCTCTTAAAACTGAATGCTCGTCTCCGCCAAAAATAACAACATTGTTCACTGTGTAGGGCTCCTGAATAAATAATATGTCTGGTGGGTCGTTAGCTATCTGAGCCAGGAACTCATTTGTTGCGTTTATGCTTTTTCTTAAATTTTGTTACACACATTTAATTAATGGAGCTTGCATTTTATCCTTTCCTGACTCGTATGAGTTAGTTACCTGATTGTTCAGTTGGGAAATAACTTGTTCTTTCGATTATTCTGTCTATTTGTGCCTTATACATAGGGCATTCCTCCGAATTTGCTCTGTGTGATAAGGGCTTGTTTCTATACTTAGGATGTTGAGAGCAATTAAAACACTTGGGAATTCCTGAGCAAGCATGAACTCCCTGAACTCCACATATTCTGCACATTGGGGTATTAGGGCATTCTGCCATTTTGTGAGAGGGATTGAATTTAAGACATTTCTGGCATTGTTTCACAAAAATCTTATCTACAACAACGCAGTGTTCACAATCAGTGTAGATTTTATTATTTAATTTCCTAATGGTTTGATAAACCCTAGGAGAAACTCGTAAAACTATATTGAGATAGGGGTGTTAGATTTAGTGCAGAATAATACCTTAATTTCACTTTTCATATCCCTTAGTTCGTCGTTCATCTGACAGATTGTTTCTTCGAAGGAATTTACCTCGGTGATTTTATTAACATTTTTAACCATTATCGTCGGATCTCTTTTGGTCGGAATAAATGTTTTGCATATTTTTGTTAGCTGAGTTGATTTGCATATTTACTCTTTTAGAAAATTAGATTCGCGCTCGTCCGACATTTTTATAATAATAGATTTTTTAGTGTTTATAATTTTATTGACTCGAACTTTCTTATTTTCCTCTCCTAACACTCTGATCTTATTAACAATAGCGTGGTGTACATCTTGATTATTTCCCTCATTAAAAGGCTGCGCTATAATTACAAATTCTTTTTCACTAATTTGTTTTTTATTTATTGTATCTCTCGTTGTTTGAGTTTTCAAAACCTCTGAAAAAGAGGGCCTCAGTGTCTTGAATTCTCCCTTGAATTTGTCCAGTTTTTGATCAAGGACATCAGACACTTGCACAGAAAGCTGATCTAAAAAGTCCTGATTATTGATATCCCTCAAGGCCGTAATACCATCTTTTGTCTGCTTTACCATTGTGGACAAATAGGATAGATCATTTTTTGTGAGGTTTTTTTGGTTCTCTCTCTCTCTCTCTCTCTGTTTGACCTTATTGTCAAAATACTCATAGATTTCATCTAATTTTACAGTCAATGTTCTTATTAGTAAATCCATATTAAATTTTATGCAAATTTATTTTTCTTTTGTCCATTTAATTTAAAGTAAATAGTTAAAATTAAATAATGAGCGTTTCAGCGACTATACTTAATGCTATAATTCAATTCAGTGTTTTAGATTCTTATAATACTATCTAAATATTTACCGAAATCGAGGAGCGATGCGACGCACGTCCACGTTTTAATAGCTATTGATATAAAATTGCAATGGTATGCATTTCATCTAGATGATGATTAAATTTTATGCTTACAAAGTCAATATCTTCAAAATATTTTGATGACAGCGATGACATCAGCTTCTTTATAAAATTAAATGTTTTTCAAATATTTTTCAAAAAATTGAGCTAATTTGGAAAAATGAAGATTATATTCATGATCTACGGGTTGAAATTTACTAGAAACAATTTTCAAATATTGAGAAGGAAAAGGTGTGTGTACTAGTGTAACAAACACCTGACCTTTTTTATTTTTTTATTTTTTATTTTCTTCCATATATATGTGAATATAGGTGATCCGGGCATTCTTACCGTCAATTACGCGACAGAAATAGCTAGGCCTTTTGTTTGCGTTCGAAATGAAATATACACACACAAATATTCGTTCAATATCAGACTAATTAATATACAAATATTTCAATATAAAAACTAAGTGGATAACCTTTTCAGACCTATCTCTATAACGTAACAAAATTTAATCCAGATTGTTTTAATATTATGGAACGAACATCCATACACAAGCCCACCCATAAACATTTTATCTTTAATTAGATTTTGCAAACCTTTTCATATAATTTGATCCCACATGATAAGTAGAAATAGACTCGTATATACTCTCGTTAAATCGGATAAATCGCTAAACCAGGACCTTTAACTCGAAGTTATCCTGTAGATGGAACGAGGAAGAGTGGCGAGATCCACGACAGAGACAATCAATGACCTGGCAACGAACGGATCATTTCAAGGAAAGGCGATCCAAGAAAGGAGCCAAAAAAAGACACTCGTCTAAACGTGCGTCTGATTCCGCATGAAGAATTTATTTGGCCGTCGCCGCATCATTTTTTAACATTTCAATCAAGTTCATCATTAGGGTCAGCCACGGAAAAGATCCATTATTTATGCTCGCATGGTATTTTGGGAGCTGTATGTAGGATTCTATCTTGTGTACGCTCTACAGATTCATTTCGTGCATAAACCTTTGATTATATAATTTGAAATTTTGGAATCTATTCCTAAATGAGGGCAGGATAGGTTTTTAAAGAAAAAATTTGCATGTATGTGAGAATCGATTGATCCTGTCGACTCTCTATAATAATTGAATTGAATCCTGTCGACTCTCTGTCGGATCCTGTTGTTTACCTGTGTAAGATCCTGTTGACTCCTGTCGACTTACTGTGGGATTAGTGAATTGTGGTGAATCCTATGTCGGATTATGTTGAATTGATGATTGATGGCGCAGTCTTGGTCGAATGGTGGGTTTCCACAGAGGAAATGACGAGCACACTTGGATGGGATAGAACATGGACTTTGCGAAAGGAAGAGAGTGACTGGTGGAGGTACCTTTGCCTTTCACATGATCGAGAGGGCTTTACCTTGGTTGGAGCCTATGTTGAGCACACCTTGTTTCTAGCTCGGTGACCTACCTTCTCCTTAACTTCTTGTCCGAGATAATCGTCATTAACTATCTAGGCTTCTCATTGGTGGAGATCATTCTACGTGCCTACTTCTGATTCGCTATTAGTTGGTCATGCTTAACTGTGATTGGCTTAGTTCCTCCATTGTCGCCATGATTTCAATCTTCCAGGAAGAAGAAGGTCTTTGAACTTTAGTTTTATGGGTCCTGGGCTTTACTTCCTGGATGATGCAATCCTGTTAATTGCTGTTCCCTCTTTCGCGAAGCCTAACTTTTATTTGAATCTTTTGACGATACATTGAATAGGTTGTGGTGAGGTTACATATTGCTATATACGAATTATCACATGTATGTATATATATATAAAGAGACAAAGGTCGCCTCTCCCGTCAAAAGTTAGATCAATATCCTCCCGGCAAAATTTCCATCTGTATATATATATAGGTCATAAAAAACGTACATTCTATTTACGTTACCAATTCATGCAGTCGTGGATGGTAAAAATGAATGATAACTTTTGTCCCAAAAAATATTTATTTTTTGATTATTTTTTTTAAGCAAACAGTTTTTGCATACATACAACTAACAATGTTATTATCTATTTACAATAAAATTTAAAATTAGGTTATATTCCTTTTGTTAAGGATTCCTTTTCATTTTAAAATTTAACTCTGTGATTATAGAATTTTAAATTATTTTATGAATAATAAAAATCATATTTTTATTATGTCATATATATTTTAAAAAGATATATATATTGGATTTATATTGAATTTATTGTTCCAATATTTCGAGGGGCAACTCGCCTCTCTTTATCGAGGATGTTTGTGTTTTTCACTAAAGCATGCGCGCACGCGTACACCACTCTCGTTCTACAAGGCCAATGAAAGAATTGTATCTTTGATTTAAACATTACATTCAGTATATTGTAGCGTAGAAATCAAGCCTTGAAATATCCTAAGGTGTAAAAGTATTTATTGATGACGTCACAGCGACGAGTCGACAATTATTAACAGGTCAGCCCAACTATTTACAGCTAGAGAATCTTAAGCAAGTAAGCAAAGAAATATTTTAAGATGATTTCACAAATACAGATTAATATATATATTTTATAATCTGTTGAATATATTTTCATTGAATAATATTAAATTAAATAATAAAATATTTCTTTGTCACATAGCCTCCTCCTATAGAGAGCATCGACCCGATGCTCAGCAGGAGACTTACGTCGTCAGTCTTAAGAACTGGTACTATGGCCAGGGATATTTTCAGGTGACTGCGGTGGATGTCTTCTTTCAGTTGAGATATCTTCTTCATGAGGGCTTGGTAGGTCTATGTTTACGTCAATGTAGTTTTTTATTTCCACTGTGGTCGGCAAGGGAGGATTTTATAAATTTGAGGCCTTACCTCCCATATGGTCTATCATCTAGTTTTAATGGCGGGGCGACCAGCTAGATCTTCTAGCAGGTGAGAAATTTTGTCTGTTTCGACCGGTATATGAGGTAGGGCTTCGGTAGCGACTGAAATTTTTCCTCGATGATTCATCGTTGGGTTCCTGAGATTCGGTTTGAGAGTTGTAGAATTCCATTGCGTCTTGCTTTCTTCGGAAATATTCATTTCTCCTCTCCTCATTGTGTCTCTTCCTGTCACGGCAATAGCGGACGACGTGACCTGGGCGTCCGCAGTAGAAACAGATTGGCTTTCCCTCTGTTGTCCGCCATTCATTGGTGTCACATCTTCTTCCTTGCTTTCGGTAATGAGGTTCAGGATTCGGTCGTATCGTTTGGGCCTCGTATCTAGTATTTGATTCCGGCCTGGATGCTTGAGGGGGACTTATTGTAGGTTTTGATCTAGGTGCCAAGGTCTTTACAATCTCTTCCCTCACTAAATCTTCAATGACAGCGATTTTAGGCTCCTCATGAGGAGAGTCCAATGCTTGCTGTATCTCTTCACGAACAATTTTTCGGATCAGCGATGACAGATCTTCTCCGTCATCCTGGTCACAGAGAGAGGCTACATTTGGTAGGCGCTCGTACTTGGTTGAGGTAACTCGCCTACAACGGAGCGCTTCGACACGGCGACATTCTGTAATGAATTGCTCGGTGCTCTGTACATCCCTCGGTAGGAGTGCTTGATAAAGCTCCTCAGCTATCCCCTTCATGAGGTGGGAGATTTTATCTTCCTCGCTCATTTGAAGATCAGCCTCTTTGCACAAGCACAGGACATCCTGGATGTAAAATTCGGTACTTTCGCCTTTTAATTGTGCCCGCGTTTTAAGTTTCTTCTCCGCTTGCAATTTTGAATTTTCTTTTTTTCCGAACACATTCTCTAATTGAGATGTGAATTCCTTCCAAGTCTGGATGCTTTCTTCGTTGTTCTCAAACCATTTGAGAGCAGTTCCAGACAGATAAAAATAAACTTTAGTAAGACAAAGGGTTTCATCCCAATGGTTGTACTTTGCCACACGTGCATACCCTTTTAACCATTTTTTGAGATCTTCTCCATCCTCCCCGGAGAAAATGGAAGGGTTCCTTGGCAAATGTTGAACAGCGTAGTTGCTTACCTGAGTACCTTCCTTCTTTACATTCATAGAAGTTTCTTCTGGTTCAACAGAATCAATTTTTCTTTTATTTCTTAATGGGTATCGGTCCAGTCTCTCCACCAGTTGTAGCGTAGAAATCAAGCCTTGAAATATCCTAAGGTGTAAAAGTATTTATTGATGACGTCACAGCGACGAGTCGACAATTATTAACAGGTCAGCCCAACTATTTACAGCTAGAGAATCTTAAGCAAGTAAGCAAAGAAATATTTTAAGATGATTTCACAAATACAGATTAATATATATATTTTATAATCTGTTGAATATATTTTCATTGAATAATATTAAATTAAATAATAAAATATTTCTTTGTCACAATATATACAGATAACAATTATATATAATATTACAGATAAATACCATTATTATATTACTTTGTCTACACATTGTGCTTGAAATAGAGATTTATATATAACAGTATAACCGTAAATAATTGTGTGCATACATATTAATTCTAAATTAATGATAAAATTTTGAAGGAAAAATAAATGAGTACATTAAAAGTATATATTCTTTATAAATTTCTGGAAAATAAATTTTTCTGTTTATACTGTGTTTATCTTCGGCAGAAGCCCAACTTTCTAAAAACAGTCTACAATGCTTTTCTGTAATATTTTTGTATATAACACAGGTCTACAAAAAAAACTTTTTTTTTGCACAAGAGAACCTGATGGTGTTTCTAGTGTACCTTTTCATGCTGAACTCAAAAATCTAATCAGAAATTTCCCATCACCCATGGTTTTTGCCTGATGGTCATTTTTTAGTATTGGGATAAATACAGTAATAAATGCTTGTATATATGAATATATATGCCATAATAAATGAAACTGCTTTTGAAAAAGATAGAATATGAAAGATATGGTTAGAAAATATGCAGCGATTTGAAAGTCGTTGCTCTCTTGCGTGGATTACAGCTTGGATATACAAAATTTTGTTGTTTTCTGTGTGAGTGGGATAGCAGAGATAGGGAAAGGCATTACATTAAAAATCTGGCCAAACCGTAAAATCTTTACTCCAGGATATAAAAATATTGCAAATCTACCCCTGATCGATTCAGAAAATATTTACTCACCACCATTACATATTAAACTGGGATTAATGAAGAACTTTATCAAGGCAATGGATCGAAATGCCAGTGGATTTGCCTACCTAAAACAAAAATTTCTAGTATAAGTGAAGCGAAGATTAAAGAAGGCATTTTCGTTGGACCTCAGATTCGAGAATTGCAGCAGGATGGAAATTTTCAAAATAGTTTGAATGAAGTTGAAGCAGCAGCATGGAATTCCTTTAGAAAGGTTTGCAAAATCTTCTTAGGAAGTGTCAAGGTTGAAAATTACCGAGACATAGTTAATGATCTGTTGCTTTCCTACAAGGCACTGGGATGTAACATGTCCCTCAAGATCCATTTCCTGCATTCACATCTAGATTTCTTTCCAGACAATCTTGGCGCAGTTAGCGATGAGCATGGTGAGAGGTTTCATCAAGATATATCAAGCATGGAGAAGCGGTACCAAGGTAAATGGAGTCCCGCTATGCTTGCCGACTACTGCTGGACACTCAGAGGGATCTACCACAAGCAAAGTATAGAAGAAAATCCACTGTCACTGCTTTTCAATAAATAAATATGTTTCGTTCATATATGCCTATATATTAACAATATTTCCAAATTTCAAGTAGGTGTATCTCAGAAATATTGCGTAATAGAAAAAACTAATGGTATATTTGGATTCAGGACATGTAGATAAGATGCTATTTCTTTGTGGACAAAGAAAAATATTTTTTGATAAACCAGTGTAATGTAATAAGGGTTGTGCAAAACTGTATTTATCCCAATACTAAAAAAAGACCGTCACGCAAAAACCATAGGTGATGGGAAATTTCTGTTTAGATTTTTGAGTTCAGCATGAAAAGTTACACTAGAAACATAATCAGGTTTTCTTGTGCAAAAATCTTGTTGACCAGTGTAATTGATGCTTGTTTGAAATCTGGTATATGGCTATTATTTAGGGAGTGGTCAACTTGGAGGGATAATGGTTTGTTGTTTTTAAAGCTGCTTTATGTTTATTAATACGATCTTTAAGCGATTTACCTATGTAGCTTGACATGTTTGGCAGGGAATTTTGTAAATTACATTGGTTGTATTTTCTTGGTTTGAAATATTTTTTGTATCTGAGTGGCGTAAGATTTGTTGTAGATTTTGTGCAGATTGATATGTTGTAATTATATTATATCTCTTTAAAATTCGGGCAATTCTCTCTGAGCCGTAGCTATATGGAATAGAGCAATATCTTTTTTGAGACTGATCACGACTATTATTTGAAGGTATAGCTCTTTGTTTATGAAAATGTTTTTCAATAAATTTTTCAGGATAATTATTATTTATCAATTCTTTGAAAATTATATTTCTTTCTTCTGTTGCACTATTTCTATTTGAGTAATGTGTTTCTATTCTCTTGGTAAGAGATTTCACTACGGCGATTTTATTATGTATAGGGCCAAAGGAGCTGAAATTTGAATAGTTTCCAGTGTGAGTAGGTTTTCTGTATATGCAAGTTTCTATGTTATATTGATTTCTTTTAAGCTGAATGTCCAAAAAGGCTAGGGAATTATTGCTTTCTTTTTCATGTGTGAACTTTAAAAAAGGTTTGAGACTATTGAGGAAACGTAAGAAGCTGTCAATATTTGTTTCTGTTAGACAAAAAATGTCATCAATATATCGTAGCCATAATATTATTTTAAATTGGTTTGAATTAATTATTTTTTCATCTATTTCATTCATAAATATGTTGGCTAATGCAGATGAAATCGGGTTGCCCATTGGTAGGCCTTTAATTTGCCGGAAGAATCTGTCTTTGAAACTAAAATAACTATGGTCTAAACAAAGTTTGATTAAATCTATTAATGCTTCTTCAGAGAGGGGAAGAACTATTTCTGGGTGGATTTCAAGAAATGATCGGAAGGCCAGGAGTGCTTCATCGTGCGGGTTTGAGGTGTAGAGAGATTCTATATCGAAGGAAACCATCTTGCTGTCATTTGATATTTGAACGGTTTTGATAGCTTCAACAGCTACTATGGGATTGGGGACTGTGTGAGGTAGTTGCTTTTGGAATGGAGAGATTACTGAAGATAGAAATTTCGTGAGAGGGTAAAGAGGAGAACCAGCATAGCTCACTATTGGTCGTAATGGGATGTTTGGCTTATGGATTTTAGGTAGGCCGTAAAAGTTGGGTAGAGTTTTTTCTTCTGCTTTTAAATTTTCGAACGATTTTTTATTAAGCTTATGTGTATTAAAATCTATAAATAAAAGAAGACAAGTTTCTTAAAAAACTTTTAAGAAACTTGTCTTCTTTTATTTATAGATTTTAATATACCTTTCTAAGAAGAATCTCTTATTTCTTATTATTAAAAGCTTATGTGTGCGTATAATTTTATTTAGTTTTTTTATTAAATTCTTTAGTGATATTAGGCAATGGATCTTTTGATAATTCTTCGTAAATTTCTTCATCTTGTAGTAATTGTTCGATTTTAGAGTTATATTCAGTGGTATCCATGATTACAGTATTCCTTCCTTTATCAGAAGGTGTTATGATTATATCTTTGTTTTGTCTTAATAGATTAATTGCCTTTCTTTCATCTTGGTGTAAATTGGTCTTATTTTGTCTTTCTATTTTCTTAATAATCGGTGTTATTTCTGTTCTAACTTTAGATATATCGTCATCGGGTAAAAGCTTTATAGAATTTTCTATAGAGGCTAAGGATTTAGGAATATGTATTTTTTGTGATGGAACAAAATTCAATCATTTAGATAAAAGTGTTACAATATCAGGCGAAATCGACTGTTTTGACAGATTCACAACATGATGTGATTTAGGTTGAAATTTTTGTGTCCATTTATCTAGTTTATTTGACTGAATATTGCGAATTAATGTTGTTTTGTTTTGGCATTTGGTGTCCAAATATTTATTCAAATTGTCAAATAGATCATTAGGTAATATTCCCTTCAACTTGTGGATTAAAATTTCCATCTTCATTTTATAATTATTCAAATAATAGTGGCATTTTTTATTCTCGCATTTAAAAGTTTTCTGCCCGTTTCTAATATAATCTTTCTTGAAAAATTTGTTCTCACAGGGTCTTTAAGGAGCAGTGAAGGAGGAATTATTCTTGATTCGAGACATCTGTGGTTGAAATATAAATGAAGTTTCCAACTGTTGAAGGCTAACTGAATTCTTTCAATTGTTCTTGCTAGACGAAGAGCTTCTGAACCAAAACTGGTTGAAATCATTTTGTAGATTTAGCAAATAATAATAATATATATTAAAAATAAAAAGGGCATCTCCTGACCACGAGCATATGTGCTTTTTAGATGGCAGAGCGCCATCTAGTGGAGCAAAAATAAACTAAACGTTTATTTAGCTTGCTCCGTGATATTTGGCCAACCCAATTTATTGATAAACCAAGAAAAGCCATCCACGAACGCGTTTCGCGCTGTTGGCGCTCGTCAACGTGGAGTAGGCTGTAACCACTGCGACCAAAAATATTTTTGGTCCCAGAGGCTTCTCGAGAAATCAAGAAATGGGTATTTAAGGCCAAATTTGCGTAAAGACGCTTAACATATGAAAAAAAAAACAATAGAAAAAATAAAAAAGATAAGTGGGTCAGTTGTTGATATTAAAAATAAAAAAGGCATCTCCTGACCACGAACACATGTGCTTTTTAGATGGATGAGCGCCATCTAGTGGAGCAAAAATAAACTAAACGTTTATTTAGCTTGCTCCGTGATATTTGGCCAACCCAATTTCTTGATAAATCAAGTAAAGCCATCCACGAACGCGTTTCGCGCTGTTGGCGCTAGTCAGCGTGGAGTAGGCTGTAACCACTGCGATCAAAAATATTTTTGGTCCCAGAGGCTTCTTGAGAAATCAAGAAATGGGTATTTAAGGCCAAATTTGCGTGAAGACATGAAACATGACATAACACATGAAAAAACAATAGAACAAAAATTAAAGTGGGTCAGGTGTTGATATTGCCACGTGGAAAATTAGGGAAGACAAAACTTCAGGAGGAAACAAAATTTATTTCAGGCAAGGACAAACTATTAATGGTAAACAAAAGATAAGCCACGAGGTAAATTTACAGAGTAGCAAGATGTAAACATAAAAATGACCACTCTGTTAATAAAAATAATGAAATTAATAAATACTTTGTTACATAGCTTCTTCCCTATGGGAGCTGTGACCCACAGCTAGCAATTATTGTAGATACTGACATAGATCTGACCTGCTTCTGCCAAGGATTCTATCGAAGTCTTTGAACTTTGTTCCTAGTACCTTTGCGTCCATTTTCTTGCGGCGTGAAGAGCGGCTTTGTCGTCGTATCGTCTATAGGGACATCGTTATCTTCGAGGGAAGTATTGGCTTTAGCACGGCGGTGGAATCCTGGAGTCAGCTCCGAAAATGTAGATCACAGCACCCATGGTTTCAAGGTCTTCTTGGCGGTCTTCAGTTTGTCTTCCCTAACTTACCCAGCATCTCCACCAAAATGCCACGTGAAATATTAGGGAAGACAAAAACTTCAGGAGGAAACAAAATTTACTTCAGGCAAGGACCACTCCTAAAAATGACCACTCTGTTAATAAAAATGATTAAATTAATAAATACTTTGTTACAATATTAAAAATAAAAAGGCATCTCCTGACCACGAGCACATGTGCTTTTTTTCTATTGTTTTTTCAAGTGTTAAGCGTCTTTACGCAAATTTGGCCTTAAATACCCATTTCTTGATTTCTCAAGAAGCCTCTGGGACCAAAAATATTTTTGGTCGCAGTGGTTACAGCCTACTCCACGATCACGAGCGCCAACAGCGCGAAACGCATTCGTGGATGCCTTTTCTTTATTTATCAAGAAATTGGGTTGGCCGGCCAAATATCACGGAGCAAGCTAAATAAACGTTTAGTTTATTTTTGCTCCACCAGATGGCGCTCTGCCATCTAAAAAGCACATATGCTCGTGGTCAGGAGATGCCTTTTTTATTTTTAATATATGTGGTAACCGAGGGTCAAACCTGTAGTAACCGAGAGGGACAGTCAGGGCGTGGAGAGTTTTCCAGTACCTCTCTGCACCTTGTAGGACCTTTAACAGTTCTCACAGAGTACAGGCAGTCGGGTCGAGGCAGAGTGGAAAGCTTGGGAATGTCCACACACAAAAAACGAAGAGACACAGTTGTAGTAGGAAAGTTCCGTGAACAGATAAGAGCCGAGCTAAGAGCAAGATGGAGAAAGAAGGTTTCTTACTGTTTTACATGGTCGATGAGGTGGACCTGGCTGCAACCAACAAAGGCTCCCGCCGACGGTGAAGTCTATCTGCGTTCGACTAAAACCGAGGTTTTTTTATACCTTCGCCGAGGAGGGAGGGGGAGAGATGTGAGAATTTGAACTTTGAACGTCTGCGGCATTCTGCAACCATTGACCTTGATGGCAACGGGCTGCCAAATTCCTCTTTAGGTTGTTGGATTTCTCTCTCGATTTTAGACGTTTTTGAACTTCTCAATCTTGCTTTAACTCAGCTCTTAATCTATTACATAGTTTTATTTATTTATCCTCAGTTTGTACAAAGTACATTACATATGGTGATGCAATGACGCATGTCAATCAAGCGTATAATTATTTATAGATGTGTTTCTATATACAACATGATAATCTTGTTATAAGTATTATACAATATAGGGTTGTTGGTTTAAATTACCATATATATATGTAGTAAACCCGATGTGGAATGTGCTGGGCAGTCGTGGTAGTGGGTGCGTGATGGGATTCCCGCACTGGGACAGCAAGAGACAGAGGCAGGTCTAGATGGTAACTCCAAGAGGAAGAGGTAGACCACGGACGAAGGTAGTCGAATCACGGGTGTCGCGGATGCCCTAGCCGAGCGTATAACGGCGTCGCTCTGAAACAACTACCTTTGTCTAATTTCTGGGCCCTTATATACTCTGGACGCCCGCATATGTGGTGATTCCTGATTGGCTACTGTAATCACGCCACTTTATGGCGCCTGGTTGTTTTCGTCTGGTCTACCTCCTTCTTTGTTTTATTTGTCACTTCCATTGTTCGATACATATTTTTATATATAGATATGGGGTTATATAATAAATATCAGAAGAAGGTTGTGAACTATTTAACTCAAAATATACTACATATATATATATACTAGCGGATGTGTACCCGGCTTCGCCCGGGTTTTATCCGAGTGAAAGTTTGCCTAACGAATATTATTGATAATAATATTCGGGAACACACAGAATATTATGATAATAATGATAATTATATTCGTTACGTCATATATTTATATAATATAGCGGATGTACCCGGCTTCGCCCAGGTTTTTCTCGAGGGAATGTTTGTAGTCTAGTAATAAGAAAATATACTACACCTAAAAACTATCAGAGAAAAGAGAAACCACGGAAGGTGAACAGAAAAATGCTTACAATGGATGTATATGTTTACGATATCAAGTTAAATAAAAACAAAGATAAAATTTGCATATGTTGGTCACTATAAATTTGTATATTTGTTAGGCGAAATTAGAAACATGATAAAACAATATGAATATTTTTTAGATTGAGATTATTAGCTAGTATGTAAAAAAATTAACTCTGTTGAAATTTAATTTTGTATTTATATATAAATAAAATTAACTCTGTTGATTTTTTTAGTATTTAATCGATAACAGCGAAGTTACGCATGCTAAAGTTAGGAAAAATATTTTGATGTTAAGCAAAACCTGCTCCATCTCGTTTTACATAAATGTTGAAAATTTGGTCGAAATTGATGCATTGTAACGAAAGTTTTTAGCGAACACCACTAATGAAATTTCCATTTTATTAATATAGACTAGCGGATGTGTACCCGGCTTCGCCCGGGTTTTATCCGAGTGAAAGTTTGCCTAACGAATATTATATATTATGAAGTATAATAAACAATGTTAAAGATTAGTTTTAATTATTAATCAAGATTGTGTGTGAATATGTGAGAAAGATGTAATATCGTTGTTGTTTTCTTGGCCGACTGTTTTACATATTGTGTTATCTTAAAATTGCTTGTTTTGAATATTTTTTTAGATTGAGATTATTAGCTAGTATGTAAAAAAATCTACTCTGTTGCATTTTTTTTTGTATTTATATATAAATAAAATTAACTCTGTTGATTTTTTTGTATTTAATCGATAACACCGAAGTTACGCATGTTAATGTTAGGAAAAATATTTTGATGTTAAGCAAAACCTGCTCCATCTCGTTTTACATAAATGTTGAAAATTTGGTCGAAATTGATGCATTGAAACGAAAGTTTTTAGCGAACACCACTTATGAAATTTGCATTTTATTAATATAGATATATATATTGTTTTCAGATACAGTTTGCTTAGTTTATGAAATTGTTGTCACTATTCTGCGCATTCTTTAAACGCGCACGCGCCAAATTTCGTATTGATTTTGGATAGGAAAACATGTGAAGAAATAAAAACAAAGCTGGATGTATTTTATGGGTCCTTTTTGTACCATAACTATAGTTAGATATTGTTTAGCGAATTTAAAGGAGGTCGGTATTTGTTGAAGACAGCCCAGTACACCATGGGTCACACAAGGTTCGCGATTGCTCACGGTGGACAACAAGTGAACTTTGATAAGATCTGGATTCATTATTAACTATAGTAATCAAGCAACAATCTAAGAAATGAACTGCTCCGCCTTCTCCAAAGATGGTCCCATCTTACAGTTGAGTAATGAAGACGATTTATTATTTAAATCCCAGGTGTCATCAACCAGTATTTGTCCGACACGCCCTACGTGATTTTTACCTGTTCCCAAACATGAATAAATGGCTACTCAAATGAGGACGTCATCGTTTAGACAGTGGCGTATTTTGGAGACCTCGACAATTCCTTTTTTTTTTCTTCTTTTTCTTTTTTTTTACAGAAGTTGAAAAAATGGCAGCGACGTTGTGAGAAGTGTATGTATAACCCTAAAAGGGAATTATGTTGTAAAGGCTCTTCAACAGGCCTACGCCACAACTTCGAGACACTAATATCCAACACCTGATCTTTTTTCTAGGTTTTCTTATTTTTTCTCGTGGATGGAAATGTTAGGATAGATGGACATCTACAGGGTGATCCAAAAGTCCCGCACTATTTTAAAAATTGATAACTCCGCGAATATTTGCGCTAGGGCAATGCGGTAAACACCATTGTGTTCAGGATGCAATGGGAATTTTTATGGCAAATAATGAAAAATTCGAAATTGATTTTAGTTACAATTTTATTCGCCAGATGGCGCACTACCAGAATCAGAGATTCAGCGGCCAAATTGTTTGATAAATTGAAAAATATAACTGATCGACACGTATTTTTCCTTTTTGAATACCAGGAAAGAACCCTAATAACATCAAATAACAAATTAATAAAACACCACTTCGCAAAAAGTATGAAGAATGGTTAATAATTTTTAAATACAATCAGAGATATGTAAAATAGGTAAATGCAAATTAAACATGTAGCAAAAAAAATGATATTTTAGATACCGTTTGTTTCCGAAGATAATAAATTTATAATATTTTTAATTCAACTCTCTCTCAGTATCGATTATATTTATTTTAATTCATATGAAAAATATGTATCTATCTCTGATAATTTATTTTACTCTGGAATGCCGTTGTTGTTGTCGTGTCCAATAAAAAGCCTCAGATGTCTCCATGCATCTCCATCACAGCAGCAGCAATGTCCACTATCTTGGGTGTTTAAAGCTGCTGCTCTGGGTCTATGTCAATTTTCTGCAAAGCTGCGGCCATTGCTGGCTATGAGAATATGTGGGTAGGTGTAAGTTCCACACCAGGACAATTGTTGCATGCCCTATAGGTTATTGTGCCATCTGGATGTATTGTTATTCCTTTATAGTGTTTTGTTCTAAGTCTTGTTATAGTTTTTGTCATTTTTCTCTCAGAGTTTATTTCGCATTTTGATCTTTTCTTATTTATTGTTTAATTATCTTGTATTTTGACAAAGAATCAGCGTCAAATAATGACATTTGTTCTTTCCTTTGGCTCAACTTTCTGGCTTCCTTTGCCAATTCAAATGCCATTTCATTACCCCCGATCCCAGCATGGGCAGGGATCCATTGTAGAATGTAGTTATTCTCCAATGGTTCCAGTTGGGTAAGTAACGAGTGTATTTTCTGTGTGATTTTAGTATTGCCCTTCTGAATTGCTTCTAGAGCGGATATGGAGTCACTGTATATTAAATTTCCTTCTGCTTGATGCAGGGATGGTTGGTTAAGGCATACATCAAGGGCTTTCCAGATAGCTGTCAGTTCACAAGTGAAGTTTGACGAAATCTGTCCTGCTCCTTCTTTGATTTTGATGTGCGTTCCATCTTGGAATATTATGTTAATTCCGGCCCCTCCATAACTCAGGGTAAGGTCTGAAGATCCATCTGTATATGCTGTTGAAGGGGGTGGCCTAGCATTTTTAATCAAGAATTTGTACTATGAGGACATAGCCGTTAATATTTCAAACACATTAGACCTCGAAGCCCAAGATATCAAAGTCTACCTCAATCAAAACAAAGCCATCTACATATACAATATGTATCACCCTCCAAACAATACACTTATTGACGATGGAACAATGGCTCAATTTCTTACAGACAACTCTTATTGTAGGTGACCTTAATGCCAAACATCAACTATGGGGATGTTCCACGCCAAACCCAAGAGGCAAAATACTTTCAAAAAAATTTGACGACAATGCCATCATGTGCTTAAATGATGGGAATCCTACCCATCATTCCTACAGCTATAATACTGCACAAGCCCTTGATATAAGTTTTTACTATCCTGGCATTTTCCAAAAATGCAAATAGCAAATATTAAAAAGTATTGGAAGTGATCATTTGCCTAATTTGATAGAAATTAGCACCAAGACCAAAACCAGCTCAATTAAAAAAAAATCTGGAACTTCAAAAAGCCTAATTGGATATCTTTCGAAAACACCATTATTAAAGCAGCTACAGTTTCAATACCAAGAGGTAATATCAAGAAATGGATTCCAAATTATACACACCAGGCAAAAAATATTCAAACACTTATAACTAAAAGAAATGAACTACAAAAAAGAGCACCCAAAATCAAACAAATTGTAGAATTGAACTGAACATTGTGAATGCAAAAATAAAAAGATTATACGTAAATGTGAAAAGGGAAAAATGGGAACAAATTTGTGAAAACCTGAACCCAAGAAACCCAAATACAAAAAGGGAAAAATGGGAACAAATTTGTGAAAACCTGAACCCAAGAAACCCAAATACAAAACTTTGGAATTTGGCAAAAAAATTGACAGATCCCAGTCACAAACTGAAAAAACTAATATGATTAAGAATACAGATGGTACACCAGCAACTAATGACAAAATTCCTGCCAATCTTTTAGGTAATTCATATCAAATAAGTAGTAAAATCAAGGTTGAAACAAAGGCCCAAAGATTATCCATGACTGTAAAAATGTCACCAGCACTCATAATATTTTCCATGAAAAAAATAAATATGAAAGAGCTAGCTTATGCATTAGAAAACACTGACCTAAACAAGACTCCTGGGCCAGATGTAATCCATGGCCGAATGATATCAAACTTGGGCAAAATTGGCAAAGAAAGACTTCTTAATATTTTCAATAACTACTGGAAAACTGGAAAATTGCTTCAAGACTGTAAAAATGCAACAATAATTCCGATTTAAAAACTTTACAAATCTGCTGATGACCCAAAAAACTACCGACCTATCTCTCTCACAAGTATTTGCTGAAAATTAATGGAAAAATTATACTCAGACGACTCACCTACCACCCCGACACAAGAAATCTCTGACCAGAAGAACAATATGGATTTAAGAAAGGACATGGGACAATAGACCAACCCTTATTTTTCACACAAAAGGTAAAAGATGCACAAAACAGAAAACCAACTAACCACACAATAGCTGCTTTTTAGACCTTACACAAGCTTTTGATAAGGTATGGAAAAAACAAGTTAATTACAAAATTATACAAACATTTCAAAATTGATGGAAAAGCTATCACTTGGATAAATGGTTCCCTTAAAAATAGATGCATCAGGGTCAAATATAATGGCACTTTATCTAAAACCTTCAAATTGTATCAAGGATTACCACAAGGATCAGTCCTTAGCCCAAATCTCTTCACCCAATTTATTGCAGGCATAGAAGAATTTTTTTCTCATAAAACCAATATTGGACTTTTCGCTGACGACATTATTCTATGGATCAGCAACACTAACTGGAAAAAAGCTGAAAGAGATTTGAACAAGACTCTTCTCTACCTAGAAAAATTTGCTAATAAACATAAATTAGAATTTAACCCCCAAAAATCTGAAACCTGTCTTTTTACTACCGATAAGAAACTATACAAAATAAGACCAAATATTATTCTGAAAGAACAACAATTGCAATATAATAAACATCCTAAATATCTCGGCTACACCCTGGATCCAGAAATTAACTTCAGTAAACATATTGAAGGAGTTGTTAGAAAAGGAAGAGACCGACTAAAAATCTTGAAATATATTTCAGGAAGAGTGGGGAGCTGAAGCAACAACACTAAAATTAACTTACACATCTCTAATGAGACCTATCTTGGAATATGGATATCAAATCTATGGTACAGCATTTGAAACAAATCTAAAATCACTGGAAAGGATACAACTAAATGCAGCTAGAATTATTACAGATATTCGAAATACCTGCCATAATAATATTGTACTTTACGAGGCAGACATTATGCCCTTAAAGGGTAGATGAAGCTTCAATCTGCCAAAATATATAAACAAAATCAAGAGTTATGGAAACAAACACAGAACATCCAATTGCATACTTAATTGAGAATCCAATATAAGACTCAAAAAAGAAGGCCCTCTCCACCTGGCCAAAAGAAATGGATTTTTGAAATATAAAGTGGAAAATATTATTTAGCAGAAAAAATATCCCCATGCGAATCACTAACAAAATGTTATTTTTAATGCCACTTTAAATGATCCCACTAACAAACAATACCAAAATCCAGAATACTTAAAACAATTATCATTATAAATAATTAATAAAATTCCTAAAAATGTAATAACTATCTATACCGATGGTAGCAGAGCCGAGTTGGGACACACTGACAGTGACTCTCTCATTAAAACCACAAATGGCAATGAGAAAATAAACAGAAGAAACCCAGATTTTTGCTCAGGCTTCAGATCAGAACTTATAGCCATCTATGAAGCCTTAAAATCCATCAGAAACACTAAACATCACGATATATGGATTCTTACTGATAGTAGAAGTGCAATACAACACTTGAGTCACACAAGGGAACTTAGAGACAAAGTAAGCAGGAACATAATTGGTTATCTCTAAAAACTCTCAATTCCTCAAAAATTCACCTTCAATGGATACCCTTACATGTTAGCATTGAAGGCAATGGAGCTGCTGATGCGCTAGCGAAATAAGGCACAAAAGAAACCTTGCTACAGAAAAATAAACTTACTTTTAAAGAAATAGAAACAGTAGCCAAAACAAAAATAAACAAGAACTGGAGGATCCCACCTAAGCACAGTTGGTACACCCTAGAAGCAGATGGCCACCCAGACCTTTCGGTCCACAAGCCGGCATCCGAAGCATGCACTTCGCTGCTATTCTGTTCAACTCATAAGCCAAGTAACGGTATCCAAGACCTGGAAACACCACCTCTCAGACAACGTGTCTGGAAGGATTTCTATACCGGTGGCCTTTAATCACAGCAAAAGAGGACACTATCTACTGTGTCCAGCAGGGACCGCGGGGAGGCGGCCCCGGTCGACTCTGTTCACTAACAGCTGAGGAAAAGCTCAGCTGCCACGTCGTGGGCTTTCTCAAGAAGCTTGCTGTGATTTCTCAGCAGCTTACTCTCGATCGCGCCCCTCGCCCTCCTTCTCTCTTCCTGCACACCCACTACCCTTGGACTAGTGAGCCTGTCTGCGAACTCATTACCTTCGATGAGGCTGTGTCTCCTAACCCAATAGAGCTCCGGAGCCCGCGTTGTCATCTCCAGCTCCTGGATTATTTGATGCGCGAGTTGCCCTTTCACCAGATTGATGGCGACGAGGGCCGACATACAATCTGTATAGAGGCGGTCCGGGCTGAAGTTCTTCTCGGCACACACTCTGAGGGCTACCCTGATCGCAACCAGCTCGGCTGAAAAGACCAATTCGTCCACTCTGAGTGTTAAGCTTTCTTGAAAGATCAGCTCTCCATTAGTGAAAATCACTACTTCAGCTCCAGTATTGGTTCCAGACTTACTACCATCAGTGAAAACCACCGTGCCAATCCCTGTCGGCCCTCCAGGACTCCAATTCCACTTTGGCAACCACTGCGGAGGCTTCCTTGGGTCCCTCTTCCATTCCAGGGCACCCGCTTCAAGTTCCAGGGCATCTTCCCTGTTTTCCCAGATCTTCTGTCTGATGGTCTCCTCCTCTAGTTTCAATCACAGGGGAATAAGCCCAGCGAGGACCAAAAAGGCCTCACTGCTGGTAGTGCGATATCCCCCTGTGATTCTGAGTGCCGCTGTCCTCTGCACGCTCTCTAGAGTTTTTGCCACCTTCTGATCCCTGTTATAGCAGGATTGGCTCGACACAGCAGAGGCAGAGGTTCCTAAAAATAGTACCCACCTTCTCCCCCCCCCCCCCTGTTGAGAGCCAACCAGGACAGGCCTGCACAACGCCTCCCTGCCTCTCGCCACCATCTCCTCCGCCTGGTATTGCCAACCCATCTTGTCATCAATGACCACCCCCATGACTACCCTCCGTCCTTTCATCCGGATAGCCGGCTTGTGCTCCCATTTGATCCCTTTCCTTTTAGTTCTTATGTCCCTAGGTTTAAAGCTGAGGGCTTTAGTTTTGGAGACATTGAACTTAAGGCCAGAGTCATGGGCCCAATTCGAGAGGATTTGGAGAGAAGCTTCAACACACTTCTCAGCTTTCGCTCTTGAAGCAGCCTCAATGATGAGGAACTTGTCGTCAGCATAGAGAACCAGCCTGGCTCCCTCAGGGAGCTCCTCCTGGAAAACGGTGTTTACCAGGATATTCCACAGAATAGGTCCGCAGCAAGAGCCCTGGGGGCAACCCCTAGCACAGTTTCTTTCCAACTTCCGCCCACCAAAACTGAGGCTAATCCGTCTATCCCTCAGGAAGTCACTAACCAAGCTGCACAAATTATCAGGACAACCCATGTCCATCAAATTTCTCATCAGCTTGTTCCAGCTCATGGAGTTGAACGCACCATCAATGTCCAGGGCCACGAAAAGAACCCAAGCACCCTTATTTAAGCCCATCTCAACCCCCTCTAACACCTCGTTCAGAGCTGTGGTTGTGGAGTTCCCTTCCCTAAAACCATGTTGGAAAGAGGAAAGGAGCTCATTACTCTCTAGCCAGTGCTTCAGTCGCTGAGCTAGTAGGCTATCCAGGACCATACCTAGACACACTAGTAAAGAAAGCGGACGATAATCATTAGGAGAATTACCCTTTCTACCAGACTTTTCGAGAAGCACTACTCGAGCAACCTTCCATGCCTCAGGAAAAGTACCAGTGTTCAGACACCTATTGAAAAACCTGACAAGAAGTGATGGGTGCATTCTTAACAAGGCTTTTACGACCGTGTTATCGATCCCTTCGGGACCAGGAGATTTCCTTTTCCCGAACTTGAAAGCCGTCAGTTTCACCTCATTCTCAGAAAAGGGCGGATCCACCAAACCACAAGTGTTCAGAGAGTTCTCGTCCTCTGGTTCCTCGTTTCCGAAGTGCCGATCCAAGTTGTTTTCATTTTATCTTCTGCTTTCGAGCGAGAAGGTCTAGAACACATTCTCTCTGAATTTTCTCATTGTTGGTGGATGAAAGAGCACCAGTGATTATTTTGGCCGCTTTTGCTTGAACACTGTCTAGTCTTACTTTTAGTGATGAGCTTGAGGGAGCCCAGACCGGTGTTGCATATTCCATTATCGGCCTTATTAAGGTGATATATGTTGTTCTGAGAATTCTGGGTTTTTCTTCCCAATTTGTTCCACATAGCCATCTCAGAATGTTTAGTTTTCTGGTAGCTATATTTGAGGTGCTAATTATGTGTTTTGAAAATTCCAATTCCTCATCATTGACAGTTAAAATAATTTTATTGCCATCTTGTCAATACATGCAAAGTGCACAGTCTGCACTATTTAAAAAAGATAATATGCATTATATACACTATGTACAATGAATATGGCGCCTCTGCCAGCGCTGCAGAGTTTGGTGGAGAATCGCCAGTGGGTCTCCAGCAACACCACGCATTTTGCGATCTACGATGAAAACGTAGATCGCGGACTTCGCCGCTTAGGAGATGGTGATGGCGTAGTCCTCGAGACCAACTGGAAAGATTCAGGACTGCAGTATCACACTTAGGTATTTTGGATTTCTAATTTTATCAATTATTTGTTTGTTTATGCTTATTTTGTGGTTATATTTATGCCTTTTTTCCTGTCAGAGGAGAAGACGCATAGGTTTGGTTGTATTGGGTTCATGGTCATTTGGAGTTCCATTGCCCACTTCTCCAGTCCTCTCATTGATGTGTTCAGTATTTTTTACGATTTTTCTATGCTGCTACTTGTGTGCCATATGACTATATCGTCTGCATAACATGCAACCTTTGAGTCTTCAGTGAGGTAAGGATGGATGTCGTTAATATAGAGCAGATAGAGTAGAGGACTGAGCACAGATCTCAGAGTTACACCAGCCCATGTTCTTCCTTCCTTGAAAAATTCTCCATTGACCCAAACCTTTAACCTTCTTCCCCTTAAGAAGTCTGCAATCCAGGTTAAGGTTTTTCCTCTTACTCCGATGTTGTGCAGCTTTTCACGTAATTTCTCCCTCCATACTCGATCAAAAGCTGAGGTCATATCAAGGAATATAGCCGTGGTCTTCTTTGGCGGTTTTTCCTGGAAAGAATCTATTATTGATTGACAGAGGTAGAACAGTTGATCAGTCGTAGAGTGCTGGGATCTATAGGCAGTTTGAAAGAAGTTTATTTTATTATTGTTAATGAGCCAGACTATGAGCCTAGAGTGGATAATTCGTTCTGTTATTTTACAAAGTATGCTGGTGAGAGCAATTGGCCGATAGTTCTTGGATTCCTTGGCATCTTTGTTTGGTTTCAGTATTGGCACAGTAATTGATATCTTCTATTCCTTTGGTAGTTTACCAGTTTACCATGAAATGTTTAGTATTCGTAGGAGTTGTTTATTAGCTTTGTCTTCGAAGTGTTTAATCATTTGACCAAACATTAGATTATCTCTTGGTGACCTCTTGGATTTTTTTATTGATGAGTTTAGCTCATTCAGTGTGAAGTCTTTCGAGAAAATATCTTGTTGATGGAAGTTTCTTGCTTGTTTAACTAACTGGTTTATATTATTTTTAGAGTCCTGTCTTCATTCGTATATTTGAGTATGGAAGTGCTTGAAAGATATTCAGCAATTATGTCAGCCATCTGTTTGTTCTCGTTTCTCGCTGTTCTATTCATATCGGTTAGAGTATTGGAGGATTGGTGTTGGTTTTGATTGTTTTCTAACACTCTAATCATATTCCAGTGTTGGCTGTCCTTTCTTGGATCCATTTTTTCGCAGAACTCTGCCATTCTTCTCTTGTTTGCATATCCAAATTTCTTGTTCTATTTTGTGACTAATTTCAATGTGTTACTTTCTCTTTTCTTCTGTTTTATTCTTTTAAAGAAGTTCATTGATATTGTCTCTCTCTGCAATCATTGCCTCGGTGTTGTGGTCCTTCCAGTAAGGTATCCACAGGTCTAACGTCTCCTTCTAGGTATCGATGCTTTTGCAGCTTTTGATATATTCGAAGAGAAGTTTTCCAAGTTTTTGTCAAGCGTTCTGTAGTCAATTTTTCGTTGCACAGTTCTTTGAGATTTTCTGTGATTTTTTTTCAAGTCAGCATTCCTAAAGTTCCATGTTCTTTTATTCTATTGGACATTCTCAATTTTGAAGTTTAGGGTTGTTAAAATTCGTCTGTGGTCACTGATTGCACCTCTCAGAATTTCCATTGACTTGAATAGATAGGTGTTCTCTCCCTTATTTATTGGTGTAAGGTCGAGGTCGGTGACCTTTGTTATCCTGGAAAGATGATCCCCAAGTTGAACTTTTGGCGTTAAAATCGCCGTGTATGATTGTGATATCCGAAGAGGCTTCACTTAATGTCTCTATTGTGTGTACCCATACAAAATTCAAAGATATAACGAGTTGAAAGTTGGCGATTTTGAGATGCGTCAAGAATTCGCTGCATGGGTTTTCAGGCAAATTGATAGTGATGAAAACTGGCTGTCGAATGTTCTGTGGACAGATGATGCTCACTTTTCTCTAAACGGAGAATTTAACATTCAAAACAGCCGCTTTTGGGCAACAGAACCCCTAGGATTTTTACAGAAATGCCACTTTATCAGCCTAGAGTTACAGTTTTTTGTGGATTCACTTCTTCTTTTATTATTGGGCTATTTTTCTTTGAAAAATCAATGGAAGAACTTTTAAAACCGTTTTTGTAACTGGTGAACGTTATGTTCAACTTTTGAGGGAAAAGGGTATTCCCATATTGCAGGGAAAAAGCACTAAGCGAAATAACATTCATGAAAGTTGGAGGACCTCCTCATATCTCCCGTGGTGCCAAACAATTGCTGAAGGATACGTTCGGTGAAATTCGTGGATAAGTCGCCATATACCAGTGGCCTCCAAGATCACCAGACTTGACGCCTTGCGATTTTTGTTTATGGGGGTACATTAAATCGTGTGTTTATCGATGCTGGCCTACCATATTGGCCATGTTGAAGGCTTCTATCAGATGGAACGTTTTATCAATTTCAACAGATATGTTATTTAATGCTGTCCATTCTGTCATTTATCAGATGGAACGTTTTATCATTTCAACAGATATGTTATTTAATGCTGTCCATTCTGTCATGTATCTTCTGCAGGCGGTGATTGAGAATGAAGGGTGCTACATTGAGCAAGGATTGTGACCTAATACAAGAGAGAAGGCAGTTACCTCATGTGTTATATAAGCTGACATGTATTATATTATCTACCAATATTTTGCAGCTCTTTGTGTCACATATTATGTCGTGCAAACCAGAGTGTTATAACTTCTCGAATAACACTGGTACACACAATTTTTCTCCTTATGTTTAGTTTTTCGCTTTTCGCTCATTAGAAGAAATAGCATAAGGAATATTTTCTGTACACCAATAACTTTTGAAATTTTGTGCAAAAAAAATAATACAAAATGATTTTACTAACACGTTTTTCAACGCAAAAGGTCGATTCAAAAAATATTTTTATTTGAGGGGACACATTCTTTAAAATTGTGTACAGTATGAGAGAGAGTTGAATTAAAAATATTAGAAATTTATTATCTTCGGAAACAAACCGTATCTAAAATAGCATTTTTTTTTTGCTACATGTTTTAATTTGCATTTACCTATTTTACATATTCCTGATTGTATTTAAAAATTGTTAACCAATTCTTCATACTTTTTGCGAAGTGGTATTTTATTAATTTGTTATTTGATGTTTTTAGGGTTCTTTCCTGGTATTCAAAAAGGAAAAATACGTGTCGATCAGTAATATTTTTCAATTTATCAAACAATTTGGCCGCTGAATCTCTGATTCTGGTAGTGCGCCATCTGGCGAATAAAATTGTAACTAAAATCAATTTCGAATTTTTCATTATTTGCCATAAAGAATCCCATTGCATCCTGAACACAATGGTGTTTACCGCATTGCTCTAGCGCAAATATTCGCGGAGTTATTAATTTTTAAAATAGTGCGGGACTTTTGGATCACCCTGTATATAAGGCGAGAAATAACTTGAAAAGCTGTGATATATTTATAAGCAAAAGGTGAGGAGCCAGCTATATCGTGATATACATTAAAAATCATAAATCTCTACGTTGAAAGTTATAAACACATTTACCTTTAGATACATAGATTTTTTATACCAATGACGAGAGAGAGAGAGAGAGATTGAAACTGATATATATTACAATATCTATATAATAATATATAAGGTTAAATAATTTGAAAAAAGGATTATATGAAGATAAATATATTTGCATAATAGATATAAATATATAAAAATAATTGATAAATAAAAATATATATAAATATATATACAAGGCTTCGTTGGTGGCCTTTCATCCTGTCCCTAGCCTCCCCAGCCTGGTCATAGTGCTTTGCATTTATCCGCTTTACGCGGCCATTGGAGCTAAAAAATAATTTTATTTTGGTTAGCAGCCCCGTAAGTGAAGATATTTCCAGTATTCCATTCATTGGTGGCGCCCACCCCGGGAAAGACTCCGCCACCGGTGGACTGCGAGAGTTCTTTCACACAGAGTGAGCAGGTCGATGTTATGGCTGGCGTTGTCAATCTCAAGACCAATATAGTAGTTGTAGATGGTAGCCTTCGCCACACTGGTCAATTTCATTGCCTCGGGATGGAGGCCGACTACGAAGAGCCAGACCTGCAGATCTAGGGGCACTTCGCAGGAGGCGAACACCTCCCGGGGCAGGAGTCGCATGGCTCGGCAACTCCAATATCTGTGGATCAGCACCCATTACTGGACCCACAGGCGGCACAGGTGGCACCCCTCAAGGTAGGATGGTCAGGATAGCGTAGGGCGTGGAGGGCCAGTCGTAGGGCGACATCTGCGTCGTGCCCCGAGAAGCAGTTGCGACTCAAGTCAGCCCAGGGGATGGAGTGGGGCACATCCACGGTAGAGATCCACCGCGCAGCTAGCTCGGCAAAAGGATGCTCCTGGACCCGTGCCGAATCCAGTTCCCAGCGCGCCTTCTGACTGGTGAGGCATGTAATGGGGTTCGACGATTCCCGCAGGACGATGGTCTCCGCCTCGTACTCCGCGTGATAGCTGGAGCTGGTGTTCTCCCGCAGGAGACGCTGGCAGAAGGCCCCCAGATGCTGCGCGTCCAGGAGCGCGGCCCGCGTTGAGCGTGCTAAGGCAGGAGCGCAATCGGAGAACACACCGACAGTTGCCTGTAGCCGGCGCTCGGTAGCCAACAGGTCTGGCGGCCGCAGGAATCTGTTGTCGCCTCGAAGGCGCAGGGACCTCAGGATGGCGGGCTGCAGAACGCCGTTGTCCAGCTCAAGGACACTTGAGGCGGCCTCCCACAGGGTCAGCAGTCTCCTCCTCCTAGGCGAGAGTTAGACGTCAGGACCCGTCGGTGTCAGCCAAGGACCAGCCATGAGTAGCCGTTGGCGGCGTCGCGAAGTAAGGCCTGGACCCCCTTCAGGCAGGCGAGCCGAAGCTGGCCCGCGACATTAAGCAGGCCGACGCCACCATCAGATACTGGACGAGCCAGGATGCGCCGGGAAGCCACGAAGCGCGCCAACCGCGCCTGAAGCCGGACGATGGTGGTTTCCGATGGAAGGTAGCCGTGGAGGTTGTGCAGGATGAAACCCAGGACCAGGCTGTTGGTCCGCACGGGCACGACCCACCAGCGACAGGCCGCGGGTGAAGGGTGACCACCTCGCGATGGCTCGCTCCAGCAGCCCCATCAGGTGAGAGGCCTGGGAGGCGACGGTGTTTCTGGTGGTGATGGTGCAGCCCAGGACGGTCAGCGACTCGGACGTCCAGGAGATTCCTAGAGGAGAATCCGTCCGGTGCTTCCAGGAACCGCACCAGAGCCTTCGGCTCTTCTTGAAGTTGACAGCCCCCCCGGAGGACATGCGGAACTCTTCGAAGATCAGGGGCACTAGCTTAAACTGAGCGTCGTCCCTGATGAAAAGCACGATGTCATCCGTATAGGCGACCATGCTGCTGCGGCCCAAGATCCTCTCGAGGCGTCGTAGCAGAGGTCCAACTCCGATGCTGAAGAGCGCGGCGCTGAGACAGCAGCCCTGCCTCAACCCGTTGAGAAGCGGGAAGGCCTTGGTGTAGATATCTACCACCCGGATGGAGGCGTCTGCTTCCCGTAGAGGACAACAATCCACCCGAGGAAGGTAGATGGCAGGCCCAGCTTCTCCAGCAGGGCGAACTGGTAGATCCTGCTCAGGGTGTCAAACGCCGATTTCCGGTCCAGGGAGATGACAGCCAGCGGCGTGTCATGTCTGGATGTCCCGGCGGTTTCGTCAGACACTAGCGCAATGTTCCAGGAGGACGACCGTCCTGGAACGGCGTAGGTCTGACAGTCGGACACCAGGTCTGGCAGATGACGTCGCAGACGGCCCATGAGCACGCCGCTGAGGACGCTGTAGTCGGTCGTTGGTAGGCTGATTGGCCGGAATGCCTGTAGACCCGGACCACCGTGCACCTTCGGCAGCAGGATGATCTTGCTGCGCTTTGCGGATGGAGGGAAGGCCCCACGGAGACGAGAAGCCTCGAAGACTTGCCAAAGAACTTCGGGGAATAATTCTTCGAAGGCTTTGACAAACTCGCAAGGTAGACCGTCCCATCCCGAGGCACGGCCGTTTGGCAGGGAGTGGATGGCTTCCGCTATCTGGTCGCGGGAGATGTCGGCGAGAAAGAGCTGGTCCTATTCGCTGAACTCCAGGGGAGTCACTTCAAATAGGAAGTCGGCGATGGCTTCTTCCGAGCTTGGAGCCTGAGAGAAGCGGTTGCTCAAGTGTTCTCGAAGGAAACGCCTAAGCTGGCTCCCGGAGAAGGCATTGCCGTCGTCGTCGGTGAAGGTGGAGGAAGAGCGACGTCTGGTTCGGAGGGAACGCCCGAGATCCGACAAGGAAGGATAGTCGGAGCGGACAGTATCGTCCGCCAGTCTCCGCCTCAGGAAGAGGCTTGCTCTCTCGACGTATCCACCGACGAACTCGGCGACGGCAGGTGCGAGTGACCGTATCTCCGCAGAAACCTGATGGAAGTAGGATTCTGTCCAGACGACGCGCGTCGACCCGGCTTCCGATAGTAGCAACCCTGTTGTGCTCCAATGCAGCATCGAAAAAGGTGGCGACCTCGACGAGGTCGGCTTGGTCCAGGAATTCCGCGAGGGCTTCTGCTGAACTTGATGCCAGGTCTTTTACCGACTCCTCGGAGATGTTCAAGTCACCGAGGATCCACGCACCTCTTTCGCGCGCCAAAGCTGCGATGATCTCGAGCTGGCGATAGCGCTCTTCAGGAGCATGAGAGACGTGGGCGTTGACACACGTCATGGAGTATCCCCGGACGATTACAGAAACCTTGCCAGGCCATAGGATCTGCTGCTGGTGAACAACGACGCCGATCACGAAGACGCAGGCGAGGCCTGATCCTTGGGTGGTCGTTGAAGGCACAACGACGGCGCTGTATCCGTGACAGAGGTCTCTTTCTTCGTCCAGGTATATGACGTTGGTCTCCTGCAGGAAGCAGATGTCAATCTCATGCTCTTTGAGAAAGAAGCAGAGTTGGATTCTCTGACGAAGAGCGGCGATGCCGCGCGTGTTCAGGGTTGCAATTCGGAAGCTCATTTAGGTGCCGAGCAGAGTTCTTAGCGCGTGACAGCTTCTTGTACTGATGTCGCTGGTGGTCCCTGTCATTGTCATAAGCGCTGTGACTAAGGTGTCAATGGTCTGTCTCTGTTCGGTGTTAGATTGAGCCAGAAGCTTATCCATCACGCCATTGTAGGTGAAGGCCTGAAAGAGTTGCTTTCTCTCCAGCCCCAACTGCTGAACGCTGGGGATGGCTGCAGAAGCTCTATCGTTCTTCATGAAAAGAATTCTCTATTTGTTTCTGAACTATTGTACGCCGATTCTGCGTTGATGGAGGCTCTTGAGAAGTGTTTAGTGTTTCGGGTGGAGAAGGAGCTGCTTCGACCGCATTATCTGTCTGAGCTGTGCCGCTGAGAGGAGGCTCTGCGGAGACAGCAGCAACTGGTGGTGGAGCCGCAACAGGAGGAGGAGGGGCACTCGATGTGTTGGGAGGCTTGCTAGCGGCATTCAAGCCCACAACGGGAGCATCCACAGGGAGCAACAACTAGTTCTCCTGCAGGCCGGTCTTTCGTGGACAGAGAGAAATAGACATTGACATTTGAAATGATTTTATTGACAATTAGTCAATTTTACAAAAAAAAAAAAAGACAATTATAAATAAATAACAACAACAGCTTTATTAGGACATTTCCGTCCTGTAAGGACTCGCCATACATCATTTTCATGAAGAAAATGAAAAAAAAAAAAGATAAACAAAGGAGAGAAGGAAAAATGAAAAGGAAATCAAATTATTCAACATAACTATACAAATTAACTATGGAAGGAAATTGTTCTGTAATTTTAGTTCTTTGAGATTACCCTGTTCTCTAACGCTTTATGAAAGTCAAACAATTCTATCGCTATATATTTTTTCTCGGACATTATTCTGATTAGCTGAACTAGGTTCACGTAGACTTGGATAATGTTCTTTAAGATCTTATTCTGTTCCTCGTTAACAATAGTGCATTCAGAGATGTAGTGGGTCATTTCTTCTATGCTTTCAGTTTTGCATAATTTACAAATTACATCTTCCTTTTTAAATATTTTACTGTGACTTTCTATCAGCAAAGTCGAAGTGATTTTTGTTTGGGTAATGTAACCTTTTTTATGTTTAACGATAGGTTCCAGGATAAAAATTGTTCAGGTATTAAATACTTATATAATAATTAGAATATTATCTTGAATGATCCATTTTTGCTAAGTACTGCTGAATAAATTGCTCAGTTTTTGTACGAAAATCCCTTGTAATTCGTTTTGAATGGCCTCATAGTCGATAGCATTGTTTGTCCAGGCAAGGCCGAATTGGTGGTAAATCGCTAAAATAGTCCTGTAGAGTCCAATAGGTTTTCCTGTATTTATGGATATTTATCTCTTTGCCTATTCCAGCATATCTTGGGAAACCTATGGTTACTCATCCGTTGTAATCTTAAAAGGTATTTCATGGTTAATTTAGTGGCGTTTAGTGTAAGTGATATTCTACCCGTTTCCAGTCTATAGATGAATAAATTATGAGAATGTACAATGATTTTAGGAGCTAAGGAGGCTCCATAACCTTGATAGGGTCTGTCGCGTTCAGCGGCGCAGTGCCCAGGATCTATTTTGCCCAGACGCCTAAGTCTCTATTTCAGGTCCCGGGAGAACATCAACCTATCTCTAAGTAGGGGAAGAGCGACTCCAAGAAGAAAAACTGCGGAATTCCATTGTTGTCTCTCGGGCAGGTATCTGTCAATGATAGGCCAAGCAACAACACGAGAGTCCAGCCAGTGAATTACAACAACTGATTTTATTTCTAGCCGCGAATACACATATATACACATAAGTATTTTCATTTAAAAAAAAGAATCAAATTTACATAGTTTCAAATCTATACAGAAGATTAACATATTCCTCTCCCGATAAGGTCCTCCTCCAGACGAGGAGGGGGTCTTCTTGGACTCCTTTGATCTCCAGGCCCAGGAAGTGCTTGTAGATGCGGCTTTTAACAGATGTCATGATGGCAAAGGCGTCATCCTCCAGGTCATGCCCGAAGATTCAGCTCTGCAGGTCAGGGAGCCGCTGGATAATGATGAAGGCCTTCACGATGACTAGCCTGATCCGCCTACATGACCAGTAGCGGTGGGCCAGTGACAGGTCTCCGGACCCACAGGCGATGCAGGACTCCCGGGCTGAGGCCAGATGTGCTGGAAGGGGAAGGGCGTGCAGGGCCAGCCGCAGGGCAACGTCAGTATTGTGCCCCGAGAAGGCACGTCGCCGGAGAGAAGACCAGCTGATGGAGATGGGGATGCTGACGTGGGGGAGCCACCGTCCTAGCAGTTGGGTGATGGGCAGTGCAGCCAGGCGTGGACGCTCCAGCATGCGGCGGGCAGTGCGAGTTGTTAGGCGCTGAAGGCGGTGGTCGTCCCGCGCACCACAATTGCGTCCACAAGGCTAGCGACGCAATGACGGTCCCGGGCATTCTGGGTGACCAGGCATGAGCAGAAGCTCTCCAGAGCAGCGGCGTCGCGAGTGCGCCACGCGTAGCGATGGTGATATTTGGAGGAGGCCCGGTCAGTTCTCCAATGCGCCAGCCCAGCCATCTTGTTGAGCCAGGAGCTCAGGGGGACGCAGGAAACGGCAGTCGCCCACGTCTCGAAGAGCCTGGAGGAGTGCTAGTTGTAGGATCCGGTGGTTCAGCTCGATGATCTCCGCAGAAGCTTCGAAGAGGTGAAGACTCCGACGACACCGCGGGGGGTGCCAGGAGTGGACGCAGGGGACAGCCACATCCCGCTCTCGACGAGTCAATAGTGAGCGTTGCGACCTCCACGTAGTGCTGCCTGGACGCCCTTGAGGCACGATAGCCGGAGCTGAGTGCCGACGTCGAGAAGTCCCATGCCTCCCACGGAGATCGGCCGCGCTAGGATGCTGCCGGGAAGCCACGAAGTTCGATCGTGCCCCACACGAATCGAACCATTCTTTCCTGCAGTCTTGCGATGGTAGTTTTGCTGGGCAGGTAAGCCTGGAGGAGATAGTAGATGGCCGAGAGCACCAGGCTATTGGCCGCTTTTGCTCGACCAGCAAGTGAGAGACCGCGGACAAAGGAGGACCACTTAGCAATGGTCCTCTCCAGTAACTCCTGCAGATGTTGGTCTTGGGCCAAAGTTCCCACACCAGGAGTCACTATGGTTCCTAGGATATTGATTTTCTTCCTGTTCCAGGAGATGTCCAACGGGGAGTCGATGCGGTTCCTCCATCTACCGCACCAGAGGCCCTGGCTCTTGCCGAAGTTGACTCTTATTCCTGACGCACGCCTGAAGTCCTCGAAGATCTTCTTGACGACCTCTAGCTGCCCATCCTCGCGGATAAGCAGGACGATGTCATCGGCGTACGCCAGGACATTATCCCGGCCGAGTAGCTGCTCCAGGCGAATCAGGAGGGGCCCGGTGGAGATGGTGAAGAACTCTGCGCTGGCAGCGCATCCTTGCCTGACTCCGTTGAGCATGTGGAACAGAGGAGTTCTCCTAATTCCTTCTTATTCTCGCCGTCGCCTCGGCCCCAGCGTAGAGCAGAAGAACCCACCCCACGAAGACTGGCGGCAGACCGACGGAGAGAAGAACGGACATCAGGAAGCCTCTGTCCAGCGTGTCAAACGCTGACTCCAGGTCGGTGGCGACGACTGTCAGCGGGGTTTCTTCTCTGTAGGCAGTGGCAACCTCGTCAGCTACGCGGGATATGTTCCAGGCTGGTGTTCTACCTATAACGGCATAGCTCTGGAATTCCGATACGATGTCCCGGAGATGAGGTCGCAGTCGCCAGTAGAGGAGCCCGCTGAGGACTCTGTAGTCCGTCGTTGGCAAGGAGAGAGGTCGAAGTCCGGCTAGGCCTAGACCACCGTGCCGTTTTGATATCAGGGACATTTCGCTGCGCCGCATGGAAGAGGGCAGCGCCCCGCAGAGTTAGGACGCCTCAAAGACTCGACAGAGCGCACTCGAGAAGAAATCCTCGAAGCCCCGGAAGAGCTCGCAGGGCAAGTCATCCCACCGGGCCGTTTTCCCAGTTGGCAGACGGCCGATAGCAGTAACGATCTCTTCTTCGCCGATCCCATAGCGGTGGAGTGGATCGCTTTCCTCAATGGTTACCCTTAGGGTGAATCCACGCAGGAAACTATCGATGTCCTCCAGTGAGCACAAAGGGTGGGAAAAGCGCTCCTTTAGGTTGGCGAAAGCCAAGTCTCTCACCGCTGGTCCCGTGATCACTCGACCTGTGCTGTCGTAGAATGTTGTCGACGATGTTCCCCTGCAACGAAGACGAAAAGCGCGCCCCATGTCCGGCAGGCAGGGATAGTCCGAGTTGATGGATACATCCTCGAGCTTGATTTGGACATATTTTCTTGCCCTCGAGATGTAGTCGTCGTCGTTGTTGCGCAGGTCGTGGAGAGACTTGATGGCGGAGGCCAGATGCGCCTTGATATATCCCCAGCTCCTCCAGATTTCCGAATTTTGCATGTCCTCGATGTTTCCCAAGGCCTCATTAAGAAGCGTTTCACTGTCCCAACGACTAACCTAGATCGGAGCATGATAGCAATGCGTAATGGACGAGGTTCTGGGGCCTCGCCCATTTGGAGAAGGACCGCACGGTGGTCAGAGTTCTTGTAGTATAGACTCCAGTATCGGGTGACGCGGTTGGAGAGTCTTGATGGTAGGAGAACTCGATTTAATTTGCTCGCAACCACCCGGCTCCCGCAACTGGATGGCTGCGGCATCTACGAGGTTGGCCCAGTCCAGGAGCTCCAAAGGGCTTCGACAGATCCGGACGCAATGTCACTCGCAGATTCTTCGGAGATATTGAGGTCCCCGAGGACCCACGGTCTTCATTGACAGCAGCAGCTGCGATGGCCTGTAGCTGCTGTAGCCGCTCGTCAGGAGCATGAGAGAGGTGGCAGTTGATAAATGTCGCCTTTATTCCCCGGATGGTGACGTCTAAGGCGGCGATCTTGCCAGGGGACAGGACCCGTTGCCCGATAATCTGGACGCCGGATAAGAAGATGCAAGCGAGGCCGGATCCACTGGCGCCAGATGCTGGAACAACCTCTGCTCTGTATACCAAGCAGAGGTCCTCGACGCTGTCCAGGGTGGGGACATTAGTCTCCTGAATGAAGGACATCAACTGAATTCTGCCCCAGGAAACAGCACAATTCGATGCTCCTGTGTCGAGCGGCAATGCCGCGCACATTAAGGCACGCAAGGCTCTTGCGCGCTCCTTGTCCATGTTTTGATGTCAGAGAGCCGTTTGTAAAGGGTTGACTTGGAGGATCCAAGTCACTTTATGAGTTACTTTCATAGTAGGTACAGGGCCAGCTTCTGTTCTGTGCTGATTTTTTTAATTTGCAGCCTCAGGTGAGGAAGGGACACGATGGCTTATTTCACTTCCTCTTCCTTCACACCTAGGAGTGTCATCTCTTCAAAGGGGGATTTTGGGAGGCGCTCGATCAGAGTGTTAAGCTGCAATAGGGCCGTTGACCCAGCTTTTGGAGACAAGGATCTAGCTCTATCCTTGCTCTTGCGATGGCTGGATTTGCTACCTCTACTAATGTTGAGGTCTGTCTGGGTGGAGGTTTCCGGAGTCCTAGTGGTGGGCTCAGTCTCGGGAGCTTTGGCCTCTTGAGTAGGTGGCGTGGAGAATGTCTGTGCCGGGACAGCCACTGGCGCAGGGTGGTTTAATGCTGCAGGTGGCGATGCAGCCACAGTGGTGTTAGGAGCAAGCGCCGGTTTTACACTGCTCTTCTGGCTCGAGGGTTGGATGGTGTTTGCCTCCCTGATGATCCGGGGGCAATTCATTCTCTTGTGACCCATTCTCTAACACTTGGAGCAACGGAAACCGTACTCCAAGTAGGCCAGCGCAGAGCCGCCCTTGGCAGTCACAACAATCTTCTTAGGAAGATCTGTGATTTTCCCCCCGTTGTTCATGAGGATGAACGCTGTCTTTTTTAGGTCCAGCCAGGTGTAGCCACCGGAAGAATTCACGCCAGGGGCGATGGAGACCACCTGGCAGTAGGGCCTCAGGGTCCTGATGATGTCAGCGTCTTCAATGACGTATGGAAGCCCGCTGAAGGTTATTTTTTCTGCCTTTTTTTGGTAAGGTAGGGTTTTGATGAGGGCTCCCCTGATCATCAGACCATCCTCTATGATCATTTCTGCCATTTCAGGCCTCTCGAGGCCAACCAGGACTTGTCCGGATGCTTTTCCCAGCTACACTACACAACCTTTCCCCAGTTTATTCTCCAGGGCCTTGATGTAGTCTACCGGAGTGAACTCCGTGGAGTACTCCAAATAGACAATCTGGTCAAAGGTCCCGGCAGCTTAATTTCTCCGGCATTGATCCAGAATTTGCCTGGAGACCTTGATTTGCTCAATGATGTTTCTGGGGCGCGATGGCTGGCGCGGCGCAGTGTTGTCCCGGGTGGCTTCAGTCTGGCGTGATGGACCAGGTTGAGGCTGGCGCACCCTTTCTGAAGGAGGCGAACGTTTCCTCTTTTTGCATGGCTCGAAGTTATCCATTTCGTTTTCAACGATGTCAGCCCAATTCCGGCTTGATTGCGAGATATTTGCATATCTGCCGCTTGTCGCGGGCGATTTTACATAGTTTAAAATTGTTTCCGAATTCGAATAATTCCTTTTAGATACGTTTTCCGCCGAAATTTCGGCGTTCTTTGCTAATACATCGACGGGAACAGCACCAGCCTGTTCCGCGTCATATTGGCTATCCGCCAATACCGAAAACATATTGGTAACTTCCATCCCCTCGCCCTCCATGCCCGATGAACGTGGAGCTCGCGCGTCGCGTGGCCGCACGGCCGAGAGAGAGAAAATTAAAAAGGGTTTTTGACTTCTAGGTACAGTTAAAAAATTATATTGTAACGTTTCATTTTTGCTTCAACTTTTTAAGAAATGTTTTATTTTAAATCTTTATCTAATTTGTTTGTTTGTTTTAAATAAAGAGGCAAATTTACCATGTTGTTGTTCTTTTGTTTATTAATTATTCTTTTTTTCCAATGATGATAAGAGTTATTGATCACACATTAAAAATCAATGAAAAACCAATTACAAAATTAATTACAAAATTCAGAAACGTGTCATATCCCTCGGCTTGAAGGATTTATTTTCGCAAAATAAATGGTTTCAATTGTGACACATGAACTTTAACCAAGGAGGAATCATCTTTCAATAATTCACACGTAACACTAGATATTATTCTTGTTATTTGAAAAGGACCCTCATACTTTGGGGATGTTTTGACCATACTTGGATCATTACTAGCTATTTTACGAAGGACCAGATCACCAACTTTGAATGACGACTGCGGATGTTTTGCATCGTGTCGTGCTTTCCACTTTTCTCTATGCTTTGCGCTATTTTCTATTGCTTTCTTCCTTGCATTTTCTATGGTGAAATGTGGTGATTTAGAAAATTCTGGTATTGCACAATCACCAAAAAGTAGGAAATTTGGAGAAACCCTAGTGACATCATGGGGTGTGCTATTATAATCTTTCACAATTTTGGCAAGTAATCATGACCATTTTAGTCTTGGATTCTCTTGAAGGTTTGTTCTTAATTTGGTGAGTATAGTGTCATTCATCTTTTCACACAGTCCATTACTCTACGGATGATATGGCGTCGAATAGGTGTGTTGAACTTGATGCTCATTCAAAAACTTGTTAAATTCTTTTGATGTAAAATTCTTTCCGTTGTCGGTTGAAATACATTTGATTTGGGGAACAGTTATGTTGATTTTGTCTAAACATTGAATTACTGCTTGAGAAGTGTTGGTGACAGTAGGGAAAGCCCAAACAAATCTTGTTAGGTGGTCAATTATTACTTGAATGTATTTGTGCTTGGTTTCATTTGCTGCAGAGCCTAGCACAATAGTATCCATTGATATTAATTCCAGTGGTTTCAGATCAGAGTTTGGTGCAACATATTCTCCAATAAATGATTTATGACTGCATTTAGTTATTTGACATATTTTAAATGAGCGAACATAGTCTTTGATGCATCTGATAGCATTCGGCCACCAATAAAATGGTGTTATCAATCTTACTGTCTTGTTAATTGAGGGGTGAGAATGATTATCGTGGTATTCTTTGAGAATTTCTTCTTGGAATGATTCTGGAACAACTGTTTTTAGAACTCCATTATGTTTCACCATATTAAGATCTCGATGAATATGAGAGTTCTTTACAAAACTGAGATCCGCTTTTTGTTGGTGTAGTCGAAGAGTGGGGATTGATATATGAAATGACACTGGTGATCTTGACAATGCATCAACATGCGTTTGCTTTGATCCTGATCTGTGAACTATTTTCATTGACTTGGTTGATAATTCAATTATCCATCGGAAATATTTTGCCTTTGGTTTCTTTACGTTGAAGAGCCATTCCAAAGCCGAATGATCTGTAATGACTTCAAATGTATTGTTCTCAAGATAAACTTCAAAGTATTCAACTTATTGAACTACAGCAAAGCATTCCAACTCAAATGCAGAATAGTTCTGTTGATGTGTTAGAAGTTTCCCTGAATAATAGGAAATTACATGTTCTTGATTATCATTTCCAATTTGAGCTAAAATAGCACCAATTCCCAGTTTAGATGCATCTGTATAAAGCTTACATGGTAATGAAGGATCATATGTAGAAAGAACTGGATCTGTGGATAAATGAGACTTTAGTTCCTGAAATGATTTGTTAACTTCAGTAGTCCATTTGAATAACTTATTTTTTCTTGTGAGGCTTGTTAAAGGATCTGCAATTTCACTAAATTTAGGAATAAATTTCCTGTAGTAACCTGCTAAACCCAAAAACTGCCTTACTTGCTTCACTGTTTTAGGTTGAGGGAACTCATTTATTGCCTTTGTTTTTTCAGGGTCAGGTTTAATCTTGTTATGTCCTATGATATGACCTAAATATCTTATTTCTTGTTTTGCAAAGGAGCATTTCTTCAACTTGAGTTTGATATTGTTTTCTTTAAGCTTGTCAAATATTTTCTTCATGAGTTCAATATGATCTTTAAAAGTACTGCTGTAAATTAGAATATCATCTTGATAATTACAAACACCGTTCCAAAGAAGATTTCCAATAATATGCTGAATTATTCGCTGAAAAGTACTTGGAGCATTTTCAAGCCAAATGGCATAACCAAAAATTCATAATGCCCGTCATTTGTAATGAAAGCAGTTTTCTCAACAGAGTCTGGATGTATTTCAACATGCCAATAGCCCCATGCTATGTCAAGTGTTGTGAAGTATTTCGCATTATGTAAGCGATCAAACATATCTTGGATGTATGGAAGAGGCTGCTTGTCATCAATTGTAATTGCATTCAGTTTTCGGTAATCTATGCACATCCTTTGTGAACCATCCTTTTTAGAGACCAACACTACGGGGAAGGCCCAAGGTGACTGAGATTCTCTTATTAGTCCCTTTTTACTCAATTCTTCAACTTGTCTTTTTATTTCATCATATTCGGCAAGTGGTCTTCTATATGGTCTACAACTGATGGGTGGATGTTCAATTGTATGGATCTTGTGTTGAACAGCAATCCTTCCGATGTCAGTTTCATGCTGGCTGAACAATGCTTGATTTTCTTTAAGTAATCGATTAAGCTCTTTTTGCTGAACAGATGGAAGATGCGTTTCAGGAGATATATAAAAACATTCATTTCCTTTAACATACACCGCTTTGTCTTTTGTGTCAATTATTAATCCAATTTTTCCTGCCACATCAAGTCCAATAAGCAATGGATAGCTAAAGTTTTTCACTACATGAAGCTTACACCCGACAAGTTTAGAATGGATTTTCAAAAATACTTCTACTGATCCTAAAGTATAGGCAAAACTATCTACTTGTTTAATTTTGATTCTATCGTTTACATTCAATTTTAACTTATGTTGTTTTAAAAGCGAACAGCTCATTAATGAAATAGTTGACCCGGTATCGATAAAAGATGAAACTGGAATATTATTAAGTAAAACCTCAACATTAACAAATCTATAAGGAAAATTGGTATTTGCTATGCAAAGTGAATCAGCTATGGTTTGTTTAACATCTGTGGTGATATTAGTTGCTTGGTGTTTAAGCTTGTCTTTATAATTAGGATCATAATCTTTGCAATCACTTATCCAATGTTTAAAATACAATCCTTTTTTCTTACAAATAGGACACCAATATGGGCAATTTTTTGAGATTGTAGGTGTAGTTATATTAAAAACCTTGGTTTTACTTCTCTGTTGTTGCCTTATTTGATTATTGTTTTGTTCAATCTCCATGGCAATCTGCATCCAATGTGATGGATCTTTAGGCTAGGCTGTTACGAGATAATTTTTCCAATCTAATGGCAATCCATCCGTTAACATTTTTAGCTTCTCGACATTATTGAGGCTTGTTTGATTTAATAATCTAATTTTATCTCTTAAATAATCTTCCACGGTTTCTTCTTTTTTAAGTCTTCTTTTTGATGCTGCAACTATAGGGCTTTCAACTTTATAACCAAAGCGCTGAATTAATTTGAGTTTAACAGTATCCCATTTTTTAATGGATGCGTTGCTCAATATTTCATCAGCAAACCATTCTAAAGCATCTTTTGATAAATAATAAATTAGATTATTGATTCTATCGACTTCATCTAGTTTACCAGTTTCCAATTCATATAGTTTAAGCCATGATTCAGGCCGAATTGAACCTTTATCACCGCTAAATTTCTCTAATTTGTTTACATTTACTGCCATTGTACTTACTTTTTCTTTCGTCGAAGCCTTTTTTGATTTATATTTTAATCCTTTCGTAGCTGCGCCAAATATTTTATGTAACGTTTTATTTTTGCTTTAACTTTTTAAGAAATGTTTTATTTTAAATCTTTATCTAATTTTTTTGTTTGTTTTAAATAAAGAGGCAAATTTACCATGTTGTTGTTCTTTTGTTTATTAATTATTCTTTTTTTCCCAATGATGATAAGAGTTATTGATCACACATTAAAAATCAATGAAAAACCAATTACAAAATTAATTACAAAATTCAGAAACGTGTCAATATAAACAAAATTTAACAAAAAATAAGAATTCAAAATTTCTAATTATTTGTATCAGACGAATACCACTGGGTGTCGTCTCGTTCAATGTCGCATTCTGCCCTGAAGTCGGACAGCATCTTGCCTAGGTCGGAGTCCTTGTCCCCAACATGGGCGATTGCCATGTCAAGGAATATCTTCAGAGCAGAGCTCTGCTCAGGCGAGAGAAACGTTTGGCATACAAAAGCCAACTCTATTTCGCTCCTGTAATAATCCCTATATAGGGGTTCCAGGAAGGAGTCAGTATCTAGTACCTTAAACAGATCCTCAACCTTCTGTAAAGTGGGCTGAGAAGGCTGTATGTTTTGTGGTTTGGGGATTGAAGATTCCGCTGTTAGTGCAGACTTGGCTGATCTTTGGCAGGGACCGCTGTTGGTGAATTAGTGGTCAAGGAAGGCGCTAGTGGAGATGGCAACGCGCTGGTACTCGGCGCCGTAGCAGAAGACTTGGTGGCTGGAGTGTTCTGGGAAGGAACTGGACAGCTTTCCGCGGGCGAAGACGCGGCAGAGTTGGGAGGTGTCACTGGGATTGTCTGGATGGTTCCAGAATTTCCCTCGGCCGATGTAGTCGTTGTGAAGCTGTGGGAGGTTTGGAGGTGTCAAGGCTGGTCCACTTCGGGTGCCCTGGAGGCAGGTGGCTCGCCGATGTCCCTGGCGGTGACATCTACTACACCTAACGCCGTAGGTGACGTAGGCGGGTGTGGACTCTCCTTTGAAGATAATCACCAGCTTGGCAGGGAGCTGGTGGAGTTTGCGTCCTTCATTCAGGAGGACGAAGGCCTCCCTGTTGCCGGTGGTCAAGGTGTAGCCGTTTCAGGAAACCATTTCATAGGCCAGGGAGACAACCCGGCAGTACGGTCGCAGGGCCTCGTTGATGTCCTCCTCCCTCACTGCGATGGGCAGGTTCCCGAGGATGATCTCCCACTTCCTTCTGTATGAAAATTCCCTGAGGAAGGTGTAGTTGATGGTGAGTCCATTCTCCACCAGGCGCTCCGCCTTCTCAATGCTGTCCAGTCCGACCATAACATGGCCGGACATCTTCCATCAGCTGGTAGACGGATTCCTTCCCCAGCAACTCCTCCAAGGCCTTCATGTATTGCACGTGATGGAAGTCCGCGCACCATTCGACATAGCAGCATTGGGCGAACGATGCTGCTGCTGATCTAGTTTTGTTCAGCGTCTGCTGCTGCCTTGTGTTCCTGATGAGGGTCACGGACACCTTCGTGAACCTTCGAAGCTGTCCAGATGGGTTTGGAGAGCTAGCGTCCGGCCTCACAATCTGGGCCCGCTGACCTTTAGGGTCAAACCGTTTCCTTTTTTTCTGGTGTACAGATTGGAAAGGCTCGGTGTTATTATCATTTTCCGCGGCCTCAACTTGCTCCGCCCAATTTTCTCTTTTCCCGCGGCCGGATTCATATATCCACCGTTTTTCACGAACGAATTTGCATGTCCGTCGCTCACATCTGAATTCAAACAATTCTTCGTCGAATCTTTTATCGTCGATAAATCGACTTCCATTTCAGCTATCTCGATGGAAATCATACCGTCGTGTAGATCTTTATCCTTGCTCACCGCCAGTACTGCATATGGGTTGGAAATCTCGAAGTTTTCTATCCTATTCAAGATAGAAAAACGTGGAGCTCGCGCGCCGCGAGGCCGCACGGCTGAGAGAAAGAGATTGAGATTGAAACTACTTTATTCAAAAGTCCATATAAGATTATATAAAGTTAAATACAGAATAAATATAAATTTGAATAAATAATAATATATAATGATAAATATGTAAAAAAATAAAAAGAGAGAGAGAGAAACCAAATTTTGATGCTAATTTCAACAGGTTCATCACACATTATTGTGCTATTTGACATTTGCGTTGTGAATAATTTTCGAAAGTACCTCTTCAACGGAAAAAGTTTCATTTAATTAAAATTAAAACAAAAAATATTTTTACGCGCATAGCCCTTAAATAGGTCGTTATTTGAACAAAATTGGAGCTTGTATTAATAGGAATTCTATTATCTCTAAATAAATTGTACAAGGTCTCTGTTCAATAATTTCCCGGAAAGTTCCAATATTTGTAAAAATACGAATAATAAAATTTTCTAATACCAATTATAATAAATAAGAAGCTTTAGTAAATACAGCAGTATATAGCATCACGATTTTCCATGTGCAGCACGTGAATAAAAAGAATTTTAAAATACCACCTCAAGTAGCCTCCTCGATTTTTAGTAGTACATATGTGCCGAGTTTTATTAGCAAAGAACCGTACCCCAATACTTTATCAACCTGCTTATTCTCCAGACTTAGCTCCCAATGACTCTTTCCTTTTCCCAAAAATAAAAATGGCTTTGAAAGGGAGGGTCTTGACACACTAGAAACCAACATTGCGGAATCGAGAAAGGTATTGAAGAGCATCCAGAAAGACGACTTTGGTAAATATTTTTTAGCATTAGAGAAACGATGGGGAAGCTGCGTATAGATGCGATAGGGGAGTATTTTGAATACAAGGTGTGTCCAATAAATAATGAGACCGGTCAAAAACAAAGAAAAATGAAATGATATATTTTTTTAAAAGTCTATTAAAAAATTGAAAGCTTCAGTACACTGCGGTATATCACATCACGTGATTGCGCGCGCAGTCGATAAATTGTAATCTTGTAAAAAGAACGCCTTGCATAACAACTTCTAATTTGTAATGGATAGATAATTCGAACAACGAATTTGTATTAAATTTTGCTACAGAATTGGGAAATCGACTTCAGAAACCTCAGATTTGTTGAAATTGACATTTGGAAATGAACATGTAAATAAGCCCACCACATTTAGATGGTTTTCACGATTTAAAAATGGAATGGAATCGGTGAAAGATGAGAAGCGTGTTGGACGTCCAATTCTGCACAGGAACCCTGAAAAGGTGAGCCAAATTTAAAATTTGATAGAATAAAATCCACGAATAGGGTTACGGGACATTGAGGAAGATACAGGGATATCAAAATTATTAGTTGGATCGATAATTAAAGAAGACTTGCAGTTAAAGAAGACACCTTCAAAATATATCCCTTAAATGCTCACAATCCAACAAAAGGAGAATCGCGTTGAAGTTGCCAAAAAATGCTTGAAATGGTGGAAGAAAACCCTAATTGGAAGGAAAAAGTAATAACTGGAGACGAGACATGGGTTTACGGGTATGACCCGGAAACAAAACGCCAATCCATGGAGTGGAAAGGAAAAGATGAACCAAGAACGAATAAATCCCGACTTTGCAAGTCAAAAAACAAAGTCTTATTGGTCACATTCTTTGACATAAAGGAAATTGTGCATTATGAATATCTAGAGGAAGGTCAAACAATCAATAAGGAGTCTTATTTAAACATTATGAAAGGTGTACGTGAATCAATTCGTCTGAAAAGAAGTGAAATGTGGAGTTCCAAAAATTGGATTATCCATCATGATAATGCCCCACCACACACCGCTACATCTGTACTGAATTATTTGGCTAAAAATGGCATCCAAATACTTCAACACACAACCTCCCTATTTCCCAGACCTAGCTCCAATTGATTTTTTTCTCTTTCCAAAACTCAAAATGGCTCTAAAAGGAAGGAGATTTGACACTAGAGAGTCTATCATAGCGGATTCGAAAAAGGTCTTGAAGAACATCCCGAAAGATGCCTTTTCTAAATGTTTTAAATCGTGGGAGAAGAGATGGAACTCATGTATAGATGCGGGAGGGGACTATTTTGAAAAATATTGATAGAATTTTTTTAATCATTCTATTTTTTCTTTATTTTTGACCAGTCTCATTATTTATTGGACACACCTTGTATACCAATACATTTTTTCTCAGTCTCATCGATGTTCTTATTTTTGCCTTATCCGGTAAATTACCGGACAGATCTGTTTATGTTGATTTTTAACGCTTTTTGTAAATTTTCATATAAACAGATTTATTAATAATTTAATTTTCGAAAAAAAATTATATTCAAATTAAATTATTGAATTAATAATATAATGTTTATTATTTAAACATCAAATAATTGCACCCAGTTGAATTAAAAAAAAAAATGGATATCCTGACGGCTCACATGAGCATTTTAGATAGCAAAGCGCCATCTAATGGAACAAAAATCAACTAAACGTCGATTTAACTTGTTCCATGATATTTGGCCAACGCATTTCCGGCTGTCGGCCCTCGTCAGCGTGATGCAGGCTATACCTCAGCGATACAGTTGCAGTTCAAAATAATTTTATTAAGTGCGCCGCTCAGCATGAGCTACCTAGTCATTAAAATATATATTTACAGAGGTTCATCATAATATATATACAGGGTGATCCAAAAGTCCCGCACAACTTTAAAAATTAATAACTCCGCGAATATTTGCGCTAGAGCAATGCGGTAAACACCATTGTGTTCAGGATGCAATGGGATTTTTTATGGCAAATAATGAAAATTTCGAAATTGATTTTAGTTACAACTTTATTCGCTAGATGGCGCTCAACCAGAATCAGAGATTCAGCGGCCAAATTGTTTGATAAATTGAAAAATATAACTGAACAACACGTATTTTTCCTTTTTGAATACCAGGAAAGAACCCTAATAATATCAAATGATAAATTAATAAAACACCATTTCGCCAAAAGTTAGAAGAATTGGTTGACAATTTTTAAATACAATCTGAGATATGTAAAATAGGTATATGCAAATTAAAATATGTAGCAAAAAATATTTATATTTTAGATGGAGTTTTTTTAAATAGATTGAATGTTTGAAAATAACTACTGATATCAATACACGATTTTTGAAATGTTAATATAGTACCAAAAATTATGATGGCACTACTAATAGGATTTCGTGCTATAAGGAATGTATAGTTTCTTGCCTAATTGGCGACACTTGACTATTTAACTGGATATTTGTCATGATCCAAAAATGAAATATGGAGGGGAGTGACAAAATATATTTGTCGTACTTTATTCCAAATATCCTATGGGTTTGTCAAACGTTATCATTGTTTATTATACTGTACATAATTTTGAAAATGTATCCCCTCAAAAAAAATCATTTTTAAATCAACCTTTTGCGTTGAAAAACGTGGTAGTTTAATCATTTTGTATTATTTTTTGCGCAAAATTTCTGAAGTTGGGGGGGGGGATACAGAGAATATTCCTTATGCTATTTCTTCTAATGAGCGAAAAGCGATAAACTAAACATAAGGGATAAAATTGTGTATACCAGTGTTATTCGAGAAGTTATAACACTTTGGCCTGCACGACATAATATAAGATGTGGGCAAATGACAAAGTAAAAATTACTGTTCACAGAAAAAAAAAGAGTCAAGATGTGAGGACAGAATTTATTATTCCATAACCCAAAACAAAGAGCTGCAAAATATAACACATGAGGTAACTGCCTTCTCTCTTGTATTAGGTCACAATCCTTGCTCAATGTGGCGCCCTTCATTCTCAAACACCGCCTGCAGACGATAGATGACAGAATGGTCACAATTAAATAGTTGAAATTTATAAAACGTGCCATCTGATAGAAGCCTTCAACATGGCCAATGTGGTATGCCGGCATCGATAAAAACGATACTTAATGTACCCCCATAACCGACATTGTAAGGCGTCAAGTCTGGTGATATTGAAGGCCACTGGTATATAAAGAGGCGACTTATCAACGAATTTCACCGAACGTATCCTTCAGCAATTGTTTGGCACCGCGGGAGATATGAGGAGGTCCTCCATCTTGCATGAATGTTATTTCGCTTAGTGCTTTTCTGTCCTGCAATATGGGAATACCCTTTTCTCTCAAAAGTTGAACATAACGTTCACCAGTTAGAAAAACGGTTTTTAAAATTCTTCCATTGATTTTTTCAAAGAAAAATGGCCCAATAATAAAAGAAGAAGTGAACCCACACAAAACTGTAATTCTGTGCTGATGAAGTGGTATTTCTGTAAAAATCCTAGGGTTTTCTGTTGCCAAAATGAGGCAGATTTGAATGTTAAATTCCTCCTTTAGATAAAAGTGAGCATCATCTGTTCTTAGAACATTTGACAGCCAGTTTTCATCAATATAAATTTGCCGGAAAATCCATGCAGCGAATTCTTGACGCTTCTCAAAATCGCACACTTTCAACTCGTGAAAACTTCGAATTTTGTTAGGGTATTTTTATAGAAAAATCCTAAATGTGTGTTCTCTCCAAACTGTTCCATACGAAATCCCTGTTTGTCGAGAAACTTGTCTAGCACTTACTTCTCCATACGTGGATAACGTTTCAATAGCTTCAGCATTCTGAAAAACCGTAACAGCCACTGACTTGCATGTCGATGGTCTTCCACTCCGAGGTTTTGCTTCCAGAGATCCAGTTTCCTAAAACTTTTTATCAATCGCTTTAGAGAGTAGCAACTCATGGGTCCTTTACCGCGTCGAATATCTTTAAAGGAACGAAACGCTCGAAAAGCTTCAGTGGCAGATTCTGAATCACAATTAAAAAATTTCACCAAGAGTGCTTTATCCTGTAGTGACGGCATTCCAGGGGGAAGGGGAGAAGTTCGACCACACCTCCTTGCGGTCCCCCCTGGACCCTTGGAATATTTGAATAAATTATGGTTCGTTTCCAAGATGACTAACGTTGCAACGGCATCCATTTTCAAATGAAGAGCAAAACTGATATCTCCAGTAATGCTACCGCGTCCGGGGTAACCGCTGCGTCAGGAGCTGCAGCTCGAGCTCATGATGAGAAATCTACTACGAGGACACAATTCAATCTACTACAACTCAATATAAATGGTACCCAGAGGAAAATAAAGAGCTGACTTGTCTTCTCTGTGACAACAATGTACATATTTCTTGTCCTCAGGAGACAAAATTGAATCAGAATCTGAGATTCAATATAAAAGATTATACAACACTACGAAAGGACAGACCGGGAAAATTCGGAGGAGGACTTGCCGTTTTGATTAAAACCTTAGAAATCAAATTTAAGGAAATCGCCTATAATCAGAGTAAGCCTAGAGAAATCACGACAGAAGCTCAGTCAATAAAAATCTATCTTACAGATAAAACAATTCTAATCATAAATGTTTATCACCACGATAATACTAGCATCAATACAGGCCTGATAGAGACATTAAGTGAAGCGCCTTCGGATATCGCAATCATACTTGGTGATTTTAACGCCGAAAGACCAACTTGGGGATCACCTGTCCAGGATAACAAAGGTCGGCAGGTTGAGGACATGCTAACCGACCTCGACCTTACACCGTTAAATAACGAAAAGAACACCTATCTATCCAAGTCCACAGGCACAGAATCCGCAATAGACATCACAGCGATAAATTACAAAATCGCACCCACAATACAATGGAAAATTCTGAAAAGTGCAATCAGTGACCACAGACCAATTTTAACAACCCTAAAATTCAAAATTGAGAATTTCCAACAGAATAAAAGAACACTGGAAAAAAATTCACAGAAAAGCTTGAAGAACTGTGCAACGAAGAATTAAATCACAGAACGATTGACAAAAAATTGGAAAAATTCTCTTCGAACATATCCAAAGCTGCAAAAGTATCGATACCTAGAGGTAGACGTAAAGACCTGTGAATACTTTACTGGAAGGACCACAATATCGAGGCAATGATTGCAGAGAGAGACAATATCAATGAACCTTTTAAAACAAATAAAACTGAAGAAATCATAAAGGAACTCATTGAAATTAGTCACAAAATAGAACAAGAAATTTGGATATTCAAACAAGAGAGAGAGAGAAATGGGCAGAATTCTGCGAAAAAAAATGGATCCAAAAAAGGAAAGCCATCACTGGAATATAATTAGTGTTATAAAACAATCAAAACCAACACTGATCCTCCAATACTCTAACCGATATGAATAGCGAGAACAAACGAACAGATGGCTGAAATAATTGCTGAATATTTTTCAAGCACTTCCAGACTCAGCTATGCAAATGAAGGCAGGACTCTAAAAAATAATATAAACAGGTTAGTTAAACAAGCAAGAAATTACCATCAACAAGATATTTACTCGAGAGACTACACACTGAATGAGCTAAACTCATCAATAGAAAAGTTAAATCCAAGAGGTCACCAGGAGATAATCTAATTTTTGGTTAAATGATTAAACACTTTGGAGACAAAGCTAAAAATCAACTCCTACAAATGCTGAACATTTCATGGCAAACTGGTAAACTACCAAAGAATTGGAAGATATCAATTATAGTGCCAATACTGAAACCAAACAAAGATGTCAAGGAATACAAGAACTATCGGCCAATTGATCTCACCAGCAAACTTTGTAAAATAACAGAATGAATTATCCACTCTAGGCTCATAGTCTGGCTCACTAACAATAATAAAATAAACTTCTACCAAACTGCCTAAAGAACCAGACACTGTACAACTGATAAACTGTTCTACTTCTGTCAATCAATAATAGATTTCTAGGAAAAACCGCCAAAGAAGACAACGGCCGTATTCCTGGTTAAGACCTCAGCTTTTTATCGAGTGTAGAAATTATTTGAAAGGCTGCACAACATCGGAGTAAGAGGAAAAACCATAATCTGGATTACAGACTTCTTAAGGGGAAGAAGGATGAAGGCTCGGGTCAATGAAACATTTTCCAAGGACCGAAGAACATGGGCTGGTGTACCTCAGGGATCTGTGCTCAGTCTTCTACTCATCTCGCTATATATTAACTGTTGTTTATGTAAATAGAAGAATAATTTTCGTATTATTTAAAGCTTCATTATGTAAAAAAATATATGTGTATATAAATTGGACATTTGTTGTTGGCCAAACGAAAAGAATAAGGGATAAAAAAAAAGTCATGGTAAAGTTTGAGTTGTTGTACATCTAATTACGACACAACCTTAACAACATCCATCCTCACTGAAGACACAAAAGTTGCCTGTTATGCAGATTATATAGCCATATGGCACACAAGTAGCAGTACAGAAATATCAGAAAAATACTGAACACATCAATGAGAGTACTGGAGAAGTGGGCAATGAAACTCAAAATGACAATAAACCCAATAAACACAAACCTATAGGTCTCCTTCACTGACTGGAAAAAAGGCATGAATTCAACTCCAAAATAAGCATAAACAATCATATAATTGATAAAATTTGATCTGCAAATTACCTAGGTGTGATACTTGATGAGGAATTGCGATTTATAGAACACATAATTAGCACCTCAAATAGAGCTACCAGAAACCTAAACATTCTGAGAAGACTATGTGGAACAAATTGGGGAGCAAAACCCAAAATTCTCAGAACAACATATATCACCTTAATAAGGCCAATAATGGAATATGCAACACCTGTTTGGGCTCCCTCAAGTTCATCACTAAAAAGAAGACTAGACAGTGTTCAAGCAAAAGCGGCCAAATTAATCACTGGTTCTATTTCAAATACCAACAATTAGAAAATTCAGAGAGAATGTGGTCTAGACCTACTTGAAAGCAGAAGACAATTAAAAACAATAAAATTCACCAATAGCTTACAAACTAAAGAAACCGAACACATTTCCCATAGAACCTATTAAAATTGGACACAAAAAGAAAGGCTCAAAAGATCTTCAACACTTCAGTACAACAACAATATTAGAAAGAGCATAAAAATGAAACATAATGAATTTCAAATTCGAGAATAACCGATATTTCCTACCCCATTGCCATCAAATGTAATCATCAATCTTAACCTGAATGAACCCTGCAATAAAAAAAGAGAACAAAAACATACTTAAAAAGAAAGGACTTGACACAATTAGTTTATGCGATCAGATAAATTATTTAACAGCATATACAGATGGATCATCAGACCTTACCATAAGTAATGGAGGGGCTGGAATTAACATAATACTGCAAGATGGAACATACATCAAAATCAAAGAAGGAGCAAGAAAGATTTCGTCAAACTTCACTTGTGAACTGACAGCTATCTGGAAAGCTCTTGATGTACGTTTGAACCAACCATCCCTGCATCAAGCAGAAGGAATTATAATATACCGTACAACGACTTCATATCCGATCTAGAAGCAATTCGGAAGGGCAATACTATAATCACACAGAAAATACACTCGTTACTTACTCAACTGATATCATTGGAAAATAACTGCATTCTACAATGGATTCCTGCCAGTGTTTGGATCGGGGGTAATGAAATGGCAGTTGAATTTGCAAAAGAAGCCAGAAAGTTGACCCAAAGGAAAGAACAAATGTCATTAATTGATGCTAATGCTTTTGCAAAATACAAGATAATTAAACAAAAATAAGAAAAGATCAAAATGTGAAATAAACTCCGAGAGAAAAATGACAAAACTATAACAAGATTTAGAACAAAACATAAAGGATGACAATACATCCAGATGGCACAAGAACCTATAGAACATGCAACAACTGTCCTGGTGTGGAACTAACACCTACCCACATATTCCCATGCCCGCAGCCTTGCAGAAAATTGACATAGACCCAGAGCAGCTGCTTTACACACCCAAGATAGTGGACAATGCTGCTGCTGCAGTGATAGAGATGCATGGACAATCTGAGGCTCTTTATTGGACACGACAAAAACAACAACGGCATTCCATAGTAAAATAAATCATCAGAGATAGATACATATTTTTCGAATGAATTAAAATAAATATAATCGATACTGAGAGAAAGTTGAATAAAAAAAAATAGAAAATTATTATTTTCGAAATTTAAAAAGCTGAGAGGATTCAAGCAAACCGCATCTAAAATATCTTTTTTTTTTGCTACATGTTTAAATTTGCATATACCTATTTTACATATCTCAGATTGTATTTAAAAATCGTTAACCATTTCTTCTAACTTTTGGCGAAATGGTGTTTTATTAATTTATCATTTGATATTATTAGGGTTCTTTCCTGGTATTCAAAAAGAAGTGTCGATCAGTTATATTTTTCAATTTATCAAACAATTTAGCCGCTGAATATCTGATTCTGGTAGAGCGCCATCTAGCGAATAAAATTTTAACTAAAATCAATTTCGAATTTTTCATTATTTGCCATAAAAAATCCCATTGCATCCTGAACACAATGGTGTTTACCGCATTGCTCTAGCGCAAATATTCGCGGAGTTATTAATTTTTAAAGTTGTGCGGGACTTTTGGATCACCCTGTATAACTAATATTTACTGATTGTATTTTATTAATCCGGTCTCTGTACCATCTGCTGCATTTTTCTATCAGTTGTGTTAGCGAATTATTTGGCTAGATTTTAATGTTTCAACATTATTATTTATAACGAGTTTACAAAGTGGGAAGAGGAGCTTCTTTTTATTGGCATGCACACAAGCTTTCGGACATATCGTCCTTCATCAGCTTACCTGATGAAGGACGATATGTCCGAAAGCTTGTGTGCATGCCAATAAAAAGAAGCTCCTCTTCCCACTTTGTAAACTCGTTATTAACCTTCAGTGAAGAGCAGTTCTGCTTAACATTATTATTTGTTTGTTTTTTTCCATTTTTCATTCTTTTTCTTGAATTTATATAGAACTTGTCTTAGGTTATTTTCATTTTTTGCTTTTTGTCATAGTCGCAGGCTGTTAAAATGTTTGGTTTCGTAGTTTACGTTCATAGAATGTCATTTTTGATATGAAATTTCTTACGTATAAGGGGGCTTTTATTATTTCCTTAGGGTATTATTTTCAGAGGTTTCCAATTTTCTAGTATATATATATTTTTTTTTGCTGAAATAAAAATTAGGTATCCATTTGTAAGAATTGACTAATTATTGAAGTATAGTGTGTTCTTTTGCAGGTTAGGGAGAGTTTACTTTATTGCTAAACAACAGTAATAGTCTATTTTTTTGCTGCATTTGTGAGTGTTCTTAAAGTATTTTTGGAAATACGGGTGATTACCCAAGATTTACTACTAGATATCAAACACTGTCCTTCCACTTGATTATGTTATCTATTAAACTTATTTCTTTGATCGGCTCAATATTTTTGTTTCTTGGATACGAGAGAGAGAGAGAGAGAGAGGAGTATAGCTTCTGTCTTTTGAGATTTTATTTCTCTTCGCCAAGTTTTGCAGCACATCTCTGCATATAGACAGGCCTCATGGAGTTTATTCTAAATTGTTGCTGCGTTATATTTAGAAGCTAGAATGGCTGTGTCATCAGCAAAGAAATGTAGAGTGGTTCCTTCAGCACATATAAAATCATCAATGAACATGTCAAAGAATGTAGGACCGGTGACGGAGCCTTGGGGAATCCCTGATAGAAAATCTCTTGTTGTAGATAGAGTATTTTACTTTGACTGTGAATTTTCTATTTTTTTAAGGAATATTTTGTTGACTTTTTGATGTCGCCGTGAATATGTTTTGGGGTCATCTTGTAAAGGAGGGCTTCATGCCACACTCTGTCAAATGCCTTGAAAATATCGTAGAAGACACCTCCACTCATTTGATCGTTGGGGCCATTGCTATTCTTATCTTCTCCGTGACAACGACTAATTGGTGGAGTGTGGAGTGTTTTGGTTGAAAGTTAAACTGTTCTGGTCTAATAGGGCTTTTTTGTTTAATGTTTTCCTTAATATGGTTAGGATTATTTTTTAAATACATTTTTTAAAAGACCGGCTGGAGGGAAATGGGCCTGTAATTAAAAGGTTCATGCTCTGAATTACCCTTTTTAATATCGGACAAACAATTGATATTTTCCATTGGTCACGGAAAAGTGTCAACTCAAGTGATGCATTGAAGACTTCGTTGAGGAATTGAATCAGATGTTTTGGCAGAAGCTTTATAACTCATTCGGTATTTGGTCTATTATCTTGGACCCTTTTTATTTGGCAAGTAAACGATAATTGTTTCTTCTACACTGATATTAATAGGGTAAATGCCTTTCTCTGTATTTTCCTTTGAGTAGTCCGTTATTTCGCCTTCAAGGCAGGGATTTGGTTTGGAAATTGGGTACAAGGGTTTGTAATAAATTGATTTTCATATCTGTCTGCTATGATTTCTGCTGACTCAGGTGAAGTCAGTGTCATTCATTCCATTGTTTGTTTTTAAATTAACTATTTATTTTTTTAAAACAGGAGAGGCATTTGATGGATTTCCATACTGTTTGATCAGATACATAAGGATTTTAAATTTAGAAGTCCCAGATGATTTTGTCATGCTGTCTTGTACAGTTTTGGGAATCTATCTCTCAGAACCTTGAGATAGGCCTCTTTGTCTTGAGGGTCACATGCTCTTTTCATTTTTTTATTAAGCGGATTGCAAGACATTTAAAAAAATATATCTGATGGATATTTTCTGTTTGAGTCAGTTTTTTTTTTTGTGTGATCGTTTCTTGTATATTTTAAGAATGCATTGTTCGAGGGTAATGATGGGTTGATATATGTTTTGGGGTGAGTTCAATAGGTGATTTATATCTCAATTTTATCTACATTTTATATTTGAAAAGTAGCCAGACTGTGATTTTTATTTTAGCATTTGAACTTGCCAGTTTAAGTCTTGTAGGACGACTGAAACAGAGAGATGGTCAGATGTCAATTCATGTAGTATTTTAGAAGTGATATTCTATGTTAGATTCTTATGTATGCAGTATCAAGGATGTCAGGTGGGAAATCATCGGAGGGATCGTCAGGATCCTACAGTTAAAGTCACTGGCCACAATGGTGGGTGTATTCGTTAAGAAAATATTTTTAATGTTATCCTCATTTAGATTTATGTTCGATGGTTTGAAGGCTGAATATAAATACACGTATTTTCGGGAGCTATTAATGCTCTTTATGGATATACCGGTTATTTCCAAACTAAAGGTGTGGTTTTTAATGGGTATATAGTTGCACATTTTGTTGGTAAAATTTTCTGTTCCTCCCCCCTGTCCTGAAAGTCTATCTTGTCGGATTGTGTTTTTATTTAGAGTCTATTCTGTGGCATGGCTTAAGCCAAGTTTCAGAGACAAGGGCTATGTGTCTATATCATACTAATTTAGAAAATCTGTGAATATAATTTTTTTGCGCAGGCTACAAGCATTAGGCTGCCAATAAACACACACATTCATAAAAACATGCTCCGAATAATTCACTATATTTTAGCAAGAACGTCCTTAACTATAGAAGTGATTGTGCTGGAATCGTTTAAAAGAAGGTTTTTAATTGCACTTTCTATGGGAATTATGGCTTGGGTTACCGTATTGTTTTAACTCATTCTAGAATAAATGTTTTGGCTTTTTGTTGGTATGAAATCATCATATTTGTTTATTTTATTGTAAAGGGGGCACCCACGCCAATTTGCTGTGTAAATCCATGTTTGAACAATTTAAGGTAATGGATAAGTGGTAACTTCAAAATAAAAATACAAATGTAGGAAAATGTGTTGAAAATATATTATAGAGAATCTATTTTAAAATTTGTTATGGCCAATAAGTAAGTTTAATATCATAGAATTAAAAAAGGTTCACTTTTAGAACAGAATCGTTGTTGAAAAAGTAACATAAATTCTCCCTTAACTTGAGCAGAGCCTTGACTCTTGCATGAAATACAAAAAAAATCCTTATAAAGCAATTTCCATAAGCCTCTTTCACATCATAGTCCGAGTTTTAATTGGCAACCTATAGCATGCATGTATAAGACCCATAGAAGATGGATATGTTATAATATCCATTCACAATTAGTAATAGGTTGTATAGTACCTGTGTGAGTTTAGTGTTGCAACACTCCAGAAGACAAAAGTCCTGTACTATTTTTTTGATAGCCTTACACAAACGCTCAGAGTCTGACAGTAAATATTTATCTGTGATATTTGAACTCTTCAGTTTAAATTCGTCAAAAGTATATATATTTTTAAATTTTCCATTGATCAACATAATCTTTATAAGAGAGTAGAGAACATTTATGGAGATCAATAATCAGTTGCCATCTGGACTTTTACAACCTATTCCCCCAGCTAACTACCCTTTTGAAAGAATCGGAATTGACTTTGTTGGCCCCTTGCCATCAACGAAAAGAAGAAGAAAGTGGATAATTGTGTTGACTGATTATTATACCAAGTATGCTGAAACAAAGGCAGTATCAGAAGCAACCGTGAAAGAAGTCTCTACATTTTTAACCGAACATATATTTTTACGTCACGGGGCTCCAATATTTCTTATCAGCGACAGAGGTTCACAATTCACTAGCAATTTGATGAAGGAGGTTATGAAAATGTGCAAAGGTAAACATTGCTTCACAACGAGCTACCACCCCCAGACTAACGGACTAACGGAACGGCTAAATAGAACTTTAATCAATATGATCAGCATGTATGTGAATACGGATCAGAAGAACTGGGACGAAATCCTACCTTTTATCACCCACGCGTACAATACAACGACTCGAGAAACCACAGGCTACTCTCCATTTTTCCTGTTGTTTGGGAGGGAACCCATGTCCCTCTTAGACGACGAGAATATCCCAATGGACAGTAACATGGACGATTACGACGAATATATAGAAAATTACTTAGATATAAAATAGCAAGGACGAGACAGGTAGTCATTAACAACACAGAGAAGACTCAGGAAAGAATGAAAAGAAACTATGACAAAAAACACAACGAGAGAATCTATGAACCAGGACATACGAGTATTTAGTGGCAGTTTTGACACCAGTCAGGAAAATCGGAAAATGTGAAAAACTATTGAGAAAATATTTTGGCCCATATCGAATATTAAAGAAGCTGTCCAACGTAAATTACTTAATTGAGCCGAAAGATAATCCTGGCCAAGACCCATTGATTGTCCATGTCTCAAGACTCAAACCCTATTTTGAAAGAATTGATGAGGTCACTCACGAGGACGTACGACCTCTGGAGAGGGGGAAGTGTTGCATCATGATTAATGCGCGTATTTTAACAATTATTTTTAATATATTTAAAATTTAAATTGTACATTTATTTATTTTTATATAACAGATTATTACTATAAAATATTTTGTACTATAAAACATTTGTATTTTGATACACCAAAATACCCCACCTGCTTTAAACTTTGATGTGATAAATAAAAAGATATTCTAGGTGTTACCTAAATATATAGTTGTCTTATTATTGACTGGTTTAACATTGTAGGATGGTTGAGACACGTTCTGGAAAGATGCAAGACACGTCTGAGGAGAGACTCAAGACTGAAGAATCTGCCAAACCGCAGCCCAGTGCAACAATTTGCAACAAATACTAATTGTGTATTTTCCTTCAATTCCAAATAAGGTAACAAATTGGATTGGATTGCAGTTATATATATATATCCTTATTAGTTTCTTTAAAAACATTCATTTGTGATATAGGTTCATCAGAATCAATTATTTAACTATGCAATTATTAATATTTGCTTCACTTTTGTTTATGTTAATCAGTTGTACTTTTAAATAACTTTTATTTTGAATTTTTCATTCTTTAATTAGATATTTAGATCATCAAGCTTAGATATTTCAAAATGAAATATTTTATATGAAACTTGTTTGTTTAGACATTTTTTTTCTCCAATAGGTTGTCTATAATCATCCGGCTCGAGGGACCAATGAATATGTTAAATGTTGTTATGATAAACTATAATAGCTTGACTTGTACTTAGAAAAACATTCTTATTTATGGTAATCAATCTTTAAGATAATAAAACTTATTTAGAGATAATAGAACTTTTATATGTAGAATACACACAAACACAATTTATAACCTTTTAATAGAAAATTTCTTTAAAATTGTGTTATACAAATAGTGTACTTGGTAGATGATCAGACATTGACATTGGATTAAATTATTACTTTGATTAATTTATTAAGTAAAAGTTTAAAAATGGACGCGCATTTAAACGGCGTCGCCTTGTTCGCTTGTTGACAACGGTTCTTCTGCTTCTGAATCACCGACCGCGCATTACTTGTCTTAGGCCAGCTTAGCTTTATCTGGTTAATTTAATCTTTCCAGTCGGTTCATGACAAAGGTTGGTGACACGGCATACTCATGTGACGAACGTGCACATTGGCTGTTCTGTGCAGTACGCACAAATATGGTGCGGGCCTAAGAATTGACCGCTTGGCATTGCCAATATATGCATTCGCCAGATACGCGTGGGAAATGATAGGTGGAGCATGGCAAGTGGGATCAATGTGGCAAGCATGGATCAAATATATGGAACTTCTCTGTCGTGGTTACTTGTCCTAGGGTTGTAGAGGCCTTAAATCGTCTTGAAGTCGAGGTGGGACCTGGTATAGAATTAATAGGGGTAAAATGGGGTTCTAATTGAATATTTTTAAATTTTCGAATAAGATATTGGTAGATATTATTAGGCACTTTGTTTAGGCTCGCACCCGTGTCAAAAAAAAATGCTAGGAACATAAATGAGGAGAGGGAGAATTTAGCCGTCATCTGCCGGACGAAAAAACAGTCTGTTGCATATCGAAAGACATCAGAGGTACCTACCTGGCCCTCCTTTGATCTGTTCGGGCTTGGTCGAGTGGTCGTGGCTTGCTTGGCTAAACTAGAAGTCGCCGGCCTTGGTTGCTCTCTGTCAGGTTTCTGGCAGGGATGGGTATGCATCGCATGTGCATCAGGGTGATGCAATATATTATAGCGGCATTCGGAATTCCAGTGAGGACCATTGCAGAATACATGCGTCGTTATGGCGTGCTTGTGTAGGGTCCTGACAAGTTCGGCGGAACGTCGTTTGGTTCTGAACTACTTATTTACTTGATAAAGAAAGAAAAATCAAAGATAAGGAGGATAAGTTTCTTTTATGAACAAATGATCAAGCTTTCGGGCACAAAGTCGCCCTTCTACAGGAATAAAATTATACAAAATCAAGATTCGTCTATATATATACAAATATTTAGCATAAATAATAAATAAATATTTATTTATTATTTATGCTAAATATTTGTATATATATAGACGAATCTTGATTTTGTATAATTTTATTCCTGTAGAAGGGCGACTTTGTGCCCGAAAGCTTGATCATTTGTTCATAAAAGAAACTTATCCTCCTTATCTTTGATTTTTCTTTCTTTATCAAGTTACTCCAGAGGATTTTAATTTATTTACTTATTTACTTACTTTATTTTAATTTATATGAGATAAAAGCATCTTTGAACTCACACACACACCAGATCAAAACTAGAATAGAAAAATGTTACCACACGTGCGCCGCCGACAAGCAAACAAACCTCATATCTCCCCCTTCTCTAGACTAAACATTCCCGCGACCAAAGCCACTAAATCCATTGCCATTCTCTCCCCTTACTCGCCTTCAATAAATTTAGCGCGTTCTAAATTCTCTGTATTTCAAAACTGCAAGACTAGCAAACAATAGTCTGTATCTTCTCCTAACTTTTAAAATCTTTAGATTTCGTCATTTGAACAAGACTTGCCCAAAATTGAACATTTTGATATATTTTGTTGCTGTGTAAATCTCTAAATATTTTATATTCTATATTTAAAATTTGAATGTTATTTGAAACTTAGCAGGGAACGAACAATAAAAACTGCATAAAACCTTGGATTATATTTCATTTTTCTATATATATTTTCAATAGTCAAATTTTATATATATCAACCATTTTGAAAATCTTCAATTTTTATATTATATTTTAAATCATATATATATATATATATATATATATATATATTATATAAATATTTATTTTTATTCCTATATATTTTCATCATTATATATCCAAATATTACAAACTAATCGTCAACCACGAAAATGTACTGTCAAAAGTCTTAATGATGCTGTAAATAGTTTTGTATTTTGACAAATTACTTGCATTAAAACATTCCTCTATTCCCTCCTCACTTATCTTGTATTTCACTGTACGCTCTTTTAAAAAAAGAACCACATCAACCTCCCTTACTCTCATTACTATTTTTCAACCGTATCATCCATCTTGCATCACCAAACCACTCCTGCGCATACGACTACTAATTTTTTTTGTTGTTGTTTATTTGTGCCTTGAAACTAACCGAATACCGAAGTGTATCATTTCCTGAGATTTGCGTAGGGTTAGCCAGGTCTATTTTTTTCTCAACAATTTCAATGGATTGCCACTATATTTTAAAATATACAAGTATCAGAGTCATCAATTCTGTCATCGTTTGCTTTTGTGAATGTATGTAAATAATGGATTTCATATTTTTTATTAATTTTTGTTCTGGCCTTTATTTGTTTAAATCTCTTTCTAAAAATCGTTTAAAATGCAGTCGCAATCATTAGCGAACACATATGTTTGCCTAATATTTCCATATGCTCTTTTATTTTTTTTTACAGAAAAATATTTAAATGCCAGTATTTTGGATTAATTTTTTTTTATAAACCTATTATTTTTTAAATTCTTACTGAGAAGATGGGCATCGCAGTCAGGATTCTTTACAGTCAGTCACTCAACTCAGGCAATTTCAAAGGTTAATGGGGGTTTGGTGGAAAAGCTGCCGTCTATTTAAACTATATTAATTTTGTAACAACTAAATGGATTGCAAAAAATAATTAAATCAAATACCTAAACACTAATATGATACAATTTTTCCCATTACACACTTTTTCCCTATTGTTTATGTGTTTCTTCTGTATTGCTATTCTATGGCACTTCTACTATTTATTATTGATGTACTCTCAGTATGAAGGATACTTCACTCGGGGGATTTCTCGGGCGAAGCCGGGTCATTCTTCTAGTGTTTTTATAAGAGGGAAGTCCAGAGTCATTGATACCTTGAAGCAAAGAGCTCTCGCAGTTAAAAGTCAGAAAATACAAAAAGAAACTTCGTATATAATAAGAAACCTTCAGGAAGGTGCAATTACTATCACCAACTTGATCATTGGGTGAAAGCCTGTCCAAAGTGGATTTCTGATGGCAGGCCACCTAAGCAAAAGAAGATAAAAGAATTCGAAGTAAGAAAGATACCTCTGCTGGCATGGCAAGTAGTTGAGGAAGGAGTATTTTCTATAGAAAAAAAATGATAATGGTGCGTCAAGAGGCCTTTAACCAAACCATTATTTCTATATTTAATTTTGCAATCGGGTATTTTTGTAATTCTGTATTTTGAATTTACGGAGCGCAACAGCAATAACCTCAGCACGAAAAATCCCATAGCTCCAAAACCACTTAATCTCTTAAAATAACTTCTGACGCCCGCATGACGGAGGTGGGCGGACAAAGGTATATCACGACAGATCTGGAAGCAGGGATCATGACACCCGGGCTGCAAGGAACCATTGTCCTCTATCAAGTGCCAATTAAGTGTTTGCCATTAACCCTGATTGGTGGGTCGTAACCCGTTGAAAGGTCTAAGATGAATGATTTCCCTTGCCGAATGCACCTATAAATGGTTAGCGCCAACACCGTGCAGATGGAGAGTTCAGAATCTGTATAGTTTTACGCTGCGTTATAACTTTTTATGGGTTATTAATGAATAGAGAGAGTTTGCTTATAATTATGTTCTGTATAGTTGTCTTAGTTTTAATTAGCTATTCTTTTATAGTAGGCGTATTTATTAATGGAGAGAGAGAGTTTTCTTATAATTATGTCCTGTATAGATGTCGTATTTTTAATAATTTATTCTTTTATGATAGGTGTATTTATCAATGGAGAGAGTATGCTTGTATTTATATCGTGTATAGTTGTCATATATATAGTTGTATGTATGGTGAAAGTTGTCATTATGTTACCAGATCTACATTCGCGTCGTGTAAAAATGCTGCACTGTAGTATAAAAGAGGGAATGTTCTAGAAAACAATTCCAGTAATACTTCACACACACAAAACCTCCCTAAACCATGGCATGCAATAGACGAATTTAACAGGAACCTCTTAAATTTTCTATTCACCTTATTAAACATTTCTTGCTACCCTTTTTGTCTACTTAGGAAGATTTTTCTATTGCAAATATATATTTGTAACTTGGAAATATTAATTTTTATAAATCTCTTTTGTTTTTATTTGTGTTTTTGTGAAAATAAAATATAATTGGGATACTCTGTAGTAGTTGACATTGTTTTACCAGGTTATTCATCAATTGTGTAAGAGAGTTTACAAAGAGTTTCTGGTCATATTAATGGCTCGTAAATATAACGAGTTATTTATGGTGGGTGGATGGATATGTAATTTGATGGTGAACCTATTTATTTTGAGGCAGAATCGATCTGTTATTTTATGTTGAGCATATTTATTGTGGGGGTTAATGGATCTTTTATTTGATGTTAATTTTATTGTGAGGGTTGATGGATCTTTTATTTGATGTTAATTTTATTGTTGCGCCGCTGTTGTGTCAAAGATGGCCAAATACAGAGGGTGTTCACACTTATAGGAAACAAGTTTTATTATAAAATATTAAACATTAACACCATATTTGATAATTTTCAAATGTTCTATTTGAAAGCCTTTTTGTTTATTTACAGAACGGCACCTGATTTTCCACGATAGCAGACACTTTCTGATCATGGTCATACTCAAAAGATCCCATTCTTCCTTTACCACTTTCCAGAGACCTTAAATTGTCCTAGGTTGTCTCTTTCCAAGTGCTCTTTTAAGGCATCCAAAAATGAAAAAATCCATCGGGGCTAAATCAGGAGATTTTACAGGGGTTGTGTTCTTTGGAATAGTGTTGATTCCTGTTCTTTGCCTTAGATCTTTCAAATAAGCTTGGGTTGAAGATGAGGTATGACTTGTGGCGTTATCATGGTGAAACCAGACTTTGTTGCTCTGTTTTCCATAGATAGAGGGAATATCATTCAAAAATATAGGTTCTAAAATGTTGTTTTGATAGTAGTCCGAGTTTATTTAGGCATTTCTTTCAACTTTTCTCATTTTTAATTTTCCTTCATATGATATACCGGATGCCACCATAAATCCTTTGGGGTAACTTTCGGCACATTCCTTCAACCAAATTGGCCTAGATTTTTCCACCCTTTTTGATAGTTTATAGCTCTTTTTCTGTCGCAATAGGTTAAATATACCCATGCTTCGTCATATGTAACAATAAATTTCCATCTATCAGCAGCCAAGAAATTTTCATAAAAATATCTGCTGATAGTGTGTCGCTGACGAATATGGCTCTGAAACAATTTGTGAACCGCATGTTTTTTGTAACTTTTAGGCCTAAATCTTTATTTTTTTATTTTATTTATTGTTGACACTGATGTTCCTATTAATTTGGCTATATCTCTTTGTGGCATAGGATTTTCTTTTGTAATATATTTTTTCACTTTTTTGACAGTTGCAGGAGTTCTCACAGATATAGGGTGATAATCTTTGGTCCATTTCTCCGTAGGTGCTTTGAATAAAAACTTGATATTTTTGTCGTGAATAATATTATAAATACCTTTTTTTAGAAATGTTGATATCATCTTGTTTGCATATTTTAATTATGTCCAAATAGGTAAGATTAACTCTGGAAAGTGGTAAAGGAAGAATGGGATCTTTTGAGTATGACCATGATCAGAAAGTGTCTGCTATCGTGGAAAATCAGGTGCCGTTCTGTAAATAAACAAAAAGGCTTTCAAATAGAACATTTGAAAAAATTCAAATATGGTGTTAATTTTTAATATTCTATAATAAAACTTGTTTCCTATAAGTGTGAACACCCTCTGTAGGTACGTGGGATCGACAAGGATATCTGCTCGCGATTCTTCTTTATCGTGTATTCTTCTTCGTGCATTATGGAGAAGGAAGCAAGTCAGCATCATCCAACAGCCGCCGTCAAAAACAGGGAGGACCACTTCACTCCTAGCCAGGTGGGTTTCTCCTCCTGATTGGTCCGTCTGCCTCCTGGTCTAAATGTTATGTGAGCGGTTTTAACCTCCGTTGGATGTCGTCGTAACACTCTTCTCCTCCTAAAAAAAACTGTTTGTCCCTAAACAGGGTATACCTCCTCTCCAAGCTTCAAGAAGACCTTTAAATTACTGGATGTCTTGGATTACATGAGGCTTGGCAGCCATCCTAAAACGTAACGGAAGGATTACCGCCACACCTTGTTCCAACCCTTGCCTATTTCCGCTCTCAATCAGTGTATACGCCTTGTCGAGCGACCGACCTATCACAAGGCGGTGGTTTTCTACATTATAATGACCATAGTTCAATCCTTTCGATGATGTTATCTTAAGCTTGGCTTTCTCCTTGCACACATCCTGTAGCCGCGGTCGCCATTTTCATAACCTTAGAAATTCCAACTCACGCTCTTAATTTCGTGTCTGTCTAATACATATTTGTCTTTATCAAGACCCTAAAGGCTGTCGAAGCGATTATTTTTCCAGCGGAAGTTTTCTGTTTCTCTCCCATCTTCTTGTTCCTTAAACCTTCTCTTACTAGAACATCTAGACTTGGGTTTCTTCTCGCCGATTTCGCACTAGACCGTGGACTCAGCAAACTTGCTGGAGATGTCGGACATCGTCATAGTCTCAATTATAGCAGAACTGTAGGATCATTAATCACCACAAACACGGTTAGCCACTAACGTTGTTTTTATTTCAAAAATTCTCTCGACTTATTTAGGCATACAATTTTAGTCAAATGGTATTCTAGCAAAAAAGAAATATAACATATTGTTTACAATAAAATAAAAATAATTTAATAAAGAATAATTAAATATTTACATTTTTACAAAATGTAACTTTTATAACACACAAAGTTTAACACAGCGCCATCTAGGTGTGGCAATTGGAATTATTTAACCCTACATTCACTCCCCCTCCAGTGACCGAGGTCACGTTATGTTAAAAATCTTTGGGGAGGATAAATCACGCTACCACTACGAGTCCTTTGGGGTTCCTCAAATTGAACTTTCTGGGTTCGGGCCTTGGATGGTTGCAGGTCCTGCTGGATCCCTGGTTGCTGGCGCCGGTCATCATCTTCAGGGTATGACTCCTTCAGAAGATAAGCTGGTTTCAAACGGTCGAGGGAAACATTGTCTTCTTTTCCTTTAACCATTACTGTAAAATATTTTACAGTCCTCTTCAAAACCTTAAATGGGCCTTCATAAGCCGGTTCGAGGGTTTTTTTAACTCTGTCCTTTCTAATAAATACGTGGGAGCAACTTTGCAGGTCCTTATGAATAAAACATTAGGATTCCGGTTGATCCTTGATTTCAGGGGTTGGAGGGAAGACATGTCTTTTTGAAAGTTTTTGATTAGATCATCTCTATCTCTCGTTTGTTGAGAGTTCTGTAAAAAAGTCTCCTGGAAGTCTTATGGTCTTGACAAATACCATTTGTGCTATAGAAAAATCAGAAGAACCATATATTGAGGATTTTAATCCAAAGAGTACTGAAGGCAGCCTCTCGGTCCACCTGATGTAGTTGTGAGAACTTATTGCGGTTTCCAAAATTCGATAGAACCTTTCAATTTTGCCATTGCTCTGGGGGTGGTATGAAGTCGTATGCTTCAACTGGATTCCGCACATTTTGGCAAATTCCTTAAGTTTCTGAGACATGAATTGCAAGCCTCTATCAGTTATTAGATGGCATGGGGTTCCATATCTACTGACCTATTCCTTGTAGAAGGATTTGATTATGGTTTCGGCTTTTATGTTTTCCAATGGCTGAATTTCCACCCAATTGGTGAAACGGTCGATAAAGGTCAGGCAATAGGGTTTTCCTTCCGATGGTGGTAGAGGTCCAATCAAGTCGACGTGGACGGTTCCAAACCGCTCATCAGGTTTACCGAATTCATCATACTCAGTTTTGGTATGACGAGTTATTTTACTCTTCTGGCAGTTTATGCAACCCTTTGTCCAATTTCTAATGCCTTTGTTGATATTAAGCCATATATAACGCGAGGTCACTTCTCTGACTGTAGTCTTAATTCCTGGATGAGACAGTCCATGAATTGATGTGAAGACGTTCATCCTGAATTCTTCTGGAATATATGGCCTTATTCTAGAAGTGGATATATCGCACCAAAGAGTTATTCCTGAAGGCAAGCGATGCTCTTTAAAAATCAGCGACTTGTTTTGTGACCGATGATTCGATAATTCAGTATCGTCTTGTTGTTTCTCAGCAATGATGTCGTAATCAATTGAGTTGATTTCAGATATTCTTGACAAGGTATCGGCCACCATGTTGTCCTTGCCGCTGACGTGCTGAATCGAAGTCGTGAATTGGGAGATGTATTGAAACTGTCTAACTTGACGGGGAGAAGCCTTTTCGAGGCTTTGTTGGAAGGCGTAGATCAGTGGTTTCTGATCAGTAAAAATGGTAAAATCTCGACCCTCCAAGAAAAATGTAAAATGTTTGATTGCCGAAAAAATAGCTAGCAATTCGCGATCATAAGTGTTATATTTGGTCTGGCTTTCGCTCAATTTCTTTGAAAAGAACGCTATGGGCTTCCAAGCTTCATCTATGAAATGTTGTAGGACTGCACCCATTGCTCTGTCGGAAGCGTCGGTAAATAGAGCCAAAGGATATTCGAGGTCAGGGAATGTCAATAGTGATGCTTTTGATAATTCTGTTTTGCACTTTATAAATTTCTGTTCAGCTTCTTCCGTCAAGCGGATAGGGCGCTTATCATTTTTCTTAGAGCCCTTCAAGAAATCGTTCAAGATACCTTGATCTTCAGCTGCATTCTTCAAGAATCGACGATAAAAATTTAGCATCACTAAAAATCTTCTTAGATCTTGCACTGTTTCAGGTTTTTTGTAATCCACTATGGCTTGAACTTTCGATTCTATTGATCTTATTCCTTCTGGAGTGATCCAATATCCTAGGAATTCGATGTTATTGACGTCTGAGAGGTCTTCGCTTGGTTGATGCGTAGTCCATATTGATCCAGTCTTGAAAAATCTGCTCTCAAATGACTCTCGTGTTCTTCTTCGGATTTCGAAGCTACAAGGATGTCGTCCAAATATGGGAAAACAAAATCCAGACCCCATAAAACTTCGTTGATGAACCTCTGGAATGTTGCAGGTGCGCCACATAATCCAAAACTCATCACTTCGAACTCGAACAGTCCAAACTGTGGGATAACAGCTGTTTTCTCTCGATCTTCCTCATTGATTGGTATTTGGTAATAATCCTTGAAGAGGTCTATTTTTGACTAGTAACGGGTCTTCTTCAATATGTGGTTGAAGTCTTCGAGTTTGGGGATCGGATACTTATCTGGAATGGTCACACTGTTGAGTTTTTTATAATTACCGCAGGGTCTCCATGAGCCTTCTTTTTTACTTACCATGTGTAGGCTTGCCCACGGCGATCTAGATGGTCGAATTATGTGGTTGTCCAGCATGTATTGGAATTCCTTTTTAGCGATCTTCAAGAGCATGCTGTTCAATGGTCTTGCTCTTGCAAAAGCTGGAAGACCTTTTGTTGTTATAAAGTGCCTAACATTGTGCTGGACTTTGGGCCTCAGCAAGTTTGGAATGGTTATATTCGGGAACGAAGAAAGAATTTTATAAAATTTAGAATTCTTGTCAAGGGTGCTGATGCCACAACTCATTGAGGTTACTGCGCCTCTAATTTTCAGGTTAGAGCAACCATCAATAAGTTGCTCGTTTTTCAAATCAATTAATACATAGTGCCCTTAAAGGATTCAGCTCCCAGAATACCTTTGAATACTCTCGATGTGATGAAGTGCCATTTGAAATTTCTTCGTAGTCCCAAGTCGACCTCCAATATCTGAAATCCATAAGTTGGAATGAGGCTTCCATTAGCAGCATACAATTGGATGTCCTCTGTAGGTGTTTCGTTGCCTTGGAATGGGATAAGGGAAACATCTTCCCCGCTGTCTATTAAAAATCGCATTCCCGTTTTTGCGTCCGTGACGAATAATCTGGATTTGCGAAAAGCGTTTGTCCATTGGGCAGTAGGATCTGTCGCCGCTTCCCCTACCCGCTGGAGTTTCCCGATGGCTTCTTCCATTGACAGGGAGAAGTGCATTTATCTGGGCGGCACTTGTTTCCAAACCTGTAATGGAAATAGCAGTATTTGCCACTTGGGTTGTACTTTCTTGAGCGAGATCGTGATCGCTGTCTTGGACGAGGCGAATTGGAACGCCTGTTCTGCCTAGTACGATTCTCTAGCAGTTGCTATTTCCTCTTTCAGTGACGCAATTGTAGCAATAATTTCCTCAAATATTGGGTCTTTGTTCTCACTTTCATAAACTTGTAATCGAGAGTTCATTTCTTGAATCTTGTCACCCATCTCTGCAAGCTTGTCCAGGCCTTCTTCGCTCACTACTAGTATATTTTTTATGATTTCAGGTAATTTGTCCATCCATAATGTTTGGAGAACTTTTTCCGAGATGTCTTTATCGGTTTTGAGGGTTCTCATCTTCCTCAGTAATTGGGTAGGCTTTTGGTCGCCTAATTCCAGTCCAGTTAGTACCTTCCTCAAAATATTTTCTTTGCTCTCTTTAAAAATTGAGACGAGACGATTTTTGGCCGTTGTGTATTTGTTATTGTTCTGGGAATCTTGAATTATATCCCATAAATTCTTTACAATTTGCGGCTCTAGTTGGGATACCAAATTGTTAAATTTTGTGGACTCTTGGGTGATTCCCGAAATGGCAAACTGAGCTTCCACTTGGTAAAACCAAATCTCTGGTTTGTCTGACCAGAATGGCGGTATTTTGACCGAGACCTCATTTGTCTCCGATTCCTGTTTTACTTGCATTTTTAATTATTACAAAAGCTACTTGAAAAAATAATGCAAAATTAATTTTCAAACTGGACTGTGGCAACTTTAACCGGTCTGTGGCACTATCTGAGGTACTATGAAATATTATGATGTCGACAAACTTAAGGTTTGCGCACCCTTTTCCTTACCACTGGTGGGGGGACAGTCAGGTCTGACCAAATGAGACCTATTTAGCCACCTCAACGAATTAAGAACCCACTATCAAATTGGGTCTTCTTACCTCTGGCAGTATCCCTCAGCCTTACCACTGGTAGGGGGACAGTCGGGACTGACCAGAAGCGTTCCGGCTCACCACTGTAGGATCATTAATGACCACAGACACGGTTAGCCACTAACGTTGTTTTTATTTCAAAAAGTCTCTCGACTCATTTAGGCATATAAATTTAGTCAAATGGTATTCTAGCAAAAAATAAATGTAACATATTGTTTACAATAAAATATAAATAATTTAATAAAGAATAATTAAATATTCACATTTACAAAATGTAACTTTTATAACACACAAGGTTCAACACAGCGCCATCTAGGTGTGGCAAATGGAATTATTTAACCCTACAGAACTATTTTCAAGCAATGACTGTTTTCCACGTACCTTGTCTTATGAAAGGACGAAGATAGCGGGCGAAAATCTATGGCTTTATCACAAAGTGGAATGCAACTGCAGCGCTGACACATTACATAAAACAGTATGACAGTTTTAAACGAACTTACAATTTCAACGAAAAATAATCCACCCGATATTATACTACTTCAAGAACCATATGTTTTAATTAAACAGGTTATATTTGATTTAGACTCACCAATAAATCATTCAAAGACTTCAGATATTATTTAAACAGCAACATTTTTGTTAATAAAAATATAAAATTAAAAAAATTATATAATTTTACAAATCAATTCTGTACTGCAATATCCGTCATAACCTCAAATTCGATTGTAGTAATCGCAAATCTTTACTTTCATCCCAATTCCTGTAATGATACTCACTTAGAAGTTATAAGAAACTTGATTAATACTTTTTCAAATAACCCTATAGTCCTATGCGGAGATTTCAATTCCCGTCATCCAATCTGGTTCGACAAAATAACAAATTCAAATGGCTACAAATTGCAAACAATAATAAATGAAAATCACTTGTACATTTACACCGATAAAACTCCAACATATAGAGGGGCAAGCATAGTAGATCTAACAATCTCGAATAGACTTTCCATAAATATTATCAGACATTGGATACCTCATCACTGACGAATATTTCTGATAATTTGGCAATTCAATTTGAAATTCACTCAAAATTCAATCATATAAAAGATAAACAGAATTCTACATGGAAATACAATGAAAAACACGCCAACTGGACAAATTTTTCCAATAATCTCAAGTATCAAGAATTTATCAAATTAAAGAACGAGGCAGATATGGTGGAAAATTGCACGGATATTGATAAAGTTGTAAACAAACTCACGGATAACATAATAGAGGCAGCTTACATATCATTAAAAGCAAAATCAAACAACTACACATACGATTCAGGTATAAAATCGTGTAATAAAAAACTTGAAAAAATGAAAACACATTTTCATAAAGTAAGAAACTTATTTTATCACAGTAAGACTATCGATGCAACAAGATTTAAACATGTCAGAAACAAATTTAATAATATGATGAAGAAAGCAAAGAGAAATAGTTTGAAAATTTTCATCGAAGAACATGAATCAAATGATCCTTTTGGTAACGCATACAAAATTTTCAAAAAGCTCAAATCCTCAAACAAGCGAAAGGAACTTCCCATAATAGACAACAATCAAGAATCAGAAAAAGAAAAACGCATTACAGACCTTATAAATGGATTAATTGCAGATGCAAAATTGATCAAGACAACCATAAACAAGAATTGGTTAGAAGTTACGAACCTTTTATAAGGAATTCAAGCGCTATCCATATTTATATCGAAGAAATAGAATATCTAATTGACAATAGCAATGTTGAAAAGTCACCAGGTCATAATAATATCAGTAATAACATGATAAAATACGCAAAGAATCTGATACTTCCGGTGCTACATTCGTTATTAAATAAATGTATTCAAATGGGATATTTTCCAAGTATTAGTCAGTATTAAAAGTTCTAATGAAACCAAACAAATCTAACTTCGAATCAATAAAAAGCTATCGGACTATTTCATTAACATCTAACCTATTTAAGATCTACGAAAAAGTTATCAAAAGATAATTTATGAATATTATATTCAAAATAATTTATTAAGTCCCAAACAGCATGTATTTTTCAAGTCAAAATCTACTATTGCAGCTTTTAATAATTTAATCGATATAATAATGGAACACAAAACCAAAGAACTGACAGCTCTGGTTACAATAGATATTGCGGGAGCCTTTGATAACGCATGGTGGCTTGCGATTTTAAAAATAAGAGATGAAGATATTATGCCGGAAAGTTTAATAAGGACTATTCAATCATATTTAAAATCGAGGAAAACGAAATTTACATATTAGAATTTAACAATAAATAAACAAATTACAAAAGTATGTCCGCAGGGTGGCCCGCTATCTCCACTACTATGGATAATATTACTAAACTAGCCGAGTGACCCGGGCAACGCCCCGGGTTTACTCGAAGGGCCCGCAGGTGAGAAACTATAGGCATTGGTTCCTATGCCTAAAAAATTATTTAAAATGAAAAAAGAAGAAAAATACTAACAAATCAGAAAAAAAAAGTGCAAACAACACATCTACACTACTTCAAGAACATGAGAGCACATGCACTGTGTCACCATACGTGTACCATTCGTAAAGACCCTGCTTAGGATTAAAATATCTCCGAAGCATAACAATACAACCAACTCATGTTTGGTAAGCAATTTCAGGAAAGAAACTATAGGCATTAGTTGAAGAGTTTAAATAAATATATTTAGAGTGGAAAAATGACACAAATCAGCAAATAAAATTGCAAAAAATGCTACTATATCGCAGATAAGACAACATATAAAAGGAATGAAATTATTTAAAGGACCTCATTAAAACTACATTTCTAGTTTTATATCTACAATATAACCTCGATAATTCGACCATGTTTTGTTGTCCTGACCTACAGCCTATCATATAACAAACTGTAATTCAACACTATCGATAATTCGACCATTTTAAATTTCAACAATTGTTTGTTGCTCAAAGATAACTTCACTGCTAAAAAGGTATTACAGAGAAAACGGCTGACATTGTAAATGTACAAAATGTATGTATAGAGCAGGGGAATAATAAATAAAGACCAAAATCAAATTAATTGATAATAAATAGATTATTGCCAAAAAAAAATACAAAAAGTATTTTTTTCTCCTTTCTTATCTTCACTCAATCATATTAGAGTGTCAAGCTTGTAAAGCTTGAAATTAACAACCATCATGATTGGGTGAAGTAGAATGCGTCTGCCTTTGTCATCAAGACTGGGAGCACTACTCAGTGGCAGGCCACTGACTTAGCTCCAAAACAATGTATCCCTGGATTAGGAGTCCTTACAAGGTACTATCAGCCGGGCCAGCTGAGCTCAGGTTTTTTTAGTGAGTTTGTTACTGCTCCCCCTCCTCCTTTTTCATCCTGGCTTGGGACCGGCAAAGGAGGAGTTTTTTTTCTTTCAGGTGAGAAACTTTAGGCATTGGTGAAAAGTGTAAATATATATTTTGGAAATGAAAAAAAAGGATAAAATAAATCAGAATATAAATTTACAAACTATATTTCAGAGGAGACGATTTATAATAGGAATTCATTTAAATGACCTCATTAAAAACTACATTTTATATATACTTGGGTTCAACTTTACATGTATGCTATCCAAAGTTCGCACACTTGAAAAAGTCACATAAAGTCGTCTGTGCGTAAACACAGGCTCTTGTAGCAAAGGTTTGGCCTTGAGCCCTCTTTATAGTCATAGCAAAAGCCAACCTTAGTGAAACATAAAGCCTCTCTAGAATGAAGCGAAAGTTGGTATCCGAAGGGGACAAAGATATTTCAGACATTATACAGAGTGTTCAACTTTGGGTACTGTCAGTATATGTGCTTCAAGGACATGAGAGCACATGCGCTAGAACACCATACCTACACTATCGATAATTCGACCATTTTAAATTTTAACAATTGTTTGTTGCTCAAATATAACTTCACTGCTAAAAAGGTATTACAGAGAAAACGGCTGACATTGTAAATGTACAAAATGTATGTATAGAGCAGGGGAATAATAAATAAAGACCAAAATCAAATTAATTGATAATAAATAGATTATTGCCAAAAAAAAAAAATACAAAAAATATTTTTTTCTCCTTTCTTATATTCACTCAATCATATTAGAGTGTCAAGCTTGTAAAGCTTGAAATTAACAACCATCACGATTGGGTGAAGTAGAATGCGTCTGCCTTTGTCATCAAGACTGGGAGCACTACTCAGTGGCAGGCCACTGACTTAGCTCCAAAAGAATGTATCCCTGGATTAGGAGCCCTTACAAGGTACTATCAGCCGGGCCAGCTGAGCCCAGGTTTTTTTAGTGAGCTTGTTACTGCTCCCCCTCCTCCTTTTTCATCCTGGCTTGGGACCGGCAAAGGCGGAGTTTTTTTTTCTTTCAGGTGAGAAACTTTAGGCATTGGTGAAAAGTGTAAATATATATTCTGGAAATGAAAAAAAAAAGGATAAAATACATCAGAATATGAATTTACAAACTATATTTCATATTTCAGAGGAGACGATTTATAATATGAATTCATTTAAATGACCTCATTAAAAACTACATTTTATATATACTTGGGTTCAACTTTACATGTATGCTATCCAAAGTTCGCACACTTGAAAAAGTCACATAAAGTCGTCTGTGCGTAAACACAGGCTCTTGTAGCAAAGGTTTGGCCTTGAGCCCTCTTTATAGTCATATATTTCAGACATTATACAGTGTGTTCAACTTTGGGTACTGTCAGTATATGTGCTTCAAGGACATGAGAGCACATGCGCTAGAACACCATACCTGTTCCATCGCAAAGATCCTATAGGCATTGGTGAAAGTGTAAATAAATACTTTGGAAATGAAAAAAAATGCAGATATGACAACATATTAAAGGAATAAATTCATTTAAAAGACCTCATTAAAAACAACAATTCTATATTTTTATATATACAATATAATCTAATTAATTCAACACACGATAATTCGACCATTTTTGGAAGTCTCGACCTACGGCCTATCATATGACAAACTAATTCGACACTTTCGATAATTCAACTATTTTGGAAAATTAAATTTCAACAGTTGATATTTGTCTAAAACCCCTATTATTAACAACATATTAGACTGCAGAGTGCAAAAATGTAGAAAAGTGTATGTATATAATTGTATGCATATATTTGTATGTAAATAATTGTATGCAAATAATTGTATGTATAGATCAATGAGTAAAATAATTTTTTTTTTTGCTTATCCCTAGTACACGTGGTACAGGCCTTGATAATCATGTTGGGTAGAGTAGGCGACTGCTTTAACTGTAAGTACACCACATGTCTAAACATGTGAAAAGCAGTTCGACTTTGCATTTACAAATGTGCCAGAGCCCCGTTTGATTACTTGCGCTTGCTGGTGGGGTTGGACTTTTGCAAGAATCGGAAGCCATTGGAGCATTTTTTTTTTAATTTTTCAGAAAAAAGTGCCCAATGCGGGAATTGAACCCGGGTCGTAGCGGTCGAAAACCAACGGCTTAGACCATCCTTCCACCAACCCCCAGTAAAATAAGTAAGTAAAAAGAAGACCAAAAATAAGTGATAATAATTTATTGAATAACAAACAAAATAAAAAAAGCTTTCAGGTGAAAAATTATAGGCATTGGTAAAAAAGTAAACAAGAGAAATAGCAATTGGGGTTTTGTGTCTGCGGCGAGTCATATTAGCACGCCTAGCTGTTAGGGGAGTGAGTCTTCCACGGCCTTTTCGAGGCATTACAGAAGACGCTGAAAAAAAAAAGGTAAAATAAGAACCAAGCAGAGGAAAACTATAAAACTGAAAGCCAGGACAGGCATAAAAAGAAAATTCCAAGCATGTGAGGAAACAATTGATGAAAAAAAAAATGTGCAAATAATATGTATATAAAAAAGCAAAGCCCAATTCTAAACCCAAATATTTTATTTATGAGAAGAACATCAACATATTGCATGATTACGGCAGTCCATAGCTTCCCTGACAAAAATTCACCAAGAAAGTTAAATATTCCAAAATCTTTCTGTGTGTAAATTGCTAAATATGTAAAAAACATGTATACAAAAAAGCAAAGCCCAATTCCAAACCCAAATATTTTTTTTATGAGAAGAACATCAACATAATGCATGATTACGGCAGTCCATAGCTTCCCTGACAAAAATTCACCAAAAAAAGTTAAATATTCCAAAATATTTCTGTGTATATATTGCTAAATGTGTAAATAACATGTATAAAAAAAAGCAAAGCTTAATTTTAAATTTCATTATCCTTTTCACAGGAAAAGCATCAAAATACTGCATAAGTACGGCACTTTTGCAGCCCCCCTGACAAAAATTCACTAAAAGAGTTAAGTATTCAAAAAAATATTTTGGTATATATATTGCTAAATGTGTAACAAACATGTATATAAAAAAGCAAAGCTTAATTCTAAGTTTTAATATTTTTTTATAAGAAAAGCTACAAAAGCAAATAGGGAGAAGTGGTGCCATTTAGCCATTTTCAAAATTTGATTGTGAAAGAAGTAAATAAATGAATAAATAAGGACAAATATAAAGAGAAAGTATTGCTAAATGTGTAACAAACATGTTTATAAAAAAGCAATGCCTAATTCTAAGTTTTAATTTTTTTATATAAGAAAAGCTACAAAAGCAAATAGGGAGAAGTGGCGCCATTTAGCCATTTTCAAAATCTGATTGTGAAAGAGTAAAAAAATGAGTAAATAAGAGCAAATATAAAGAGAAAGTATTGCTAAATGTGTAACAAACATGTCTATAAAAAAGCAATGCTTAATTCTAAGTTTTAATAATTTTTTTTAAATAAAAGCTACGAAAGCAAATAGGGAGAAGTGGAGCCATTTAGCCATTTTCAAAATTTGATTGTGAAAGAGTAAATAAATGAATAAATAAGGACAAATATAAAGAGAAAGTATTGCTAAATGTGTAACAAACATGTCTATAAAAAAGCAATGCCTAATTCTAAGTTTTAATTTTTTTTTTTGATAAGAAAAGCTACAAAAGCAAATAGAGAGAAGTGGAGCCATTTAGCCATTTTCAAAATCTGATTGTGAAAGAGTAAAAAAATGAGTAAATAAGAGCAAATATAAAGAAAAAGTATTGCTAAATGTGTAATAAACATGTATATAAAAAAGCAAAGCTTAATTCTAAGTTTTAATATAAAGAAGAAATAAGACACAAAAATGGAACTAAATTCAAATGAAAAACTATAACAAATTAATAAAAAAAAAAGACCTAATCCAAATGTCACCATCATCAGACAAAAGAAAAAATGAGATTTTATTCTTTAGTTCATTTATTCTTTTGTCTGATGCTGTTGCTGAAACGTCACACACTATTAAATTATTTGGATTAGGTCTTATTAATGAGAAAAAAAAGATGCCAAGAGAGAAAGATAACCAGATACAAAAATTGTGCTAAATTCAAATGAAAAACTATAACAAACACTTATAAAAGATAATTATTATAGAATAAAAGTAATAATTCAATCTACAATTCGAAAAATTTATATATTTAAATGAAAAACTATAACAAAGTACTTACATAATCAAATGAATCAGAAATATATATTATTTCAAAACACATTTTTACGCATTTCAAAACAAAGGAATTGATGATGATAAATGCAAAAAATCTACGATTGTAAAATAGATTAAATTAAAAAATAAAAATAACTGTTAACATTAGGAAAATAAAAACAGGCCTATCATACGAAGAAAAAAAATAACGAAAATTTTGGTATATAGATTGTTATGTGTAGTTCATTATCTTCGGAGGAGATAGCTCAGGACTTTACAATGGAAAACTCTGTTACGGTATTATCTATATAGACGATATTTTGATCAAATATCAAGTTCCTAATAGTGAAGTGGTATGTTATGCGGATGATGTATCAATTAAATGCTGGCACAACAATGGCAAAGACCTGAAATTAGTTATAGAAAAATCATTAAATACGATTGATGTATGGTGTAAAAGTAACAAACTTGAATTAAGTCCAGAAAAACTAATATACTTTATTTACACAACAAAGAAAAACTCCCAATCAAATTTAATAATGAAATAATCATACCAACTCTGAAGACCAAAATTTTAGGAATAATAATTGCAAATCACAGAAGAAGAAACAAAATAAAATTTACATACCACATAGACGAAATAGTAAATCTACAAAACGTTTTAAAAATGATCTCTACTCAATTTGTGGAAAATCTTGGGGTCTAAGCACCCAGAAAAGGTTAATTTTATATAAATCCAATTTCAGACCAATACTTACATATGGAGCCTAAATTTGGTTCAAATATATAAAAATGTTTGCAAAAATTAAATTCAACACAATATTAAATACTAACATATTGTATACAAGCCTATAAATCCACATCATATAGTTGTGTTCATAGTTTGGCCAACATTCCTCTGATCCCAGACTTTATCGAATCCAGAATCATGATATCTGATCTGAGAAACTTATCCAAAGATGATCAACAAATTTATGACCCATTTATTCCAGGAATTATAGATACCTTTCTCAAATCAAGAATGAATGTTCTGAAAAACGAAGCAAATAATACTTTCTTAAGCTTTTTTCCTCAAGAAATCCCTGAATACTTTCGTCCAAAATTTTACAATACACAATTTTTTTTAAACCACGGAAATTTCAAAGGTTTTTTGAATAGAATAAAGGCAGTGGAGGATTCAAGTTGTTTTTGTGGTATTGAGGAACAAACCTCAAGACATCTACTGATCGAATGCCCAGCATTTCAAGATTATAGAATGAAGAATGAACTAGTTGTTTGTGAACTTAACGATCATATTTAAAGTTTAGTTCATTTTGTAAATACATTCTAAACTCTACAAAATTTGGATATCTAGTGTTTTCATGTGTTGAATAATGTAGATAATTTATGTAAATAAACTTTTCTCCTTGTTTGGCGCAAGTATCCCTTGCGGGATATAGCGCTTTGGAAATAAAATAATTGAATTGATAACCTTGATCCTTCATCTGTAGGGCTTTCTTCATCTTGCAATAGTCGGTCATTTGAGTGCTCTGCCATATGGTGTTTCTCATTCATCACGGCAGATCTTTGCTCAATTTTACCACATATTTCTTCATCAATTCTTTCATTGCTGAAAAGAGAACTTGAATGAGATATGATTGTTATACCGCCATTTTCTGATTTCACAGGTAACATCCCAACAGAAAAGATCCAAATGGGCGTGACGAAGCTGGGCGCTTCGTGGAAGTGCGACAAGACGGGATGGTCGAAACACACCGCAGTTGGAGCCAGCCGGGCCTTTTGCGCTCCAGGAAAGTCCGGCGACAATTTCTGCAACCAGGACATCCAATGTAATGTGTCAGCTCTGTCGTCTCATTCCACTCTGAGGAAAGCCACGGACTTTTGCCCGCCATCTTCGCTCTTTCATCCGACAAGGCGCAAGCCAAAAGCTATCGCCTAGAAATAATTATGATGTAATTGAGTCTACCACGAAAGCCCGACCCCTCCAAAAGTTTTGAAGAGTCCATAGTCCAGTGCAAAGCGGTACGAAAAGTCTAGAGCGCTTAGACGAAGAAACATTTTATAGAAAGAAAACGGAAAGCCGCCAGGAGACTTAAACCAGCAAAGAATCTACCTCGTAATCACAGGGAGCCTTGACAAATTAATGACTTTATCGGGTTAACACACAAAAATGGAATAAGCTAAGGCCTAAATTAAATGTACCTTGAAACACAGAAAATCGTAAACTCAAGAGTACAACACCAACAACAAAAAGGAAATAAATAATAACTAGCTATTTGTAAAATAAAATAAAAAGGTACTCAGCTTTATTGTAGCGTTGGTAGGGATCGGACTCGGGTGACACAGAGATTCCAAGAGAACAGCCAGACAGGGAAAACTTTGTAGAAAAACACTTTAAGTGTCTCCGCACCAATTCTCCACGCTCTGGCCCCACTCGCATTCCCTTAGTCCCCTCTTATATACAGACATGGCCTCATTCGTCCAATGAGAAAGCGTGAGAGATTGGTTCACTAACAAACGAGGACAACATTCTTCCCACTAAAACTGACAGAAAAAAAAACTGAAAATGTTTGTCAATATAATTTGACAAAAGGTATCCTTCCAAAGAAAAAAAAAAGGAACTAACTAATCTCCCAAACATTCTCATTGTCCCGTTAGGAAAACCTCCCGCTGTCGGGTGGGAAAAAGCTCACGGGGGCCATGTTATAAAGATACAAAAAAAAACTAAAGAGAGGAGAAGTAGGCATCCAGGTCTTTCCATACAGGTGCCTTCCATCTTGTTCCTCCCAAAAAGAAAATAAACAAAAATCTGCGCAAACTACGTGAGTTACCATGAGTGATTACCAAGCACACACATATATAATATGCTTTAATAGACAGAGTTTAATGGGGGACCAATAATCTCTTATTTGGGATCGGCCGAGCATGATAGGTAGAGACTTTGAGAACTGACAGACGCTCCCTTGATGAGAAACCGAACGATCCAATTCTATTCAGTTCTTTCAAGTCCAAGAGCTAAAAACTCTTTTAAACGTCAGTTTCTAAACGCTTTCATCCTATCGACATGTAAAACTTTTACATCGTTCATGGTGACCCCTCTTACTCTAAAGTTAACATCGGAGACCCTAGCTTCCACACGGAAAGGCCCATAGACGTTGGAGTAACCTTCAGTCTTAGGAACAGCTAGCATTACCAGATCTCCTCTGTCGAAACCTTTGGTATAAGGTGGCCTAGGATTCATAAGCTTTTTAACAGAATTACCTGACATAAACTGTCTGACAGTCTCCTTTGCTTTCCGCATCGCCCTTAACCTCTCAGCCCAAGTAGACTTTCTAAACCTATTAACAGACCCAACGCTACACTCACAATTTCTGTTAAACTCAGTAGGTGGTAACTTTACAACCTCGTTTTCAATGCGTCTCACTGATTTCTCATCTATGGAACTTGAAACTATTGGTCTATGTGCACTGGCAATGCAGCTAAGGTCTACATAATCATGGTCCTCTGGTTTCAAGGAAATCATGTTGCAACGTTCCCGTACAGGAGGCAACGGGATATTCAATCTCCTTATATCATTGATTCCCAGAATCCCGTCGTAGCCTTTATCTCCGAGTGACATTAACCAGAACCTTAAATCTCCCAGCTCGCTGCCGTTTTCGTTACCAACACTACAGGTTTTAACAAGTGTAAGTGTCTGCTCGTGGCCAGTGACTGACACTATACGTAAAGTTTTAAGTGCATCGTCCCAATTCTCCTTCAAGACCTTGCACTTTTCAGAATCAATGATGCTGACTTGGCTTCCTGTATCATATAACAGGTGCCATATATTGCCGTTAATATTCACCTTAACTATTGGCAGATTTCCAGTCTGATCACCGCCATAAGAACGTATGTTCACAATCTCAGCATTGTCAAGAGTATTGCGGTTGGCAAACATAGAAGACTGTCTTGAGCAATCACTAGCTATATGTCCTAATCTACACTCAGGTGGACTCAGCTTGATTTCGCCCAACAATTTGTCAGTTTTTCTATCTCACCCCTAAGGTCTTCAATACACTGCTCATTTTCGTGCTTCATCCTGTTTACACTGGCACTAAGCATCTTCATCTCTCCCTTAATGCTATTTATTTCTTCAACCCCTTCTACTGAACATACCCCTTTCATAAAGCTGCAACGGTGTTCTACACTATCCTCCGTGGCCATGACACTGACTTCTTTGTCTATTGATTTAGCCTCACTGAGAACAATAGCCTCTCTATACTTTTCGAGTACATTTTCGAGGAAAATTTCGAAAACTAAACTATCGTCAAATCTGTGCTCTACTTTATCTCTAATGGCCAAGAATCTTTCTTTAAAAACCATAGGACTTTCCCCAACTCTGCTTAAGACCTTCTATTAATTTAAGGCATTCCCTAATACCACGCGCTTTTTTAGGGTACAGTATGTTCAGTTTACTAACAATAATTTCGAAACTGCTATCGTTACGGATACCCACCTCCTCTAAGCTCAACCTAACTTCAGGGGATAAAGCCTCGAACATAAGCAGTGCCTTGACCTCAGGATCCCATTTGCCTACTCGAGCTTTAAGCTCGACTTCCCGAATGAAAGACTCGAGACCAACCCCATTAAACACTGACAAGTTGAGCATTGAGTTCACAAACATGATGGAGTACAATAATAATAATAATAGTAAACCACTCAATCAAAGAAAATAAAACCGCACGTAAAAAATTTACAGGAATTTACACGTGCAAACACCAGTAATCCTGGCAGGGCTCGCCAATGACAAATTAATGACTTTATCGGGTTAACACACAAAAATGGAATAAGCTAGGGCCTAAATTAAATGTACCTTAATACACAGAAAAGCGTGCACTCAAGAGTACAACACCAACAAAAAAAAAAGGAAATAAATAAGAACTAGCGATTTGTAAAATAAAATAGAACGGTACTTAGCTTTATTGTAGCGTTGGTAGGGATAGGACTCGGGTGACACAGGAATGCCAAGAGAACAGCCAGACAGGGAAAACTTTGTAGAAAAACACTTCAAGTGTCTCCACACCAATTCTCCACGCTCTGGCCCCACTCGCATTCCCTTAGTCCCCTCTTATATACAGACATGGCCACATTCGTCCAATGAGAAAGCGTGAGAGATTGACTCACTAACAAACGAAGACAACATTCTTCCCTATAAAACCTGATCAGAAAAAAAACTGAAAATTTTTGTCAATATAATTTGACAGCCTGACATAGACGAATATGTGCTGGGAAGGCACGGGGTGGAGATCGTGAGCTGGGAAGGCGCTACTTCAGCAAAGAAATATGATCTATAGCGCCTCCGCGAGCAGAAGCGATGAGAAAGCAATATCGAAGTTCTTAGCGTTACGGAAATGGCGACCGCGGCTACAGGAAGTTCGCAAGGAGACGACATCATCAAAAGGAGTGAATTATGGGCGCAATTAGGTAGAGAACCACCGACATGTGATATGCCGGTCTCTCGCCAGAAAGACGACAGCGAGGCATCGAAACTGATTGACAGTAGAAAGAGGGCCAGAGTTGGAACATGGTTCAGCAAACAAGGTGTGACACTAATCCTGGCGTTACCTTTTAGGACTGCTAACACGCCTCATGTCACCTGAGGCATTTAGGAGGTTAAAGGTGTTCTTAAACACCGGGGAGGTTTACCTGTTTGAGAAAAAAGGTTTAAAAGGAGGAGAGCAGTGTTGCGACAGCGTCCAATGAAAGCTAAAACCGTCTCCACCACATGTGAACTTGGGGCGGACGGACCAATCAGGAAGGTGAAGCCCATCTGACTAGGAGTGAAGTCGTGCTCGACCTTGTTAACAACGGTTGGTGCGATGATGCTCCCTGCATGTGACTTGCTTGATTCCCATATTGCACGAGTAAATAAAGAGGAGTCGAGCAGAGTTCCTTATCGATCCCGCGTGCTTATTCGACCATCCTTGACACAGCAGCAATATAACAATATTAATGGTGTGAGTGGATTGATCTATTATTTGTTGGTGATCATATTTATGACCCGGCTGCCCTTTTATGAGCGAGTTATCATTTGATAGAGAGAGTAGAGAGATGATTTATAAATGAAATGGAGTGAAGTCGTGCTCGACTTTGTTGACGACGGTTGGTGCGATGATGCTCCTTGCATGTGACTTGCTTGATTCCCATAATGCACGAATAAATAAAGAGGAGTCGATCAGAGTTCCTTATCGATCCCGCGTGCTTAATCGACCATCCTTGAAACAGCAGCAATATAACAATATTAATGGTGTGAGTGGATTGATCTGTTATTTGATGGTGATCATATTTATGACACGGCTGCCCTTTTATGAGCGAGTAATCATTTGATAGAGAGAGTAGAGAGAAGATTTATAAATGGACCTGGGTTATGAGGTGGTTTCCATTATTTTTGTTGTTGTTTTTCTAATTCTCACAATGTATATATGAATGAAAAATTTGCAGAGTTGTTATATACTCATGGAAAATTTCAAGAAATTAGTACCTCTCAGCATATATATCGGGATTCAGACACTAACTATGAAAAATATTTGATACACAGTGACCTTTAAAATATTATAATCAACTTAGCGTCATCAATCGATGGAAATTTAAAAACATATTTTCAACGCTATATTTTAGAATATATATAATTATTTCTACAGCCCCCTTATCCTGCAATGATCAAAATATATATTGAAAGAGTAATTTTTATTGAAAACAGACGAGAGAAACTGCGATGATTGATATTTTAAACAGTGACCTTTATTGAAGACACACGAGATAATCCAGTGTGAACAAAAAAAAAATGCCTCTGTCAACTTAAAAAAAAAAAAAGAAACAGATGACCGGCCACATCAAAGACTTTCCACTTCCTTAGGTTTTGCCAATAGGTGTAATAAACTCTACAAATATTTGATGTCTCAGAAGCTTGAAACATTTCATAGATTGTCCCAAAGGCCTGTTTTATAGCTTTAGATATATAGCCTAGTAGATGTTGGGGCTTGACAGCCTTTTTTATTCACTTTCTGAATGTTGCAAATGCTTTGATGTTTTCTCCAATAAACTTGAGAGACTCGAGGTGTCCCGTCATGACTCTTGCAATTGATGACTACTAACAATCTACTAACAATTTTGTAATTGTTGATTTTTATTTTTAATTTCTAATACAGTTCTGCTCAAAAATTGTTTGCCAATAGGTTATTAGCTTGGTAGTAGATGTGCAATATTATGCTCACATGGAAATATTCTCAGGCAACTTTGTTCAAAATATAACTAGTTGCGCTTTAATATCACAGATCTAACTAGCCCCGCACAGGGATCATGCATCTACCATGTGTGTGGATTGAATATCTGAATATTCTTTTCTGAAGAGCTTTAATATATAATAGCAGAAAATATCGATTCTAATCCCAATACCTTCTCATATTTATTAATGTAAAATGTTTGTTGTGATTATATTTATATCATCACAATAATAATTTTATATTAATAAAAAAGAAGGTATTATCTCTTTTAGTACATGAATACACACCATCCTCCCGCAACTTTATATTGTATTCCAGCCTAAAAATAGGCGGTGCCACTTCACCAACTTAACACCTTTCAAGAAATTTGGCCGATTTCATAATATTCTAGGAAAGGAGTTATGAAATCGGTCGAATTTACTAAAAAGGTATTTAAGCTGGCAAAGTAACAGCGACGATTTTCAGTCTAGAATACAACATAAAGTTGCATTAGGATGACATTAATGTACTAAAAAAGGCACTTATTCTTTTAAATGTGCATTATAACAAAAATGCGTAATCATCTCAGTAAAAGGTTATAGGTGGTAATAAAAAGGAGCCACAACACACAGGAATAACATCCTACCGCACCTTTATGTTGTGATTCTAGCTTGAAAATCTGCCTTTCCACTTTACTAGCTTAAACACCTTTTTGGTAAATTCGACCAATTTTACAACACTCCTCCTGTACTAATGAGGGCCAAAGCCCGAAAACATGGTATAGAGTTTGAATTTTTGCCTGAATTTGTCAAAGCTGGTGTTATGGCTCATTATTTATCACCCTCTAGCATATTTTTACTGGGGTTATAAATCTGATGCTTAGTTAAAGGGAGAGGTGCCTCTCTTTTAGTGCATGAATAGCATCCTCCCGCAAATTAACCATTATATAACCCCTAAATGAAGTTTATAAAAACGGCTCGAAACCCATTATTTATTAATTCTCAAAGCTCAAAGAGGTTTCGCCAGTTCAATCTCCAATTACCGCTCTAAGTCTTTGCTTGTAAAGTCTGAGGGTTATATATTTAATGAGAATGATGTTCGATGAATCTATAGAGTTTTATGTGATAAATGGAACAAACATGTTAACATATCAGAGTATCGAGGTTTTCCTCGGATAAAATATAAAAAAGGTTTAATTGAATAAACATTCGCGCGCATGAACATTTCGAATATAAAGAAAGACTTGTCAGATTTTAAATTAAAAATTAAAAATCCCATCAATCGTATCAAATAATAAGTATATTCACACTAAAAATATATGCCATAATCGTTATATATCCTCTATGTACTCGTTTAGACAAGATGGAGTATAAAACTGACTTTGAATAATATTTCCTACCGAATATTCTACAGTTGTTGCATTGATAGAGAGATGGATTGTCGCAAAATGTCTGAAAGGAAGCCAAGCGCCGTTTACCTTGGAGTCGGTATAAGGTTATAATTAAACCAAATGTACAATTATTATCGGAATAAAAAATTGGGTCAACATAATTGTTCATGTATAGCGTGCTATTGGTGTTGTCATTGTGTCTGGCGGCGTCCTATTATCCAGGGTACAACCTAATAGACAGATATGCTGCAGATCAGCTTACAACGCGGCTGGTTGTTGAAAGGAATTATTCACGCGAGCCCAGGAGTATGCCTCTTTCAATATGAGCACAAAATAAGGATATTTTTATATTCTCTACCAGAATCTCTCAAATTTAGATAATAATATATATTTCCCAAGATAATAAATCCCAAAACTGGTGGGCCTCCTCAATGGTGCTTCTCCAAGATGATCTATCCATAATCATAGTTTTCCACTAATTTCCTGGGTTTTACTAAGTTAGTCTATAAATGTAGTATTAGAACATCCTCTTAATATATAATTACTTTTAATGTGTCCTTCAATCAGCTTCAGGTGTTTCAAAAAATATCGCGACTTTTGAATTTTCGCGGGTTACGTATATTCGAATTTCGATCTTTTTGTGGCTTTGAGTTAGTACTCATGTCTCTCACTTATGCCGACAAGCTCGGCCATTTTGAATGTTCACTAAATTGTTGACAGCTGCTTTGCTTGCAGGTGTTTTGGATCGTCTTCGATTTTTACCTATTAAAAAAAAATGGATCAAAGAACCTGTATCAAATTTTGTGTGAAAAACGAAATTAAGTGCGCGGATGCATTCCGAATGTTGACTGTGGCATACGGAGAAGCTACCTTGGACCGAAGCAACGTTTATCGATGGTACAAAATGTTCTCAGAAGGCCGAGAAGATGTGAACGACGAAGAGCGTGCCGAACGCCCGAGCACTTCAACAACAGACGAAAAAATTAATGAAGTGGAGAAAATGATATTGGGCAATCGTCGAAACGCCGTTAGAGAAGTTGCTGAGGACCTAAACATATCGATTGGCTCGTGCCATTCGATTTTTATCAATGATTTGGGCATGAGACGGGTCGCCGCGAAATTCGTACCAAAATTGCTCAATTGCGACCAAAAACAGCATCGCATGAACATTGCTAATGAGATGTTGGACTCTGTCGGCGACGACCCAAATTTGCTCCAGAGGGTCATAACTGGTGACGAAGCGTGGGTTTATGGTTATGACGTGGAAACCAAAGCTCAATCATCTCAATGGAAGCTGCCGCACGAACCAAGACCGTAAAAAGCGCGCCAAGTTCGGTCGAATGTGAAAGTTTTGCTGACAGTTTTCTTCGATTGCAGGGGCATGGTGCATCATGAGTTCTTGCCACAGGGTAGAAAGGTCAATAAGGAATATTACTTGCAAGTTATGCGCAATTTTCGCGAAGCAATCCGCCAGAAACGCCCGGATTTGTAGAAGAACAAAAATTGGCTTTTGCACCACGATAACGCCCCTGCTCACACATCGTTGCTTGTGCGCGACTTTTTGGCCAAAAACAACACACTAATGATGCTGCAGCCACCGTATTCCCCAGATCTGTCCCCCTGTGACTTTTTCTTGTTCCCTAAACTGAAGAGGCCCATGAAAGGACGACGTTACGCTACGCTTGACGAGATAAAGACGGCATCGAAGGAGGAGCTGAAAAAGATTTTTTTTTTAATGATTTTTTGAAGTGCTTCGAAGATTGGAAAAACCGTTGGCACAAGTGTATAATATCTCATGGGGATTACTTTGAAGGGGACAAAATAGGTATTCATGAATAAATAAATAATTTTTGAAAAAACACAAAAGTCGCGATACCTTTTGAACACACCTCGTATAAGTAGTGATTTAGAACACGACTCGTTCACAATTATGTCATCGCTTTCTTAGAATTTTAGCGCGGTCAACGTATTCTTTCTCTATTTCTAACATCTCGTCTTTTGAAAAACGTGCAGACAACGTAATTACCAGCAAACATCTCCAGCACGCCATATGTCAAGAGCTCCCAACATGTATGTGGCGTATGTGGCTGCCATCGCCCGTATTTCGCTTCTCGAAAAAGCCATGTTTTATTCAAAATGTCTTCACGGTCGTTTGTAGATTTAAGATATTGTTATTCAGTAACATATTATTATTTCTGAAGACAGTGTTTGTTACAGCTTTTGGTGATTCCATTTAGCACCTAAATTAGTAATCTATGTATTGAGCTTTCTCAAGTAGCAAACTCTGCATACGTTCGACATTTTGGCCATCATATGTGAGAACAATCGGCTGTTGTGGGACCTAGGATAGTATTGGTTTCAGGTCCGTTTATCTTCATTCAAAATAGGTTGTCGATTTCTTTGGCGTTTTCACATATCGAGTTGATAATTTAAAGACTTTCTGTTAATACTCGTATAGTCATAACATCCACTAATCCTAAAAATATATAAGCGATATTTTTTAACATACCTATTTAAAATCTATTTCTGCACAGCTTTCTCTTATACGGCAAGGATTAAAAATTGAAAGAGGGAAGGCATGGCTCATTAGTAGTGAACCCTCCCAGCGGTTTAGCCATTTTAATCTTAAGACCGCTCAATTTTGTATTAGATTGAATTGGTGTATACCCTGCATTTGCTATTTTCAGTAAATTGGTGCTTCGAAATAACTATGGACATATGCTTCTAGGACTGCAGAAATGTATATCTAAATTAACGGTTTAATGCATCGAGCAATGCTCTTCCGCTAAATCGTAAAATATGCCTATCTTTTTCTGTTAAGCAACATTTTAAAATATCGAAGAAGGAACAAAGCGAAAAAGCGACAAGATTATTTATGAGATATAATCTTGGCAAGTTTTTGGACTATGACGTCCTTCAACAGGCTATTACGCGAATACAAGAAACTCGAGAAGATATATGTATATACATGTATATATTTACATAAATAGATATAATTTATAGAATTAACGATTATTATTTAATTTTTTCCGTATTCAAATTATTTGTGAAAAAAAAGGATGAATACTAAGAATCTAAAGAAAGGCAGAAACCATCTGAAACCCCTCAAACACAGAAAAAGGTTTTGGAAATTGGGAGGTCGAATATTTCAAGGGTAGAAAATAGATTAGGTACTATTATTATTAAATATGTGCAGGTACTATCGAGGGAGGCAGTTTTTCAGTTAATACTGTTTATTTGGGTTGATGTTAATGTTTCAAGGAAAAGACGCTGTTGTTTGTTTTTTATGTTTGTGTAATGTGCTGTAGCTTGGTCTAAGTTAAATGTGAGGCCTGTACTATGGATATGTTGGTATATTTGGGACCGGGTGTCTATATTGTTGATGCATCTTTGATGTTCTGTTAAGCGGATGGAAATGGAGCGGCCAGTTTCGCCTACATATATGACATTACAGCTATTGCATTCACGTAGTAGATAGAGCCAGTTTGAAGGAGTGAATCAGGAGGGCACACATTTAACTTAGACCAAGCTACAGCACATTACGCAAACATAAAAAACAAACAACAGCGTCTCTTCATGGAATCATTATCATCAATCCAACTCAACAGTATTGACCGAAAAATTGACCTCCCTCCACAATACCTGCACATATTCAATAATAATAGTACCACTGTTTCCCATCCTTGAAAAATTTCACCTCCCAAAACTTTCTTCTGTGTTTCAAGGGTTTCAGATGGTTTCTGCCTTTCTCTACATTTTTAGTATTCATCTTTTTTCACAAGTAATTTGTACATGTAAAAGAATTAAATGAAAATCGTTAATTGTATAAAATATTTCTAATTATGTAAATATGTATATATATACATATTATATCTTCTCTAGTTTCTTGTATTAACGTAGTAGGCTGTTGAAGGACGTCATAGTCCGAAAGCTTGCCAAGTATCGCATAAATAATCTCGTTGCCGTTAGCTTTGATTCCTTCTTCGAAATGATATCTGGCGATTCCTCCTCCTCTTGTAATTTTAAAATACGATCATAAACCTAGCGCCTTCTATCGCTGAAAATTATAAATATATTGTCACTGAATAATTATTGGAAATACTCTGTTGTTAGTTATTAATAATAAATATTTGCCTAGTCATTACCCTATACCATGCTTATAGACTATCACTTGTAAAATTTATTAATACATTTTGCATTTGTTGTATATTATTTATCATTGATTTTATATACTCTGTTTTTATCATCATTCACGTTCTAATTAAAAGATGTTTCGAGAATAAATTGCTTTTGTTATTGTGTGTAAACAAATGTCATTAATTTAAATATGAAGACAACAATTTTGGCGACGAGGATGTCGATTCTTAATTAAATATGTAAGTAAATTTTAAATATAAAATATTTATAATTTTAAATAATAAATATAATGGCGAGTTTTGCCAACCTTGAAAATTTTGATTTATCTAAACCTGAAGGGTGGATTGCATATCTCGAAAGAATTAATGTTTATTTCGTGGCAAATGGCATTGAAAAAAAATGAACAAAAGAAGCAATATTATTGACTTTAATAGGTCCAGAAACTCTTTGGCAATTTTGTTGGCCACATCTACACCTTTAAATAATATTGATTATAGTGAATTGATCAAGCTATTAACTGGCTATTTCTATCCTAAACCAAACGTAATTATGCCAAAATATCATTTCAATGAAAGAAATCAAGGCACAGAATCTTTATGAGTCTATGTGGCCGAACTAAGAAAATTAAGAGAAAACTGTGAATTTATAGTTTAGATGATCTCTTAAGAGATATAATATTTGGTTAAAAGACTATTGTCTGATAAAGATGTGAATTTGGCACTGTGTGATGAATCGGCTAGTACAGATGCAAGTATTCTACAGGAAAAAATGCCAGAATTAAATGTGATTAATAAATTAAATAATTTTGAATCGCCTAAGTTTAAGCCGAATAAAATCGAATCTGATAGATTTAGAAAAAGTGTAAACAAAATAGTTCGAATTCGTTGCAAGGCAACCACTTGCCAAAAGTATGCAAATTTCAAAATGCAAAATGTTTCAAGTGTGGTAAAATAGGTCATTTAAAAAGGCTTGTTTAACAAAAACGAATAACCTTACATATTTATATAAAAAAAACTAGTTTTTAGTGATCCATCTTTGAATAGCCTCAAAACAGAAGATGAAATTTGTCCATTCTATATTACAGCAAATTTAGATGGAAATGAAATATCAATCCTAATAGATTCAGGTTGTTCGTATTCAATACTGAAAAAAGAAACCTAATCAAAGTACTGTAAAATGAAGCAACTTATTAAATCTGATGTTTCTTTAAGAACATGGGCATCAAATAAAGTAAAAATTTTAGGAAAAACTCAATGTGATGGCTAAAGTCGCAAATTGCACAAAAAGCATGCCAATTTTGGTGGCTGATGGACTGGGTCCTAATATTCTAGGAAGACAATGGTTCGGAGCTTTCCATTTAAAAATAAATTTCTTGAATTTAAATGGAAGTAATCCGTTATTTCCTGAATTCGAGGAATTGTTCAAGGAAAAGATAGATGCTTACAATTGCCCCTTAATACACATTGATCTTCCTGAAAATGCTGTGCTAAAATTTGTAAAGGCTAGGGCAGTACCTATTACTCTAAGAGAGTTAGTGGATAAAAAGCTGATATCCCTGGAAGAGCAAGCTATTATTAAACCTATTAAATTTTCTAAATGGGAATCACCGATTGTTACGGTTCTAAAAAATGATGGAACAATAAGGGTTTGTCAAGATTACAAAACAACAGCTAACTTATATACCAACTCTGATAAATATCCACTGCCCATAATTCCACAACTTTTGGACAGGTTAAGAGGTGGTAAGGTATTTACTAAATTAGATATGGCCCAAGCCTATCAACAATTAAAGGTGGATGCTAAATATTCTGAAATACTTACCATTAATACGCCTAGATGATTGTATAGAGTTAAGCGTCTTTCCTTTTGGATTGAATTCCGCTGTGGGAACCTTCCAAAGATTTATGGACACTCTTCTAATTGATGGAGTAGCAGTTTATTTGGACGATGTCCTTATATCAGGAATAAACTTTGATGACCTTAAAAAAACTGAAAAAGTTATTTTGCGTTTCAAGAAAGCAGGACTCCGTCTTAAAAGAAAAAAAAATGTAAATTTTATGTCCCAGAAATTGATTTTTAGGAATGAAAATCAACAATAAAGGAATTCATCCATCTGAAGAAAAGTTGAGAGCTATTAAAGATGCCAGACCACCATCTAATAAAAAAGAATTGAAGTCTTTTTTAGGACTTTTTAATTATTATAAGAGGTTTTTAAGAAATAAGGCCTGAACAGAGGTATGAAAAGAAATTTAAAGATTTTTTCAAAAAGTCTTGTGAGATTTCAGTTCACAAGGATTGCTTTCTGTGGGGAAGCAGAGTGATAATTCCTGAAAATATGAGAAGAGATATCTTAAATATCTTGCATAACACCCATGTTGGTATAGTAAGGACTAAGGCATTAGCTCGAGGATTGTGCTGGTGGCCTAATATGGACAAGGACATTGAGAGAATGGTATCTAATTGTAGAATCTGTTTATCTTGTAGTCATGATACACCAAAGACTAGTGTATACCCCTGGATTTGGCCTTCTAGACCTTGATCAAGATTACACATCGACCAGCTGGTTTCAAGGAAAGTTATTTTTAGTAGCAGTAGATGCTTTTTCAAAATGGACAGAAGCAAAAATCGTGCCATCAACCTCAGCTGAAACTACCATTAAATTATTAAAATAAATGTTTGCAATTCATCGTTTGCCATATGGGTTGTTTCGGATAACGGGACTTCATTTACTTCCGATCAATTTCAGACATTCTTAAAAAGAAACGGTATAAGACACATTCTCTGTGCGCCATATCACGCTGCCTCTAATGATCAGGTAGAGAGAGCCATACAAACATGGAAAAATCTTCTAAGAAAAAATGACAAAGGTGATTGGTCAACCAGGTTGGCAAGATCTCTCTTGACAATGAGAATAACTGTAAACAATACAACTCGTAAATCTCCAGCTCCAATTCTGATGAACAGAAATTTGAAAGGTCTTCTGAATAAATTTCATCCAGAAATTGCCTCCGAGGAGAGGAGTAAAGAGAGATTCGTGAGAACATGGAGACCCCATAGAGCGGTGGAGGAAGGACAGGAGATTGTGGCTAGGAATTACCATGGTCCTAAATGGGTACCTGGAGTTGTCTATGAAAAAACAGGCCCTGACTCAGTTAAAGTGGAAACTGATGATGAGTTATTAAAAGACATTTGGATCGGGTGAGGAGCTGTGGAGCAAATGAATCCTTGCCTTCTACATCGTTGGCTCCACAAGTGCCATCTGAGAGCGAAATTGAAGAAACCCAAGATGCTCCATTAATAGAATCTCCTGCAGTGACTCTGAATCCTGTCTTGAGAAGGTCCTCAAGAATAAAGAATCCACAAAGCTTTTTGACATTTAATGGGTGTTTGACTTAATGGGGATCAGTTGTTGTGTATTATTTATCATTTATTTTATATACTCTGTTTTTATCATCATTCACGTTCTAATCAAAAGATGTTTCGAGAATAAATTGCTTTTGTTATTGCATGTAAACAAATGTCTTTAATTTAAACATAAAGACAATAACAGCATTCTATAGATTTATATATAATATAAATAATAATTTTCGAAACTATTTTAAAGGCGTAAGCTTCTTTTTGAAAATAAACAATTTCTAATGCCCTTACTGCAATGGAAAAATTAATGGGAGGGCCTGGCTCATCAGTGGTGAACCCTCCCAGCGGTTTCGCCAGTTTAATCTACCATACCGCTGTTATATTGCATTTTTGGAACTTCCTTTTATAGTGATACTGTTGCTAGACTCTTGGAATGGGTATTTTAGAAGAACTATGGACATAGGCGAAACCGCTGAGAGGGTTCACCACTGATGAGCCAGGCCCTCCCATTAATTTTTCCATTGCAGTAAGGGTAGTAGAAATTGTTTATTTTCAAAAAGAATCTTACGCCTTTAAAATAGTTTCGAATTTTGATAACAGATGGCGCGCTAGTTCATCAAATAATAATATAATAAATTATTTCTTTACTTAAACCTTTGAAATACTTGTCTTCTCTATCGTAATAATATTTTAAACGCTATTTTTATATATACATATACATTTAAAAATATATATCTACAGCCCTCTACATAGCGCATTCTTTATGTTGATGATGGAATTATTCAAAGATACCTCTTTTTAATATATAGAACGAATTTCTAAAATTAGTAAACTAAAGCTGGAAACTTTAACTAAGGCTTGACTTATCAATGGTGAACCTTTCCGGCGATTTTGCCAATTTAATACACTATATCGCTGCAATTATTGTATGTTAATTCTGTTCATATAATCTGCTATATTTGTGAAATTTCCACAATTGTAGAAGCCTCTTTTGTTGTTTAGACAAAAAGCATTACCAAGAAGAAAACTTCAAGTGCATAATATATAAGAAGCATTAACACACACAATACAGTTAAGGAATCTGCTGCATTAGAAAAATCACTGGGAAGGCTTACTATTAATGAGCCAAACTTTCGCAATTCTTTTTCATCTTCAGTTCACTAATTGTAGAAATTCTTCCTAATTTTCAAAAAGAAAAAGCGTTGAATAATTCCACACATCTTCAACATTAAATCCTCTCACACGTAAGCTCAATTTGATTTCTTCAAATTTCACAGCTTCAACACTATTTCTTGTCAAAAATAAAAGATATCCTACTTGTATATTATGGTTTGTAGATAATAATTATGGAAGTGCATTTTAACGAATGGCTCAAATAAACTGCAAATTTGTGAATTTAGCACAAGTGCTTCTTTAATTCTTTGAAGATTCATGCGACACATTCGAAACCTTGGTTATGATATTTATTTGCAACGGATCTTCGTTTCGAGGTCTTAGCAAGACCTTTTGAATTTTTTTTTTTCAATTTTCCAAGTTATTCATAGACATTATTATTTGAAATCTGAATAATTACTAGAAGATAATATTGTGAGAGAGAGAGAGAGGGAGAGAAAGAGATTGAGATTGAAACTACTTATAAATTATATAAGGTTAAATACAAAATTAAATGAATAAGATTATATATATAATATATATATAAAGGACATATATAAATTAATAAAATGTTAAATATATAATTGATAAATATATATATATATATATATACAATGTCCTCATTGGTGGCCGCCAACGCGGGTATGACTCCGTCACCGATGGAGTGCGAGAGTTCTTTCCCATAGAGTGGGCAGGTAGATGAGATGGCTGACGTTACCCACCTCAAGACCAAGATGGTACTTGTAGATTGTAGCCTTCCTCACACTAGAAAACTGCATTGCCTCGGGATGAAGGCCGACGCCGAAGATCCTAGCCTTCAGATCCAGAGGCACTTCGCAGGAGGCGAACACCTCCAGGAGCAGAGGTCGCACGGCTCGGCAACTCCGGTATCTGTGGGTCAGCGATCAGTCGGTTGACACAGGCGGCACAGGTAGCACCCCTCGAGGCGGGATAGTCAGGATAGGGTATGGCGTGGGGGGCCAGCCGTAGGGGGTAGTTTGCGTCGTGCCCCGAGAAGCAGTTGCGACGCAGGTCGGCCCAGGGGATGGAGCGGAGCACATTCACGGTTGAGGTCCACCGCGCAGATAGATCTCCAACGAGTTCAGTGCCTGGCGCATGCTCTGGCCGATCCCCGCAAGATGATGGTCTCCGTCTCGTACTCTACATGATAGCTGAAGTTGGTGTTTTTCTGAAGTAGACCCTCAGATGCTGCGCGTACAAAAGCGCGGCCCGCGTTGAGCGAGTTAGGGTAGGCGCGCCGTCGTCACCGAGAAGTCACCGACAGTCGTCTGTAGCCAGCGCCCGGGATCCAGCAGATTTGGTGGCCTCAGGAACCTGTTGTCGCCTCGAAGACGCAGGGACCTCATGCTGACAGGCCGCAGAACCCGGCGGTCTAGTTCAAGAACGCATGAGGCGGCCTTCTAGAGGCCCAACAGTCTCCTCCTCGATAAGAGCCAAATAAGGATTCGGAGGGGTCAGCCACACCCGGCTGCGGACCAGCCGAAGGTAGCCGTTGGTGGCCCCGCGCGGTGAGGCATGGACCCCTTCAGGCAGGCGATCCGAAGCTGGCCCGCGATATCAAGCACGCCGACACCATCCTAGGAGCCTGGACGAGCCAGGATGCGCTCGAGGAGCCACGAGACTCGGATCGTACCCCACACGAACCGCACCAACCGAGGCCGCAGTCGCACGATGGTGGTTTCAGGTGGAACGTAGCCGTGGAGGTGGAGCAAGATGGAACTCAGGATCAAGCAGTTGGCCGGGCATTCAAGACCCACCAACGACAGGCCACGGATGAAGGGTGACCACCTCGCGATCGCTCCTCCAGCAGCCCCATCAGGTGGGAGGCCTGAGAGGAGACGGTGTTCCGGGCAAAGATTGTACAGCCCAGGACAGTCAGCGACTCGGACATCTAGGAGATTCCCAGAGGAGAATACTTCATTGCTTCCAATAACCGCATTAGAGCCCGCAGTTTTAACTGAAGTTGGCAGCTATCCCGGAGGCCATGCGGAACTCTTCGAAGATCAGCGCACGCTATCAAACTGAGCGTCGTCCCTGATTAAGATTACGATGTCCACTGCATAGGAAACCACGCTACCGCGGCCAGAGATACTCTCGAGGCGACGCAGCAGAGGTCCAACTCCGATGCTGAAGAACGTGGCGCTGAGACGGCAGCCCTGCCTCGCCCCGCTGAGAAGCGGAAGGCCTTGGTGTAGACATCTCCGAGCCGGATGGAGACGCCTGCTTCCCCGTAGAGGACAGAAATACACCCTATGAAGGTAGATGGTAGGCCCAGTTTCTCCATCAGGGCGAACAGGTAGTTCCTGCTCACGGTGTCGAACGCCGACTTCAGGTCCAGAGAGATAACAGTCAGCGGTGTGTTATGTCTCGCTTCCCAGGAGACTTTGTCTGACACTCGCGCAATGTTACAGGAAGAAAACCTTCCCGGCGTAGGTCTGACATTGAGGAATGAGATCTGGCAGATGACGACATAGACGGCATGAGCACGCCGCTGTGAACCCTGTAGTCGGTCGTTGGTAGACTGATTGGCCGTTATACTTTTGTTGCGCCTTGAAGATAGAGGCAAGCCCTCCCCCCCAGAGTCCGAGAAGCCTCGAAGATTAAGAACTTCGGCGAATAAATTCTTAAAGACTTTGACAAACTCGCAGGGTAATTCGTCCTATCCCGAAGCACGGCCATTTGGCAGGCTGGTCGCGGGAGATGTAGGCGAGTAAGAGCTGGTCCCACTCGTCGAACTCCAGGGGAGTCACTTCATCTAGAAATCTGAAAAAAAAAACTCGAACTTTAATATCCTACAAAAACCTGCTAAAAAGAACTGCTAAATTTTGAAATGTCAGGCCAGGTAGATTCTTCTGACATGTGGAAGATAATATATTTATCTTGTTGGTTTGTGCGTAGTATTGACAAAAAGTCACTAAGACATTGCTGTATAATAGAGAGGGGTGGTACTTATATAAACGAGTAAGACGAGGAAATATAAAAGGCGACCTGATCTCTATGAAAATAAGTGTTGATAATGGGAACATTTTGATCTTGACAAATGAGGCGAGTATGAGAGTTCCAGATCAATCATAGTTATGGACAGGGAGGTGAGAGATATCATGTTAGATGGATGGGGAAGAAAGCCGAGAGCTTCATTTTTGTACAATAGGATTAAGTTTGAAAAATATGAGTCTCAAATATATTATTTTGGCGAGGGATTGACCTTTTTTAAGCAAGTAAGATTTAATGTTTAGTAAGAGCCCCACCTTCGGCAAAGAATAGCTAGCTTTAAGGAAGGGTGAAGGAGGGTTTGAAAAGACAGTAATAGTGCTTCAAAGTGATTAAACTTTTTTGCTTCAAAATATTTACTCCCAAATTCATGAAATATGGCCACACGCGAGAATATCATATATATATATATATATATAATATTCAAAATTAAATGTATAGCAATAGAGTTATTAAGAAGAGAAACTTTCTTAGAACGGCTATATGGACCCATTTTGTTATAGACTGAAGTTTTCAGAACGCACCATGGAGCATAGAAATTGAAATCTTGGACGAAAATTATCGTTCAGTAAATGTACTGCACTCTATTTAAATGTAGGGACCACAAAAAGAATGTAATTCAAAGAATGTACAAAACATAATCAATGCCTATTGATTATTGCCAACTTTGTAATTAAGATTCATGCAAAGGAAGCTTGGAGTCTATTTCAGGAAGGAAGAGTTTAGAAAAGGGAAATGATTTGGTACTACACTGCAGTTGACCTCGCAGGTGATGCACGACAGGGGCAAGACACGCTCTACCAGCATCCTTAGCGACTGGACAGAGAGAAGACTTCCTGCTTATTTATTGTAAAACACAGGAACTCTGGATGAACAGGCTGGTGGTGATGGGTAACTTTTACCTTTCGAGAGAATTCCTCTAGTTCTGAAGGGGAGGCGATTCTTCATTTAATTACCCATATTAAGAAGAGGCGATGAGATGTCTTTCTAAATATTGCTTATGTAAATATGAAAACCTATTTTTATACCGTTGCCTTTTCCTGTCTCAAAATAATTAAGCATATTAATGATGCATTATTATTTTAAGGAATCAAATTAACTTGCATATTTTTTCGTGGTAGCAGCAATCAGGAAAAATGAATATAAAAAATGGGGGCATACTTGTCTAAGGACGTAAAGAGGAATTTTCCAGGAATCGTATAATTCTCTAAGCATTAGGAAAGCGCCAAATATTATGTGAAAATTGTTTCTTTACTTAATCATTGATTTTTAAAATTATAAATCACTACCTAGATTTCCGAAAACCCAACTTTCCGGGCAAACTCATTTAAGTATTTCATAGAAAGCCAGTGAAGGGTCAATAGAAATACGTACAAGAATAGGACAAGGAGATAGCATAGAGTACAGCTATAGTTAGAAATTTCTGTAATTTAAATATTCCTGTGCCACCTGCGCCATATCTGGCCATGTGTTTTGTAACCAAATAAATAACAATAATTAGCGTTATAGGTTCTCGTTTTTTAAACTTTATTCTATGTCATTCGACTAACAAGTTACAAGACCTAAGGGTTTGGTAGTGGTAATCTCATTATTATTGGATTAACCCTTGGCATATTCAATTACCTTTTAAATATTAGGTGCGTGATTTAGCCTTCCATTTTCCACCCAAACTGTGACACTATCTATTTATTAATATTAGAATTATATGAAGAATCTTGTGAGAAAAGTGAATAATTTAAATAAAAGAATTTGGAAAATTAAGGAATGAAAAATTCGAACATTGATTGCATTTTTATTTGACTTCTTAGTAGTAGCTAAGAGTTGTGGAGAATAGATCAGAGAAATTCTGGCATTAAAAGGACAATTCGTCCCATGTGGTTGTCCTAGCTGTTCAAGAAACACCCATTCAAAAAGCGGAAACTTCGATTCAACCTTGTTGGACCCCATCTGCCATATGCATGCGACAGAGGCAGGGGTACGCTCATGAAGCAGGCCAGTAGCATCGCATTTGTTAACTGAATCCTACCAGGTGAACTGGTGACGGTAAGAGTAAATGGCGAATTGTTCCAAGAAGATGAGCTAAAAATCTTGCAAAAATCTTTAAAAACAGCGTCCGAGATATTTCGGTATCAAAATATAAATAGTAAATATTAATATATATAATCGCTCAAATCTATCTTCAAAATTGGGAATCAAAAGATCCCAAAATATTATAAAAGACGATGCCTTTCTTTATTGTAAACTGGAAATTTTCGATCAAAAGATTATCGACGGGCCTTAAAACAAGATTCTACCAAAAAAGCATATATATGTGTGTGAAAAACAACAAAAAATAAAAATATAAAAATGGCCAGGTGTTGATATTAAAAACAAAAAAGGCACATCCTGACCAGGCTCACATGAGCTTTTCTAGATGGCAGGGTGCCATCTAATGGCCATCTAATCTAAATCGTTCATTTAATTTGTTCCGAGATACGTGTATTTGGCCAACCCAATTTCTTGATAAATCAAGAAAGGTCAACCACGAACGCGTAGAGGTACAGTCTGAACCACGCTGATGAGGGCTAACAGCCCGAAACGCATTCGTGGTTGATTTTTTTTTTTTATTTATAAAGAAATTGGGTAGGACAAATATCTCGGAACAAGTTAAATAAACGTTTAGTTTATTTTTGTTCCATTAGATGGCGCTCTGTCATCTAGAAAAGCTCATGTGAGCCTGATCAGGAAATGCCTTTTTTGTTTTTAATATCAATAATTGACCATTTTTATATATTTTTTTATTTTTCATTGTTTTTTTCACATGAAAAGCATATTTACGAAAATTTGGCCTTAAATACCCTTTTCTTGATTTCTCAGGAAGCCTCTAGGACGAGATTTTGGTCGTAGAGGTACAGTCTGCACCACGCTGACGAGGGCCAACAGCCCGAAACGCGTTCGTGGTTGACATTTCTCGATTTATCAAAAAATTTGGGCTGCCCAAATATCTCGGAAACTTGCGTAAATACGCTTAAAACGTAGAAATGAAATAAAAAGGTCAGGTGTTGATCATAAAATGAAGGAATTTTTATTATTTAATATTCCATTAGATTTGGTAATGCCTATAAGTTCTTCAATAAATTAAAATCATCAAAAAAAATGTACAGAATGGAATTCCCAAAATTGACAAATCAACAGAATATCTAAAAGAGCAAACAATGACCAAATTAATGGACGATTTAATTCCTGAATACGATCCTAATTTGGACAATTTTCAACAACAAATAATTAAAATTTTCAGCCATGAATGAATAATTCAAGTATAATTATCATCGAAGAAGAAGAAATAATGAATAACATTTATAATTCTGATGTTAAAAAGCTCCAGGTTTAGAAAACATAAGTAACAATATGATCAAATGTGCTTACCCAAAAATAAAGCTTATGTTATGCATACTATTTAAAATAAATGTATTCAAAAGGGGTATTATCCGGAGAAATGGAAAATAGCAGCTCTAAAGGTAATTCCTAAACCACATAGATCTAATTTAGAATCAACAAAAAGTTATCGACCTATCTCATTGACTTCAAATCTTTCAAAAATTTTCGAAAATAATTTGAAAATCGAATTTATGAATTTATGAAAATAATGATCTTTTGAGCTCAGGACAACATGGATTTGTCAAATCAAAACCCTAAAAATATCAAATGATAAGTTAATAAAACACCATTTCGCCAAAAGTAGAAGAATTGGATTGACAATTTTAAAATGCAATCCGAGATATGTAAAATAGGTAAATGCAAATTAAAACATGCATTAAAAATATTATATTTTAGATGGGGTTTTTGTGAAATAGATTGAATGTTTGAAAAACACTGCTGATATCAATACACGATTTTTTGAAATGTTAATATAGTACCAAAAATTATGATGGCACTACTAATAATATTTCTTGCTATAAATATATGCCCGTTGAAGAGCAGTAATTTTGCTCGAAGGCTTGCGAAAATCAAAATTAAAAGAAACCCTTTACCTTAATATTGTTTATTATTTATTTTTCGAATAATTTCTAGGTAGCCTTTACTCACACAGAATGTGTAGTATCTTGACTAATTGGCGACACTTGACTATTTAACTGGATATTTGTCATGAACCAACAAATGAAATATAGAGGGGAGTGACAAAATATATTTGTTGTACTTTATTCCGAATATACTATGAGCTTGTCAAATGTATCATTGCTTATTATACTGTACACAATTTTTACAGCAGCTTTACACACCCAAGATAGTGGACTTTGCTGCTGCTGCTGTGATAGAGATGCATGGAGACATCTGAGGCTCTTCATTGGACACGACAGCAACAACAACGGCATTCCAAAGTTAAATAAATTATCAGAGATAGATAAATATTTTTCAAATGAATTAAAATAAATATAATAGATACTGAGAGAGGGTTGAATTTAAAAAATTATAAATTTATTATCTTTGAAATTTACATCGATGAGAGGATTCCAGCAAACCGCATCTAAAATATCATTTTTTTTTTTGCTACATGTCTTAATTTGCATTTACCTAATTTACATATATCTGATTGTATTTAAAAATCGTCAACCAGTTCTTCTACTATTGGCGAAGTGGTGTTTCATTAATTTGCTATTTAATATTATTATGGTTCTTACCTGGTATTCAAAAAGGAAAAATACGTATCGAACAGTTATATTTTTTCAATTTATCAAACAATTTTGCCGCTGAATCTCTGCTTCTGGTAGAGCGCCTTCTGGCGAAAAAATTGTAACTAAAATCAATTTCGAAATTTTAATTAAATAGTCCTAAAAATCCCATTGCATCCTGAACACAATGGTGTTTACCGCATTGCTCTAGCGCAAATATTCGCGGAGTCTTGCAAAACTTTAAAAATGTATAACTCCGCGAATATTTGCGTTAGAGCAATGCGCTAAACACCATTGTGTTAAGGATGCAATGGGAATTTTTATGACAAATAATGAAAAATTCGAAATCGATTTTATATACAATATTATTCGCCAGATGGCTTCTACCAGAATCAGAGATTCAGCGGCCACATTGTTTGATAAATTGAAAAATATAACTGTTCAATACGTATTTTTCCTTTTTGGATACCAGGAAAGAGCCCTAATAATATCAAATGATAATTTAATAAAACACCATTTCGCCAAAAGGAGAAGAATTGGTTGACAATTTTTAAATACATTCAGAGATATGTAAAATAGGTAAATGCAAATTAAAACACGTAGCAAAAAATATATGATATTTTAGATGCGGTTTGCTGGAATCATCTCATCGATTTAGATTTCGAAGATAAAAAAATTTCATATTTTTTTAATTCAACTTTCTCAGTATTGATTATATTTATTTTAATTCATTTGAAAAATAAGTATCTATCTCTGATAATTTATTTTACTCTGGAATGCCGTTGTAGTTGTTGTCGTGTCCATTAAAGAGCCTCAGATGTCTCCGTGCATCTCTATCACAGCACCAGCAATGTCCACTATCATGGGTGTGTAAAGCTGCTGCTCTGGGTCTATGTCAATTTTCTGAAAGGCTGCGGCATTTCTCGGTATTTAAATATGTGGGTAGGTGTTAGTTCCACACCAGGACAGTTGTTGCATGTCCTAAAGGTAATTGTGCCATCTGGAAGTATTGTCATTCTTTTATAGTGTTTTGTTCTAAGTTTTGTTATAGGTTTTGTCATTTTCCTCTCAGAAAGTTTATTTCGCATTTTGATATTTTCTAATTTTTGTTTATTTATCTCGTATTTTGCCAAAGCATCAGCGTTAAATAATGACATTTGTTATTTTCTTCGGCTTAAATTTCTGGCTTCCTTTGCCAATTCAGCTCCCATTTCATTACCCTCGATCCCAAACATGGGCAGGCATCCATCGTAGAATGCAGTTCTTCTCCAATGGTTCCAGTTGGGTAAGTAACGAGTGTATTTTCTGTGTGATTTTAGTATTGCATTTCTGAATTTCTTCTAGAGCGGATATATATCAAGGGCTTTCCAGATAGCTGTCAGTTCACAAGTTAAGTTTGACGAAATCTTGCCTGCTCCTTCTTTGATTTTGATGTTTGTTCCATCTTGCAGTATTATGTTAATTCCGGCCCCTCCATTACTCAGGGTAAGGTCTGATGATCCATCTGTATATGCTGTTAAATAATTTCTCTGATCGTATAAAGCCAATTGTGTCATGTCCTTTCATTTTAATCATGTTTTTTTTTTCTCTTTTATATTGCAGGGTTCATTCAGGTTAAGATTGATAATTACATTTGATGGCAATGGGGTAGGAAATATTAGTTCTTCTTGATTTGAAAGTCATTATGTTTCATATTTATGCCCTTTCTAATATTGTTGTTGTACTGAAGTGTTGAAGATCTTTTGAGTCTTCCTTTTGTGCCCAGTTTAAATAGGTTCTAAGGGATATGTGTTCAGTTTCTTTACCTTTTAAGCTATTGGTGAATTTTATTGTTGTTAATTGTCTTCTGCTTTCGAGTAGGTCTAGACCACATTCTCTCTGAAATTTCTCTTTGTTGGTGGATGAAACATTATTTTGGCCGCTTTTGCTTGAACACTGTCTAGTCTTCCTTTTAGTGATGAACTTGAGGGAGCCCAGACGGGTGTTGCATATTCCATTATTGGCCTTATTAAGGTGGTATATGTTATTCTGAGAATTTTGGGTTTTGCTCCCCAATGTTCCACATGCCTTCTCAGAATGTTTAGTTTTCTGGTAGCTCTATTTGAGGTGCTAATTATGTGTTCTGTAAATCGCAATTCCTTATCAAGTATCACACCTAGGTATTTTGTATTTCTAATTTTATCAATCAGTTGGTTGTTTATACTTATTTTGGGGTTATATTTATGTCTTTTTTCCCCTGTCAGTGGAGAAGACTCATAGGTTTGTTTTTATTGGCTTTATGGTCATTTTGAGTTCCATTGTGAGTTCCATTTCTCCAGTCCTCTCATTGATGGGTTGGGTATTTATTCTGATTTTTCTATACTGCTACCTATGTGCCATATGACTATATAATCTGTATAAACAGGCAACCTTTGTGTCTCCAGTGAGGTGAAGATGGATGTCGTTAATATATAGCAGGAAGAGTAGAGGACTGAGCATAGATCCCTTAGGTACACCAGCCCATGTTCTTCGGTCCTTGGAAAATGCTCTATTTACCCGAACCTTTATCCTTCTTCCTCTTAAGAAGTCTGCAATCCAGATTGAGGTTTTTCCTCTTACACCGATGTTGTGCAGCCTTTAAGTAATTTCTCCCTCCACACTAGATCAAAAGCTGAGGTTATATCCAGGAATATGGCCGTTGTCTTCTTTGGCGGTTTTTCCTAGAAAGAATCTATTATTGATTGACAGAAGTAGAACAGTTGATCAGTTGTAAAGTGTCTGGATCTATAGGCAGTTTTGTAGAAGTTTATTTTATTATTGTTACTAAGTCAGACTATGAGCCTAGAGTGAATAATTCTTTCTTTCTATTTTACAAAGTATGCTGGTGAGAGCAATTGGCCGATATTTCTTGCATTCCTTGGCATCTTTGTTTGGTTTCAGTATGGCACTATAATTGATATCTTCCAATTCTTTGGTAGTTTACCAGTGTGACATAAAATGTTCAGTATTCGTAGGAGTTGATTTTTAGCTTTGTCTCCAAAGTATTTAATCATTTGACCAAAGATGAGATCATCTCTTGGTGACCTCTTGAATCTAACTTTTCTATTTTGATGAGTTTAGCTCATTCATTATGAAGTCTCTCGAGAAAATATCTTGTTGATGGTAGCTTCTTGCTTGTTTAACTAACTTGTTTATATTAATTTTTAGAGTCCTGCCTTCATTCGTATAGTTGGTCTGGAAGTGCTTGAAAGATACACAGCAATTATGTCAGTCAACTGTTTGTTCGTTCTTGCTGTTCTATTCATATAGGTTAGAGTATTGGAGGATTGGTGTTGGGTTTGATTGTTTTATAACACTATAATTATATTCCAGTGTTGGCTGTCCTTTCTTGGATCCATTTCTTTTCGCAGAATTCTGCCCATTTTTCTTGTTTGCATATCCAAATTTTTTGTTCTTATTTGTGACTAATTTCAATGAGTTCCTTTCTGTTTTCTTCTGTTTTATTTATTTTAAGAAGTTCATCGATATTGTCTCTCTCTGCAATCATTGCCTCGATGTTGTGGTCCTTCCAGTAAGGTATCCACAGGTCTTCACATCTACCTCTAGGTATCGATGCTTTTGCAGTTTTGGATATGTTCGAAGAGAATTTTTCCAAGTTTTTGTCAAGCGTTCTGTAATTTAATTCTTCGTTGCACAGTTCTTCATGCTTTTCTGTGAATTTTCACCAGTCGGCTTTCCTAAAGCTTCCAATCTCAATTTTGAAGTTTAAGGTTGTTAAAATTGGTCTGTAGTCACTGATTGCACTTTATTATGCATATTTATTTATTTTTTTCATTTGAAAAATATTTATCTATCTCTGATAATTTATTTCACTCTGGAATGCCGTCACTACAGAATGAAGCTCTATTCATGATAAAATTGTGAAAAAGTTTTCAAATTACAAAATATTTTCTCACAATGAGTTTCTTTTTATTACAAAACGCTAGCTTTCAAGCGATAATCGCTCTTCAACGGCTTAATAAAACATCGACTATATCCTACAAGAAATATTTACAAAAACATACGCACGCAGCGTGGATATTTACAACAACTTACAATTTTTGTTAAAAAAAAAACTCATTGTGAGAAAATATTTTGTAATTTCAAAACAGGATAAAGCACTCTTGGTGAATATTTTTTAAATTGAAATTCAGAATCTGCCATTGAAGCTTCACGAGCGTTTCGTACCTTTAAAGGTAATCGAAGCGGTAAAGGACCCATGAGTTGCTATTCTCTAAGGCGAATGATTAAAATTTTTAGGAAGACTGGATCACTCTGGAAGCAAAACCTCGGAATGGTAGACCTTCGACATGCAAGTCAGTGGCTGTTACGATTGCACATAATGTTGAAGCTATTGAAACATTATCCACGTATGGAGAGTAAGTGCTCGACAAGTTTCTCGACAAACGGGGATTTCGTATGGTACAGTTTGGAGAGCACTCACATTGAGGATACCCATAAAAATTCAAAGATTTCACGAACTGAAAGTCGGCGATTTTTAGAAGCGTCAAGAATTCGCTGCATGGATTTTCCGGCAAATTGAAATTGATAAAAACTGGCTGTCTAATGTTCTGTGAACAGATGAAGCTCAAATTTCTCTAAATGAAGAAGTTAACACTCAAAACGGCCGCATTTGGGCAACAGAAAACCCGAAGAATTTTACAGAAATGCCACTTTATCAGCTTAGAGTTACAGGTTATTGGGCCATTTTCTTTGAAAAATCAATGGAAGAACTTTTAAAACCGCCCTTTTTAACTGGCGAAGGATTTGCTCAAATTTCGAGAGAAAAGGGTATTCCAATATTTCAGGAAAGACAAGCACTAAGCGAAATAACATTCATGCAAGATGGAGGACCTCCTCATATCTCCCGCGGTGCCAAACATTTGCTGAAAGATACGTTCGGTGAAAATCGTGTCATAAGTCGCCACTTTATACACTAGTGGTCTCTAAGATCACCAGACTTGACGCCTTGCGGTTTTTGGTTATGGCTGTACATTAAATCGCGTGTTTATCGATGCCGGCCTACCACATTGGCCATATTGAAGGCTTCTATCAGACAGCACGTTTCATCAATTTCAACAGATTTGTAATTTAATGCTGTCCAATCTGTCATCTATCGTATGCAGGCCGCGTTTGAGAATGAAGGGCTCCACATTGAGTAAGGATTGTGACCTAATACAAGAGAGAAGGCAGTTACCTCATGTGTTATACGAGGGGTGTCCCATAAGTCGGTGGCCCAACATAAAAAGAAAATGATTAATAAAATGATTATGATTTATTTTTTCAACATAATCCCTTTAAGGTCTATACACTTTTTCCAGCAATGTTCTAATGCTGGATCTTTTCAAATGAGGAAATTGTGGAAGTTAGACGGAGCTAGATCAGGTGAATAGGGTGAATGTGGTGAGAGTTCAAAGCCAGAATGATAAATAGCAGCCATGGCTTGCAGCGACTAATGACTCGGAGCATTATCTTGATGGTAAACAATCTTTCTGGACAACTTTCTCTTCTTTTTCCTTTAATAGATTCTCGTAGTTGCTTCACAAGATTTGCATAATAATTGCCAGTTATGGTTTGACCCTTATTCAGAAAGTCTAGAAGAAATACACCCTCGGAATCCCAAAAACAGACACCATAACCTTCCTTGCTGATGGAACTGTCTTGGCTTTCTTGGAGGGAGGGGAACCGGAGTGTCTCCATTGCATGGATTGTTGCTTGGACTCTGGTGTAAAGTGATGGGCCCAAGTCTCATCCATGGTAACAAATCTATTAACAAATTCCTCTGGATTGGCTTCAAATAACGCAAAATTGTCCGAAGATAACTTTCTCCTTACAGCCTTTTGATAAAGTGTCAAAGGTTTTGGAACCTAACGGACAGTGTTGGAGAATATTTATCTTATATGTAAAAATATACTTTGCTTTCTTCTATATATGTAAATAGATATTTTGTATATTTTGTTTGTATTTTTGCCTTTATAAAAGGAGATGCTGCCTCTGCCGGCAGAAGAGCTCGTGGATAGAGGAGAGCGCGCTACTAGCTGTTACAATAAACATGCCTTTTTTTTTACAAGGCTTTAAAAACTTGTCCAAAGTTATTTCTGGAGTCTTCAACTTGAAGCATTACAGGGAATGTTTTCCCTTCTCTGTGGTACAGCCATATCGGGGTTTACCTCCAGGACAGGCAGAAAGCTTCCTGAGGCCCAAGTGTTCTCTCCTGATCCGATCCACTGTTGTTATTGGAATACCCAAGGTCTCTTCTATCTGACGAACTGTCATTCTTCTGTCCAACATAGCCAAAACATGTATCTTGTCGATGTTTTCTTGAGTGACTCAACAGGTCTTCCTGGTCGATGTTCGTCTTCGGTGCTGATCCTCCCTAATTTAAACGCAACTACCCATTTTTTTACTGAACTATAGGAAGGAGCATCTTCCTTTAATGTATCCACCATATCCTCATAGATTTCCTTTGGCGACATTCCTTTCTTACAAAGATATTTTTTTACAGCACGAATCTCGTTTGTCTCCATTTTAGATGATTCCTGTTTCTTGTCCTCTTTCAGAACCTATAACCAAAAAACGGTTAGTTGTAGAAACTTAAAAAATTACATATCTTTATATAAGGCTTTAAGGTATATATGGTAAAATTAGTTTCTAATATGGTCGGGCCACGGACTTATGGGACACCCCTCGTATAAGCTGTCATGTATTATATTATCTACCAATATTTTGAACCTCTTTATGTTGAGTTATGGGGATAATAAATGCTGTCATCACATCTTGACTCTTTTTTTATGAACAGTACTATTTTTGTTTGTCAGTTTCTCACATCTTATGTCGTGCAGACCAGAAGTGTTATAACCTCTCGAATAACACTGGTACACACAATTTTACCCCTTATGTTTAGTGTATCGTTTTTTGCTCAATAGAAGAAATGGCATAAGAAATATGCTCTGTACACCCCCAACTTTAGAAATTTTGTGCAAAAAAATAATAAAAAATGATTTTACTACCACGTTATTCAACGCAAAAGGTCTATCTAAAAATGTTTTTTATTTGAGGGGGACACATTTTATAAATTATATACAGTATGATAAGCAGTGATTATATTTGACAAAACCATAGGGTATTTGGAATAAAGTACGACAAATATATTTTGTCACTCCCCACTGTATTTCATTTTTTGGATCATGAAAAATATACAGTTAAATAGTCAAGTGTCGCCAATTTGTTAAGAAACTACACATTCCTTATAGAAATACATTCTATTAATAGTGCCATCATAATTTTTGGTACTATATTAACATTTCAAAAAAATATTGTACATTCAATCTACAAGGTATGTCCCATAAGTTCCCTGACAGGATCCATAAAAAATTAAATATATGAAAAATGTAAATATACTCGTATTTGACTGTTTATTATAGAAAAAATATCTGGCAACACGGTGGTACCAATATTGAGGCGGTACGTCCGCGCGCCAAGGTTATTCTAATTTATTTAAAGGTCACACCTAGCGCTGCGGCGATTTTACGATGGAACAAAAATTGAAGCAGAGGGATTTGCATAGAATTTTGAGTAAAACTTATAAATATCTGCAACCGAAACATTTGAGATGCTTAATAAAGCATTCCCCAATGACGCCCCAAAGAGAACAACTGTTTTTGAATGGCATTCTAGATTTAAAGCTAGAAGAATTTCCATTGAAGATGATCCTCGTCAAGGACGCCCAAAATTTCAAAGGACTGATGAAAATGTGAAAAATATCACCGATTTGATAAAAGAAAATCCTCGAACCATTTTGCTGGAGCTAGAGCAAGACACATGCATCTCTAAAACAACGATTGGAAGGATCGTAACCGAAGATTTGTAGCTCAAAAAGACTCCTGCAAAATTCATCCCAAGATTCCTCACTAATGAGCAAAAACAGTGTCGGCTTGCAACCTGTGAGGACATGTTGGAAATGACAAGAACGGATCCGGAATGGAAAGACAAGATAATCACAGGCGACGAGACATGGGTCTATGGCTATGACACTGCCACCAAGCGTCAATCTGCCGAGTGGAGAGGTCAGGGTGAGCCTAGACCCAAAATATCCAGGATATTGAAATCCAGAAAGGTGTTGCTGGTTGCTTTTTTGGATAACAAGGGCATTGTTCATCACGAGTATCTTCCTGCATGCCAAACAGTTATTAAGGAAATGTATTTGGGCATTCTTCGCCGTCTAAGGGAAGCGATTCGAAAAAAAGGCCAGAAAAATGGACTAATGGTGGCTGGATCCTACACCATGACAATGCCCGCCCTCACACAGCGCACTTGGTGACGAGTTTTTGGCGAAAACGGGACACAAATCCTACCTCAACCACCCTATTCCCCAGACATCGTACCAAATGACTTTTCCCTGTTCCCCAAACTTGAAGCAGTTCTAAAAGGAAGACATTTTCACACAAGGGATGACATAATAGAAAAATCGCTGTTGGCATTGAAGAACATTCCAAAAGAGGCCTATAAAAACTATTTCGAAAATTGGGAGAAACGATGGCGCTGGTGCGTTGAAGCAAGGGGGGATTACTTTGAAAAGTTTTAATATTTTTAAAAAATATATCTTACCTTTTTTTTATGGACCTAGTCCGAACTTATGGGACATACCTTATATTTCACAAAACTCCATCTAAAATATAAATATTTTTGCTATTTGTTTTAATTTGCATATACCTATTTTACATATCTCAGAGCCGGTTCAAAATTACTTTTTTAGGTACCGCTCAGCAAGAGCAACCTAGTTCATGATAATTGAAACAGTGAATAATATATGAAGGCTTTTCACATAATAAACAAAATTTTAACGCGGGATTCAATCCCGATTCATGACTGTCGGGAATCGAGGGTGTTACCCACTCGTCCACCGACTTTTATTATATCTCAGATTGTATTTAAAAATCTTCAACTAATTCTTCTACTTTTGGCGAAATGGTGTTTTATTAATTTATCATTTGATATTATTAGAATTCTTTCCTGGTATTCAAAAAGGAAAAATACGTGTCGTTCAGGTATATTTTTAAGTTTATCAAACATAAGGCCGCTAAATCTCTGATTCTGGTAGAGCGCCATCTAGCGAATAAAATTGTAACTAAAATCAAGTTCGAATTTTTCATTATTTTCCCTAAAAAGTCCAATTGCATCCTGAACACAGTGGTGTTTACCGCATTGCTCTAGCGCAAATATTCGCGGAGTTATTAATTTTTAAAATTGTGCAAGACTATTGGATCACCCTGTATATACTACTAGCGGATGTACCCGGCTTCGCCCGAGGTTTTACCCGAGTAAAGGTTTGTCTAACGAACATTTGTTAAAACAATTCTCTATAAACTTATTTAAAAATATATATATATTTTGATAATTTGAAACTCGTAAATTTGAATCTCTCGATAAAGTGAATTTTTTTTCCCGGTCCCTGTGTGCGTGTCATCCTGAATTTTGTCTTTCCTAATTTTCTACATTACAAAATCATCGTTTTATCTAGTGAACATTTTTCCCGGTCCCTTGAAAAATACTCGATAAGTTGAATAAAATCAATATTAATTGGTTCCCTCGGTAATTGGAAGTTAAAGGAATAGTATTTTCGCCTTGGAATTGTATCATTATTCTTGTCTCAAATAAATTGCCGTATCATCCTGAGATAATCTTACTTTTGATAAATAATCTTTAAGATAATAAAATTAGTGATAATAAAACTTATAGATAAAAAAAAATTGTTAACATCGTCGCAATGGTGGCGCTGCTTGCGAGTCAAATCTGCAAATAACTCTAAGGATATTCAAGATATTCAGGATATTATTTTTCAGAAACCTTCCCGGTGATATACCTAATAATATCCCAAAATTTCACGGCGATTGGATGTATGGTTTTTGAATCTATAGAGTACAGACAAACAGACAGACATTCAATTTTGTATATATAGATTTGGCAAAAAATTGTTTAGGGATAAGTTTTTTCACATTTTTTTAAATATAGCGCAAAGAATTCTAATTTTCTAATCAAAGTATAATATCGTGTTTCGTCGTCTAAGACCATTTTCTGCCTGTTCTTCGATCCCGCGGCGATGCCCTTTTTGGTCCTTCGAAGCGCAGAACTTTTTCACCCCAGATTCTTACCTAATCTGGCTATTGAGGTGCCGCCTGAGAAGGAGATGGGACAGGATCAAGTAATAATCCGGCGGTTCAAGATTTGTATTATATGCTGGGTATGTTAGCAGTTTCGATTGCTTCAAGGTACTGAAGTTTTTCTTGTGTCGTTCGAGCAGTATGTGTTTTGGCGCTTTCCTGTTGTATAAGAACGCGTTTTATATTCACAAAAACCCGGGGACTTCTGTTTCAAACAGTAAAAAAATACTCCATCTGTTTCTAATAAAGATGGGCGTTGGTGTTTCGACCACTTGGAATGATTCCTACTGAATTATGCATTCAAAATTACACCAAAAAACACCATCGAAATTACTTTGCCCACCTGGTTGTGGTGCTGTGTTTCGAGGACCTTTCTCTTTTCTTATAACAAATTTTTATTTTTGCCTCAGCACTATCCTTATATATATAAAGGTCAGTGTATGTATGTGTATTTGTTCCTATGTCGGCTATACACGTCCACAATACGTAGCTAATCTGACTGAAATTTTAACAGTATATAGAGTATAATCTGGAAAAACTTATAGTGAAAATTTCAGGTCACTATACCGAATATTCTTCGAGTTATTTGCAAATTGCGTTGCAAATTTGCCCTTTCGCCCGCAAGCAGCGCCTCTAGCGGTGAAGATGGGAGGTAATATCAACTGACCGTAAAACGTGTAAAACGTGTTTTAACAAGACAGAGAGAAAAATCTGGAAGAATTATTTATCGGATTTTTAGCCAAAAAATTAAATTGAAAGGTTCTGGGCAAAAATATTTGTTTGTTAGTAAGAAAATGATGATGACAATATTGCTGTATCAGGCTTGATTATTAGATGCAAAATTATATTGGGAAAAATTCCAAAAAGCAGAGACCACGGGTGAGGCCAGTTCATTTTTAGTTTGCAGGAACAAAGTTCTAACAGAAAAAAAAACCATTCATTCGAGCAGAAGACACAAAGACAGATCATCTCTCTAAAAATATCGCTTCTCAGACACAAAGTTTGGAGCGGGACGTTTCACAAGAGTGACATCCACGGCGCCAATTTATAATTGTAACGAATAGTATTAGAATTTGTAGCATTTGAAAATCAAAATAATAGAATTTTCAAATATCGTTTTAAAAAATTACATTTTTATTTTTTTATTTTAAAAACACACAAAGTTTGGAGCGGGACGTTTCACATGAGTGACATCCACGGCGCCAATTTATAATTGTAACGAATAACATTTGAATAAAAATATTTAATTGGGTAAAACCCGTGCGTTGCACGGGTGATTCGGCTAGTTATGAATACATTGTAACCTATAAAGTAAAAGTTATCCAATAAATTTATTTTGACAGTCCATTTCAATGTTTTTATTAAAGCGAATTAAAAGAAAACAATAATGAAACGAGGGCAATATATGATAGAGCACTTGTGTGCATCAGTTTAAATAGATAATCAAGTGAGGCGGCTACTAAAAGCGTTAACTTTAAATATTGCAAAGCTTTCAGTTCATCCTCTCTGATAATAGGCCCAAAGCCGCGGTAAGTTATTATTTTCCTATGGTACCCCAATGAACGGATGATTAGTTGTTACAAAATCGAAATTTTCTCCCCATTCTCTGATAAAACGAATTGCATGAAGAAGAGAGAGAGAGAGAAAAGCGACCTTCGCTGCTATATCTCCTGAATAAGAAAATGATCCCGTAAACCTGTGTTTAGAGTTGTTTGTTATAAGGAGAAACCATAATTCTCGTTGAAGAGCATGTTACAAATTTATCGCCAAGTTGTTTTGATGAAGGAAACGTGTGTAATATATTCCGATATAGGTTAGTTTCTAAGTGATGGGAAGAGAATCTATTCAGGTGTATTGCGTTTTATTTTGAACCCGAAGTCTTCTCATAACCTCAAGGCTGTAAACATAATTGCGTGTATAAAAATATAGATAAAAAAGAAAATGCGTCCGATGGTAACATCAAATAAAAGGCTTATCCTGACGCTAAAAGCAGGTTGTACCATACTGATGATAACCAAGAACTCGAAATACGTACGTGGTTAACTTTCCTTAATTAATCAAAATGGCTTAGCCAATATTCTGGAATAAAATGGATCAACGTTTAGTAGATATGTAATCCTATAGATGGCGCCAGCCATCAGCAACGTGCACGATCAGGATACATATTCTATTTTGAAACTAACTCAATTTCGTTTGTAGAAATTATTAACACAATTGCCGAATAAGTGAAAATTATTATAATTTATTTTTAACTTGAAATTGTCCTCCAAAATCCACAATTTTTGTCAGAAAACATCAAGGAAGTTGACAACAATACTATATTTGAATAAAAAAAAAATGGAGAGGCATGTTTTCAAATGTATCTCTTCTTCACACACACACACACAAAAATATTCCTAATAAAATACATAGTCTTACATAGGTGCAAAGTACGCGCAATTAGTGCAAATTATTTTGAAAAAAAATGTAATGTTATGAGGATGAGAAAATTAATACATATATGCTAAGTAAAATGCTTATGTACAAGGTAACTGTACCGATGCAGGGTACAATGGAATATCGCCAAAGGGTCTCCAGCAATATATACCGCGCATTTCTCGGTCGACAAAGTAAACGTAAATCGCAAACTTCCTCGACGAGGGGATAGTGATGTGATAGTCCGCGAGGTCCACCGCGAAGATCCCGGACTGAAGGTCTGGTGGCCACCCGATGATGGAGAACGCCTCTCGGATGAGAGGGCCTACGGCTCTGAAAGACCAGTAGCGATGGGCCAGCGACAGACTGGCTCGACGCCGGTTGCCCTAGATAAGGTAGGACGTAGAGGGTCAGCCGCAGAGCGAAGTCCCGCTGCTTGTCTGCCTCAGCGACGAAGAGATTAAAATGGCACATTGCGACAATGACCACAAAAAAAAAGTTGTATTGACCTATAATCAACAATAATAAAACAAAAATAAAATTTAAATAAAATATTAAAAATATGTATGCATATTAAAATATTTGCATCAGACGAATCTCCTCTTGAAAATTCGTCTGGAATGCTTCAGCGGTTACAAGCCGCCCTGAAGTTGGACACTTTCTAGCATATATCTCAGTTCTTGTTCCCGACATGCGCAATGTCGAGGAGCTCATTCAGAACAGACTTCTGCCTAGACAAGAGCAGATCAAAAAGGTGGGATCTTATCTCGGGATAAGACCACAGTTTCTATTTCGTTCCAATAAAATCTTCATATAGGGTGTCTAGGAAGAAGTTAGTGACCAGCATCTCAAGAAGCTTCTCCACCTGTTGTAAACTGGTATGAGGAGGCTTTTTCTTTTGGTCTCGGGGGTAGTTTGTGGAGCCTTGGCCTGGATCTCTTTGGCAAGTCCGCTGTTGGCCCAGCAATGGTTGAAGAGGGCGTTAAGGGTGACGACAACGGGCTGGTTCTCGGTGCTGGAGCAGAAGGCTCAGGATCTGGAGTCTCCTGGAAAGGAACGAGACGGTTTGCCGCTGGTGAAAACGCAGCATAACGAGGTTGACACAGGGGCTTGTTGGATGTTCAAAAACCTCACGAAGCCAATGTATACTCTGCGGATTTGTAAGAAGGTGAGGGGTTGGAGGACGGAGACGTCGACACCGGTCCACTCCAGTTGTCCTGAAGATAAGCTGGGCCATTTCCTTGGGATACCAAGGGTCCGGAGGCTCGCAGGTGCCCTTTTCTCGATGGCATCTGCTACATTTAACACCGTATGTGATGTTGGAGAGTGTAAACTCTCCTTTGGAGATTCTCACAAGCCTGACAGGGAGCTGATGAAGTTTCAGTCTTTCATTTAAAAGGACGAAGTTCCCTTTACGTCCGGAGGTCTAGGAGTATCAACTCATTTTCCTTAGTGGCTGTGTGATGGAGACCACATCGCAAAAATCTTTATGGCCTCTGCGACATCTTCATCTTTGACAGCAAATAGCAAGTTTTCGATGGTGATTCTCTCCGTTTTTTTTTTCTTCTTCTTATAAGGGCGAGTTATCAGGAAAGTATTTCCGATGCTGAGACCCTCCTAAACCAGGCATCCTGTCTTTTCTATATTTGAGAGTCCGACTATTTCATCCACTCGTAAACCGAGCGCCTCCAGGACCTTGGCTTAGTCCAGAGGTCCAAAGTACGGGTAGTATTTGATAAAAACCAATTGTTCGAAGGTGCATGCTTCATCCGTACGTGCTTTGCATTTACTGTTTCTGTCTGCTTGTGCGGATTTGTGTGTTGCCACATTACCCTTTCTACCTGATGGCCTTGGTACTCCTTTTTCATATTTTGAGAGTTTGGCAAGTTGACGTTTGTCTGAAAGTTTATCAACGTTTCTCTTGAAGCTTCTGGGCTCTGTGAAACCTTCCAAATTGATGTCATTTTCAGAGGTTTCCGCTTGATATGCATTCGTGTGTCGTTTATTACAGCAGAACATCTTTATTAATAGTTGAATTTTTCTGTGAAAAATAGACACTTCAGCCAGTTAGAGTTTTTTTATTTTCTCAACGTTTTCTTTTGTCTTCGTCAGGAGAAATAAATAAAATATGTAAATAATAAAAGATAATACATTCCTGACGAAGACAAAATATTTTTGTCGAAACGCTGAGAAAAAACAAACAAACTCTAACTGGCCGAAGTGTCTATTTTTCACAGAAATATGAATGCCGATGATCCAAGAGATGACGCAAGCCATCAGCAACTTTCAGTTGCACGATCTGGGAAGAATATTTTCTTAATTTTCAAAAGAATTATTGGAGATAGGTGGAACTAAACCAAAAGCTATTTTGACTTTATCAGTATAAATGGAAAACTCGATTACATTATTCGATATTTTGTAAAACTCTGAAAGAAATTGATCACAGCATGGCGCTAGAGACACAAGTAAATAATATTTAAGTAATATATTGCAACACACATAATTAGAAACCAAAAATTAATAATTGTCGAAGTAAATACAAAATATTGTTTACGTTCATAAAATTTGTTTAATTATTATCCCTAGTACACACACGTGGAACAAGCCATGATAATTATGGTGGGTAGTTAGCGGCTGCTTTTACTGTAAGTGCAGCACATGTCTATACATGTGAAAAGCAGTTCGACTTTGCACTTACAAATGTGCCAGAGCCCCGTTTGGTTGCTTGCACTCGCTGGTGGAGCTGAACTTTTGAAAGAATCGGGGGTCATTGGAGCACTTTTTTAATTAGAAAAAAGTGCCCAATGCGGGATTCGAGTCCGGGTCGTAGCGGTCGAAAACCAATGGTTTAGACCACCCTTCCACCGATTCCCGGTTTTTATTATGCATATTATTTTAAAATGTAAAATGCTCTGATATTCTGATTTCCAATGCTAAACTTGAGAAAATAAAACCTCTCTTTGTTTGAAAATGTAAAATTTTGAGGTCAGCGGGATGATAACCCCGTCGCCGACCTCAGCCGTGGGGGAGGATGGGTGCCATCTGTCACCGCCCGGGGGGTGGGCCACGTAAATACCCTCGACGCGGAGCATAGAGGCCGAGAGAGAGGTGTGTGTGTAATGAGAAACGATGTTACACACAAACGATTTAGAACAATCAAGCAAACATAAATGTTGAGCATGTTATATACAGTATATATATTTTAATATAATAATATAAATAATACAATTTGTGTGAAGAGGAAAAAAATATCAAGCAGTTAAAAGAATAAAAAGACATGCCTTGAACTGCTCAAATGAGCTTTTTAAATGGCAAAGCGCCATCTTTCGGAATAAATATAAACTAAAAATTGATTTTAGGTATATTCTACTTGGCGAAACTATTTTCTCAAATAAATACTAAAAGCCACCCACGTACGCCTTTCGAACTGATGTCCTCGTCAGTCCAAAAATTAAGCACGACAATAAAAAGTGTGTGGACTATTTTATTTTTTAATAAAAAAGGCCAATTTCGTTCAAATTGCAGAGCAAAATTTAAAAAATATATAAGGCATTATAGAAACACACAATAAAAATAATAAGAATAATTTTATATGCAAATTTAAATACGTTAAAAAATATAGATGCTTTCAAATATAAAAATATAAAAGTATAGGATGATAAGGTACAATTCGGATTATAGATTAGAACTACAAGGTACACATAATGAGAACAAATCCAGATAAATTAAGTGCGTGAAGTTTCAGTAACAGCGTTGTTACCGAAGATTTGGTCTTATTACCTTGTAGATCAGTATGGGATGTAATTTCCTATGGCTATGTTACATTAATGACATCGTCGATTCAAGTCTTCAATCAAAAGGTTCATTTATGAGAGGTCGACAATGATTGTCATTCATATTGAAGAGCGGTTTTCAGTTTCTGAGGGTCTGAGGAAATGGTTGTCAGATGGCAGCCGCCCCTACCTAAGGTATCTCCTCTAATGTTCAATTGAATTGAGGTAGGGCTGAAATATGCTGGCCACACCCTACGTTGGAAACTCTGTTCAGACAGGTGATCCACCAAGTGTGCTTTATCTGATCGAGCATTTTTATCCATTATAGGATGAATTCATCTCTTACTGAAGCTGCATAAGCTCTTGTATAGGAATGGCATACTTTATTCGGATACTTCTCTTCAGTCACAGATCCTGGAGAAAATATGCTGAAGGCTGACCCAAGAAATAACTGCCCATTCAGCTTCACACCACAACTAAAAATGTATGAAAAAATAGTACAAATGTAGTATTTCACTGATATTTTTTAATTATTTTTATTTCAATTTAAAGCGCTATGTCCCCCTAGGGACACTTGCGCTGTCATACATGTATACCTTTACATTTGTCTATACATATATATACAATAATTTTAGGCCGTGAATAGAATAGTCATATGATGTTAACAATGGGAAAGAGAGAAAAAAAACGAGAAAAAAAGAACTGTGTACAAAAGAAAGAAGTTTCTGGCAATATGTACAATAATCATAATATATATTATCATTTTCTTAAAAGATATTTGCTATATAATTTAAAATATATCTACAAAAGGTATTGAATTTAATATACATTTTTTTACTGAAAATAAAAATATTTGAATCTGTTACTATTAAATCATTTTCGATTCTGTAGTCTTGAAAAACAGGACAATCTAGTAAAAGATGTATTGAAGTTTGTTCCTAATGTCCACAAAAACAACTCGAGTCTTCCACCGCTTTAATTTCTTTTAAAAAGCTTCTGAAATTTCCATGATTAGAAATGAATTGAGAATTATGAAAGTTTGGTCGGAATATTATGTTGTTAGAGAAGAAGCTTTGAAAAGTTTCATTTGTGTTGTTCTTTAAAGTAGCCGTTTCAAATTAAATAAAATCCGTTATTATGCTTGAGACATCTAAATTGTATATTTGTTTTTATTCTAAATTTAAATTATTTAATACGTATTTCATTTCTTTGGATTCAATGAAATCGTTAAGCAAAGGCATCTTTGCTATGCTATGTATACAATTAGAACTCGTCGTTTTATATGATTGCGTGCACCATAATAGCAATTGGTATTGAAATGAATTTAATTTATTTATATTTTTCTATGTGAGAATTGAAATTAAGTTTTTTATTTATAAAATGATTTGTTGATTTGACTCCTAATATTTTAATTTCTTGCACTGGCATAATTATTTTGTTTTTAAACTTTATTGGTGGTCTTTATTGTGAGAATGCAGAATATTAGTTTTCTCAAGACTGATTTTCAGTTTAATTTTAATACACCATTGATCGATTTCTTCCAAGATTGATTCCATCAAATTTTAAGAGTATCCTTGTCTTTATTACAAACCTATTATTGTCACATTATCAGCATAACACAGTATTTTAGAATTGGGTATCTGCATTTTGTTTAATAAATCATTCAGTAATATCAGCCATTGCGATGGAGACAGTGGTCCGCCCTGTGGACAGCCTTTTGATATTGTTTTATCAACCTTCTTACCACTATGAGTAAAAATTATTTTTCTTATTCAAAAAAGATTGCAATTTTTTTATCAAATCAGCAGGTATATTATCATGATCTATTCTTTTAAAAAGAGCTGGCTACCATGCATTGTCAAATGCACCCTCTATATCGATTGCAATTAACGACACTAAATGATTCTGTCTATGTTCTAATATAACCTCTGTTATTTTTTCCAAACATGTTATCGTTGATTTCATTTTTATAAATCCATGCTGTTTATTGTTCAAAAGATTATTTTCTTGATAAAATTCATAAATTTTATTTTTTAGTATTTTTTCAAAATTCTTGGAGAGATTTGGTATTAGAGATATAGGTCGGTAGCTTTTAGCAATTTCTAAATTCGTTTTGTTAGGTTTAGGAATTATTTTAAGTGCTGCTCTTTTCCATTCATCAGGATAATATCATTTTTAAATTCTACTGAAATAAGGTGGATAAATTAAGAAAAAGGCTTCTCCTTATCGTGCAACTGAAAGTTGCTGATGGCTTGAGCCATAAAAAATTGTATGTTGACGGTGTTTCAAGGAACATACAAGTATAAAGGTCAATGTATAAATGTATGTATATAAATCTATATTTTACTCGAACCAGCGCTTCACTGCGGTGGAGATAGGTTTCGGTTTTGGCAGGAAACCTCTGCATGCCTTATGAAATAATTAATTTATATATTAGAAATAATTAATTTATATATTAGAGAGTGCTTTATAATGGCTATCACCTTGAGGTTACCGATTTAACATTTTAAAAAATCCATTTCCTTTCTAATTGTATAAGATTTAACTTAGTGCTCACGCCTACTATCCGAATTCAGGGAAATTCTTGAGCTGTCGGTGAATAGAACATTGCTCCATTGTTTTTTGGGTCCAGTTGACATATTTATGGCAAAACGTTATACGGCCTCGTTTATGCCTTGTATTTTATGGCACACAAATGGTTCTGGCTTAGAGGTCACACTCATTTTACTATCTTACAGTAGTCACTTAAGCTGGCCTTCCTGTAGTCGATTTGAAAGAAGATTGAGTAGCTGGTCTTGCTGAATGGCAAGGTAGAAATCTTGAGAAGGAGTTGTAACTTTCGGCCATACTTACAAACAGACTTTATGCAGGTTGACTCTCAAGCAATTGTTTCCAACAGTCTTGATATTATAGAATTATTTACAGAAAATAAGTTTGCTATATATAGATACCTCAGTGATATTCTCTAGTCTTCTAACTGCCCGCCAACGTTCGGAATCACTCAAACGTCTTCTGTTAGCCATGGAGAATAAATTCTATGTAAACAAATAATGGTCCATATTGAATGAAAACACAACCGGGAAATTGATTGACGTTTTATAGGGTGTCAACTTTGCATATTGTTACCTTGAATCTATTGGTCTTATTTATATATATTTAAAAAGTGTGTCGTACACTTGATTTTTTCTTAAATATATTTCACAGGCACTTTTTAATTTTACATTTTAGGTTTCCTGATTAAATTGAATGTAAAAACAGTTGTTGGAACATAATAATTATGTGCTACATAAACAATTGGGTGGTCTCAAATATATGTGTAATTTATAATACAATAAATGTAAAACGACATTTGAAAATTATCCCGCATGTGTTTATTTCAAACGAAAAAATCGAAATTTATTTTTAAGGAGAAATAACGATTATTTCTAAACTTAGAGATGAGGTATGAAAGGATGAAATTGTGATGAATAATGATAAACGGAAAAATAAAAAGGATCCATATATGTGTTTGTATGTGCGATTCTGTTAGGAATCCAATTCTTTCCTAGTCTACAATCGAGCAGAGTAATCACTCACACCTCTAAGAAAATCAACACTTTTAATTTCCTTTCATGACTAACTAATTTACATCATTAAAACCAATTATATACATGTAAAGTCGTCTGGTCATCTGGTCAAAACACAAATAAATTAATCTATGATAAAACAACTTATAAAAAACCTAACAGATTCCAATAACAGATAGTGTGACATTCGCGGATATTCTATCTCTCACGTTTCTTTTTGATGTAGCTAAACTCATAAACACATGTGAAGTGGGTATGTAGTACTTATATACGATGTTGATCGTTTTTAATATTCTACTATTACTTCCATTTTATATACACAGTTGTCATATGTATGAGTTCAATGCTGTGGGACATATATTTTAATCATTTTATATATAGGACCAATTTAGATGGAAATTTATCAGAGATAGAGAGAGATAGGAAATCAATCTTGGAAAAAAGTACACATCTTTTCTCAAAAGAGACTCAAAAACCGCCTCTGCACTATAACTGATCCATGTCCAGCCTTTTATCAATATATTTGACTTATCCACTTTGCCATTTGTGTGTGATGGATCTCATGAAATCGAAGCTTCTTTAAAGGGAAATGTCCGAAACCACGAATCACAAGCGGAAATACCGAATTTTCCAAAGCTGGATTTGTGATTTTTTTAACCGAATCGAGTCTACGAGATTGCAAAAACTACCAATAGACGGTGCAAACTATGTTCTGACGGGAGATATATATTTTATTTTCATAATAATTTGATATCTCTTCATACATTTCTGGATATATACTTCAACAAACAACAAGAGTTTGTATTCATTGGGATTCAAAGATTATCATTTCTCTCAAATTTATGTAGAGTGTTTTTGGACTTTGTGTATATGCTGAAAATATTTAATTAGTATTTAAGAGCCTAATTGTTTTCAGTTTAACTATTATAGAAGTTCCTGAAGCTAATTTGAATGCTTTATCTCTCTCCTTAGTATTTTGATTGTGTAATTAATTGTAAACTAGCCGAGTGACCCGGGCAACGCCCCGGGTTTACTCAAAGGACCCGCAGAAACATTAAGAGTATAGATAGTGGCTTAAGAAGTGCAATGGGTATATTCCGATTTCCTAGAAGCAGTATTTCAAGTAAGGATAAGTAAAAATACTTTCTAAGTACATATATTGGCCAAGATCTTATATATTTCTATATCAAAATGAGAATATGATCATATCATCAACAACAAACCTACTGTAACAACATATAAGACAGAAGAGTGAAAAATGCAGAAAATTAATGTATAGAGCTGTAGAGGAAATAAGTAAACAAAAAGAGAGATTGAGATAGAAACTGATTTATTACAAAGTCCATATAAGATTATATAAGGTTAAATACAGAATAAATGATAAATATATGAATAAATAGATATAAGTAGATAAAAATAATTGATAAATATACATATGAGAGAGAAAGAGAAAAGATAAAAACAAATATCCCTATATATAGTCACGACCGTCTTTCCTCATCGGCCTCTGTCACGGATGCGCGAGCACAGGGAGGTCACGTGCTCGCCGGCAGCCAATAAAAATTAAAAAAAAAAAAAAACTCCCTCGAGCCGGATTTGAACCAGCGACCTAAGGATCACCGTTGTAACATCTACAGTCCTCCGCTCTGCCAACTGAGCTATCGAAGGATACAAACTGTATGAATAAGTTTACCTTATAAAGTCAACTAATCCTATTTCTACACAAAATGTGAAATATATTATATTATCCCTATATATAGTCACGACCGTCTTTCCTCATCGGCCTCTGTCACGGATGCGCGCGCACAGGGAGGTCACGTGCTCGCCGGCTCCCTCGAGCCGGATTTGAACCAGCGACCTAAGGATCACCGTTTGTGACATCTACAGTCGGGTAAAACACGGGCGTTGCCAGGGTCATTCGGCCAGTATATATATAATTAATAATAAATAGTTTGTTAGCAAACAAAAAATACAAAAATTTCCTTCCAGGTGAGAAACTATAGGCATTGGTGATAAGTTTGAATAAATATATTTAAAGTAAAAAAAAAATCCGTAAAGAAAATTGAAAACAATACAAATTATATTGCAGATTAGACGATATATAAAAAGGATAAATTCATTTAAAGGACCTCATGGAAACAACATTTCTAGTTTTATATTTATGTGGGTTTAACTTTACGCGTATGCTATCTAAAGTTCGCAAACGTGAAAAAAACTACAAAGAGCTGTCTATGCTTAAACACAGGCTCTTGTAGCAAGAGATCCACTCTAGAAAAGGTTCGGCCTTGAGCATTATTAATAGTCATAGCAAAAGCCAACCTTAGTGGGAACTGAGGCCTCTTCAGAATGAAGGGAAGTTTGGTATCTGAAGGAGCCAAAGATGTTTTTGGCAGCAATACAGTGTGTACAACTTTGGTCCCTGTCAGTATTATGCTTCGAGGACATGAGAGCGCATGCGCTAGGGATCACCATACGTGTGCCATTTCAAAGAGACCCTGCTTAGGATTCAAATTTTTCAGAAGCATAACAATAGCACCAACCTTAAGGTTTAACTGATGTGGAGACATTCCTGTGGGAGAAAGGCTATTGAGAAATTCAGTAGGGTAGTTATTTTACTCCTCCACATTCTCACACTCCACACTGTCAATACTGAGAAAATACTGACTCCTGTGAGCTTTCTAGAAAAGAAATGAGGCCTGTTGGTCTATAGATTGATCACCATCGCCAACTTTAAGCAACCATTGAGAAAAGCTCTGCGCATAAATACCTGCTTGCATATTCTTAGTAAGGCGCAAAATAACAAACGATTGCCATAGCTTGCTGCGTTTAATACAAGTAGCAACAATCTCAGCTCTCGAAGCTAGAGGTACCAAGGATCACTTGGCGAAAGTCACCTCCAAGAAAAACAACCTTTCCGCCAAAAGTAAGGTCACAATGTATAAAGCCCCTTAAGAGGCGAACTCTAATTTCAAGAACTCTAAACTGGGTCATAGGAGCCTCATTCCAAATAATTAAGAATGATCTCCGAATATATCAGACTCAGAACTAAGATTGTATTCACAGAATTCTCAAGCAAGGGATTCGGCAGCTTTGACCTGGAATGGACAGTCTGGCCGCCTGACAAAAAGGTAGCTGTTATTCCTGTGGAAGCCAGCAGACTGACAATTTTGCCAATGACTCTAAAGCAATGGTTTGGGGTGTTGTAAAAATAAGTCTTGCCCGTACCACCAGGCGCATTATTGAAAAAATAACTACATGGATTTACGTTGACAGAATCAAAAATGGGGTATAAACGTATATATTTGTGTTCCAATTTGTATCTTCTCATAGGAACATCAAGGATATTCTTAGCTGAATCAAAGAGTGGATTCAGGGGCACAGGAAATTCATAATGGTGGCAGCTGAAGCGAATTTCTCTCAGATGAGATTAAAGCGATTTGAGAGCCATCACAAACACATACGTCCAATGCACAAAGCCGCACCCCGAACTCTAGCGTGCCATTGATTTTGCATGAAAACATATTGGAAGGTATATCTTCATATAAAAGTGTTCGTACAAAAACATCAACATAATATAGCTGAAACCACACAGTCAAAGTTTTGCATCTGCGCGTATAAGACTGAAAATTGAGTAGATGAACAGATAAGCGACCTATGGTATGTGAATGGGCATGTAAGCAATATTCAAACATTCGTCACATTGCTTCAGAAGCACTTACATACCAAGCGTCAAGAAAGCTTTTGATATCATCATATGCCCTGCCTTCCCAGTCTAATTCTCCAAAAGGCACTTCCACCTCAGCCCTATCGTGTCGCTCATATATATATTTAAAAATATATTGACACTTTTCACAGAGGCACAGACCTCCACATTAATGTGAACTTTTAATCTAACCAGCAGATAGGGGTTATAGAGAACAACCCAGCGGTTATCCACCTGGTGAGTGCCCACAACTGATGTCTGCCCGTCATATCGACGTCAGTAGCGAGGGTATCTATTATTGTCGGCCTCGGTTAGCTGCAAAAATGATTTTGGGAAGTTTATAGTGCACTTTCCATCAGAAATATATGGTAAGCGAAGATTGGAATTTCACAAGGACCATGGATTATATGTTTACGAACCATTTCATACAGCCGAAACTGCATAGTAGGGTTAGGAATTTCAACACTAACCAATCTGTAAATGGCATATCTGTCTTTAGGCTTGTCTTCTCTAAGCATAAACAGCATGGGGGCTCTTTTTGGAACTCGATAACATGACCCCGTGAAATGACCCAATACATGCTGAATAACAATATTGTGAGGTAACTGATGCAACCTAAGATCGAAAACTCTCTCCACCAGATCAGGTCTATCGGAGGGACTCTGGTTAAAGAATATTTTCAATAATGGCAGTCCGACGTGGGATACAGATAAATGTAACGAAAAGGTCAGTTCTTCCAAACTTTCTAACAATAGCCATCTCATTCTGATAGTTTTGTTGCATGGCCCGGGTACGAGTGTGAGGGGTGAGGCTTCGACTGTCTCGAACTTAGTCCTTTTTTCTTTAATTAGTAAAAATACATTTTAAAAAAAGCTTTATTTTGTGGTGGTTCGTCCTGGTTTTGAAGAAATGATTCAATTATTCATTCCAAGGTATTTAATTATTACAGATAAAATATAAAAATAAATAAATTGTTACAAATTAAAATCTAGTAAAGAAGAGTTGAAAAAGGTTTGATGAAAATGGATGGATGAGAATGGACGTTGGCTCGTGGTGGCCGTCAATAACAATGGTATCCTCCCACGTGTTTACCATGTCACCACCGCCCGCATGCGCCGACTTGGCGTCACCACCGTTGCGCATGCGCCGACTTGGCGCCACCGCCGGCAGAGGTGGTGGCGGTTGAAAGGGCTGTTCAAAATTGGCGGTGGGTCAAAACACCGTCACACCCCCCCGGCTCCCAAGGACTCCCTGTCCTTGAAAGATCGAAGTTGAGAAGCATGAGCACGGTACACTCGTCCTTCGGTGTCTTGGATGTCATAGACTAGACTGCTGATCTTCTTAACGAAGAAAAAGCCTTGTTGTCTTGGGCTGAGTTTAGACATGCATGGATGGTGCTTTGCAACAGTCCTCAAAACTTGATCTCCCTCAGAGAATTCCACATCTGGATGTTTATCATCATGAAGATTCTTTCTCTTTATTTGAGCTTTTCTGGTATTCTCGCGAGCCAGACCTCTTGCTTCTTCTAAAGTGATGGGATGGTCAGCAAAAGATGGTGATTCATCAATTCCATACAGAAGAAACTTTAGGATGAATTTTATTACTTCATGTGGTGTCTGGTTATACGTCTTGACAATAAATGGTACGAGTGTCGACCATTTTTGTTTCGGTTTCTCCAAAATTGTAGCCCTCTTCTTGTGAGAAGGGTATGGTTAGCCTTTTCTACCATTCCACATGTCTGAGGATGGTATGGAGTAGCAAGGGAATGGGCAATTTTATTTTCCGACAGAAATAGTTGAAGCTTCTACTTGTGAAATTCGAACCATTGTCTGTCAGAATACATTTTATTGGTACTCCAGAAGATAACAGCTGTCTAAGGATGTTGAGGATGGCAGCTGAATTGTTGGATGCTGTGGGAGATGCCCAAATGTAACGACTATGGTGATCTATGATGACCTGGAGATACTTGTGTCTGGTGTTCTTGGCTTAATTTCCCAAAACAATTGTATTGAGTCCAATGAGGTCAAATGGTTGGAGGTCGCTGTTCGGTATTTGGTAATGGCCGATTGTCGGTTGGTTTGACTGTTTGCTGAGCTGACAAACTTTACATGAGGAAACATACTTTTTATGGTCCTGAGCATTTGTGGCCACCAGTAATATGTGGAAATCATCTTCAATGTTTTGTTTTTTCCAGGATGTCCAAAGTCATCATGAAAGTGGTGAAGACATTTTGCCCGTAGGGAATCAGGTGCAACTGCTTTGGAATGGCCTCAAATTCGTATAGTGACAATGCCACTTTAAATTTGAGGGTTAATTACAAATCGCAAGTCTTCCTGTTGTTGAGCAATCTTAATCTTATCTTCGGTTATGAATGTGCACACTGGATTCCTGGAAAGTGCGTCAACATGTGTTTGCTGTCCTCCTGCTCTGTGGATAATGGTGAACGATCTAGAAGATAGCTCCATTGACCATCGGAAAAAGTCTTCCCCAAGGTTTTTATGATTCAATAGCCATTTTAAAGCACTATGTTCAGTGACAATTTGGAATGGCTTGTCTAGGTAGTTGTTGAAATGTCTGACTGCTTCGATGATGGCAAAACATTCCAACTCTGTAGCGGTGTAGCGTGACTGGGTTGGGTTGAGCCGTTTTGAGAAATAGGAAACAACCCATTCTCTACCATGTGGATGTTTCTGTGCAAGAATTGCACCAAATCCTTGCTCTGAGGCATCAGTGTAGAGCTTACATGGTAAGGTAGGGCCATATATTGCCAGAACTGGAGGTTGTGTGATTAAATTCTTCAAAGTTTCAAATGCTTTTTGGTGAATTTCAGACCAGTGGAAAATTTTATCTTTCTTCAATAAATCTGTTAGAGGTTGTGCTATTGAACTGAAATCTTTTATAAATCTCCGATAATAACTACACAATCCGTGAAATTGCTGTATGTTTTTGACTGTTTTTGGGGATTGGAAAACTTTTAACGGCTTCTATTTTCCGAAGTGAAGGTGTAACCTGATTGTATTTGATGATATATCCAATATATTCTATTTCTTCTCTAATAAAAGAACATTTTTGAAGCTTGAGCTTGAGGTTTTGGGAATATAATTTTTCTAGCACTTCTGATAGAAGGTCAAAATGTTCTAAAGTTTTAGAATTTGTGATGAAATCATCAAGATAGTTGATGCACTCCTTGTACATTAATAGACCAAGGTTTTTTGTATGATTCGCTGAAAGGTAGCAGGGGCGTTTTTCAACCCAAAGGGCATTACTAACCACTCATAAAGCCCTTCGTTGATGATGTATGCTGTCTTCTCTTTGCTGTCTGGAGCCATTTCGACATGCCAATAACCTGAAGTGATGTCCGACGAAGTGAAATATTTTGCTCCCTGAAGACGATCGATGACTTCTTGAATGTTAGGCAGAGGCATCTTGTCGTCAATGGTAAGGGCATTGAGGCGGCGGTAATCAACGCATAGCCTCTTTTGGCCATCCGCCTTCAGTACGAATGTGACTGGGAAGGCCCATGGGCTTCGACTGTCTCGAACTAGTCCTTTTTTTCTTTAAATCTCAACCTGTCGTTTAATCTCAGCATACTCTGAGGCTGATCTTCGATACGGTCGAAGTTGAATAGGCGGATGAGGAACAGTATGGATGTTGTGTTTTGCAATTTTGATTTTTCCTACATCAAAGGAATTTTCACTAAAAATAGTTGTATATTTTTGTAATATCTTGTCGAGGGTTTGATTTGTTTCTGGTCTCAAATGATTCGCCTGAAATTTACAATTATACAAAGAGGGTCCTTTAGTAGTCACAACACCATTTCTTGATGTCGACATGAAGAATGAACAGAGTTCCCACGTCAAGACCTAGTAGGAGGGGGTATATGAAGTTTCTGAGGATGTGAAAATCTATCTGATGAGTGATGTGACTGATGGTAAGGTTAACTTTAACGCGACTAAAGCTTCTTGTTCTGGAATTAGCCTGATTGATGTAAATGGATGATGATGGTTCCGTTTGTAGATTCAAATTTTTGAATTGAGAATATGACATTATACTGATGGTTGAACCTGTATCAATGAATGCTTGTATTGGGGGTGGAGTTGACTAATGTGTTAATTTTGATGAACTTGAAGATTGGCCGCTCTATAAGTTTAAATTAACAGTTGGTAAATATGTTGAGTTAGAAGATGAAGGTTTGGAAGTAGCATACAAAGATGAGGGTTGTTCCTTTGCTGCAGTTTCATTAGGGAATATTTTGGATCTATATGGACATTCATTATGCCAATGAAAATTATTTAAATTTCGCATTTTGCAAATCTGCATGGGTATGGTGGCTTCGGAGGTGAAGCGACGTAAGAGGTAGGATCTTTAAATTTATTATCGCTAAAGGCTGGTTTGGCGTTCTTCTGTATGGAGCTAACAGCAGCCTCCAATTTTAAGGTTGCAATTACCCAAGTCTTTATATCTTCGAAATGTATTGGGGTTAAGCTAATCTTCCATTGTGCTGGTAATCCTTCCGTCAACATATGGATCTGTTCAACTTTGGATAAGGAAGTTTGTTTTAGAAGCCGGATTTTGGACTGAAAGTAGTCATTGACGGATTCATCGCGGCGTAGATACCTCCGTTGTGCATCAATTTATGGTGCTGCTATTGATGATTTAAATCTTGTAATAATTTTTTGTTTGATGGTTACCCATTGATTAATATTTGTTCCTGCAATTTCACCAGCATACCATTCTAAGGCTTTTCCTTCTAGATAGTAAAAGAACAACTTTCCTTTATCTTTATCTGTAACATGTAATTCAAAAAGTTTTACCCAGCTCTGGGCACGAATATCCTTCTGATCCCCGCTGTATTTTTGCAATTTTAAAATATTTTCTTTCGACATAATGATATTGGATATTATTTTTATTCTCTAAAAAATTTTTTTTTTCAGTATTCAATTTTTTGCTCAAAAATTTATTAAAATCCAAATTATGTTCACAATATGACTGAAATAAATATAATATTCAAATGAATAAAATCTTTTTGATGCTTGAATAATTGAAAATATTTGCCGGCTGCGCCAAAACTGTGGTGGTTCGTCTGGTTTTGAAGAAATGATTCAATTATTCATTCCAAGGTATTTTAATTATTACAGATAAAATATAAAAATAAATAAATTGTTACAAATTAAAATCTAGTAAAGAAGAGTTGAAAAAGGTTTAATGAAAATGGATGGATGAGAATGGATGGCTCGTGGTGGCCGTCAATAACAATGGTATCCTCCCACGTGTTTACCACGTCACCACCGCCGCTCATGCGCCGACTTAGCGTCACCGCCGTTGCACATGCGCCGACTTGGCGTCACCGCCGGCAGAGGTGGTGGCGGTTGAAGGGGCTGTTCAAAATTGGCGGTGGGTCAAAACATCTACACAATTTAAACGCACCAAAAAGGAAAAAAATATTTATAATCCATCAGCCTTTGATATAATTCCATCCTAAGCAGGGACTGATTTTGGCAAATATAATTCAGCCTGTTTTTACTTCGGCTTATTTGTGAAAAAGCTCTGGTTTTTCTGTATAATATAAAAATATTATTTGTCAAAAATTTGCTAGTTTTTTTTCCTAAAAAAAATATATATTTTTTTATAATTGTGTGTCTCTCTATTTTTTAACACTTCTCATAAAATAGTCAAATATTAAAAATAATCAGCATTTAAATTTAATGAAAGGAATATAATGAGATCCAGGCACCCTCTTTCACCCAGATTTTTCCATCTCAGAAGTGTAGTAGAAAGTTGTTCCAATTATGGAAAGAAAATTACGAGATGAAACAGATCCGATTTTCATACCTGAAATAGTTTATTGTAAACAGACATGTCACATATTTATGTCATATATATATATGTGACAATATAGTGGTAATAATGTGGTGAGGAGAGAAATAATCACACGACGAGTTGGAAGAGGAATCTGGAAGCCATCCGAGAGAGAGAGAGAGGGAGCGAGAGCGCTGTCCGCTGAACGACTGCCTGTGTGGCCACCACCCGACTACCAAAATAGTCCCCAGGTGTTGACGGGCGGGCCCCTTTTTCCGCCCCTTTGGAATGTCGTGATGTCTAAAGTGTCTCGCTTTAGCTGCCCATCTCTCTCTCGTTGACTGTAGGTTTGTTTTATTAATTCTGGAAGAGCATATATTATGACATATGGCCCCCGTTGAAGAAGGCTGAACATGGTTTGAGTATACTTAAAGCTGGAGAAGCCAGGAATAGAGAAAATAATTTTACAGTTGAAATTAGTTAAAGTAATGGTGACATAGTTTTATGTAAATAAAATATTGTATAGTACACAAGTAAATATTATTTACAAGCAGTTTTCCAACACCGGAGAGTTTGACATTTAAGGAAATCTTTGAAAATATCAAGGTTATAAAAGGCTATATACAACAAAATCTAATGTACTATAAGGGAAATGTTATTGAGGAGTGTGAACAAGGGGAAGAAGAGTCACATACATATGATGGAATTCTGAAGATCATTAAGACTGGGGAACTCTACACTTTAAGATATTTTTCAGGCGGACATGGCAAGGGGAAACTTGTCATGGGCTTTATATGCTATGAGTGTAGAGTACGAGAAATGAGGTTGAGGTTGGCAATTGTGTGAGCTCAGGACTGAGGTAAATATAGAACTACATACAATGTTAGATCCTTGGCGAACAGGGCGAGGGGAAACTTGCCCTGGGCCATTCTACCTTATCTATGCAGTTACTTGTGTAGCGAGTCCGAGGGGGAAGTCCCGTGTGTAGGTTAGGAAGTCGAATGGACTTATATTTAATTTTCGAAGATAAAATAGTTCTAAAAGCAAAGGTAGAATATAGGCGGACAGAGTGAGGGGAAACTTACCCTGGGCCTTTCTACCTTAATTATTTAGATACTACTGGGTTCGTAAAGTCTCGTTGTCAGGTTAGTAATTGGTAAAGATTTCAGGGGATAAGCGGTTCAAATATATTTGATCATCTTGATTGTAAGTGTAGTCATGTTGCTTTCGTGAGTTAATAGCCGTTTTAGTATGGATTAGAGTGTGATTGAAGTGTTTATATGGGAAATTGAAGGTATTTTTAGGTTGGTCTCGATCATTTACGGGCGGTGAAATAAATTGTTCGTTTTCCGTATAGTCTTTTAATTTGTTGACATGAATTGTATCTGTCTCACGACTTAGAGGTCGGTTGGAGCGGTTGATCCGTGCGATTTTAGGGGAAATTATCTCCAGTATTTCATAAGGTCCTGAGAAGAAAGGTGCCAGTTTACCGGTATCTGGATGGTGGTATGTTTTTGCCAAAACGAGATCGCCTACTTCAAAATCGGAAGCTCTATGTGTTTGGTCGAATCTCGCTTTGTCGCGTAAGTGTCGTTCGTGGTCCTTTGATAGGCCAATTCCCTGGCGTCGTCGATTTTTGGGTAGTTTTGTACATGCTCGGATAGTTGTAGCGGGAAACTACCTAACAAAAGGTATGACGGTGGAAACCCGGTCACAGAATGTGGGGTATGATTATAAGCCTGAAGGACCTGAGGTAGTAGTTTGGTCCAGGCCGTTTTAGGTTGTTGGAGGCGCAACAGTTTAAGTTTGCCAGTAATCGTGGAGTTTAGTCGTTCACTTAATCCGTTGGCCTGAGGGTTGTTGCTTGTCGTGAGAAGTTGGCCAATGTTATGTCTAATCAAAAATCTACGAAATTTCGGAGAGGTGAAGGCAGGAGCTCTATCCGTCAAAAGTCGTTTAGGAGAACCAAACTGCATCACCTTTTTAATCACTTGGGTATAGGTGAGAATGCTGGTGGACCGCGATGGAAATGCCCACGCGTACCGTGTGGCATGGTCCACTACGACATGTAAGAAGGTCTGAGAATTTCCTTATTTCGCGAATCCAGAAATAGTATCTAGTGACACTAGTTCGTACAGCAGGACCGCTGGGGGGAGTTGTCCCAATTCTCTGTAGATAGGTCCTTTTGGTGGTTTGACTAATTGGCATACTGAACAGGTTCTTACATGTGTCCTGATGTCATTTGTCATGTCGTCCCAATAGTATTGGGCTGCGATCAGTCTGGTCATCTGCGAAATGCCGGGGTGATTGAAATCGCGATGGGCTCGTTGTAGTAGGGTGCCACGGAGTGATGGTGGAACAATTTTTTTAGTGACACCCCGTCGTGTGATGGTCATAAGGTCTTTGTCATTGAGGATATACCTTGTGTCCCTCCGTAATTCGCCCTGATGATCTTTTATTTGACCTGTGGATAGGAATCCGCAGAAAGGGTTACGGGAGAGTAGGTCCGCCTCGTACTGACGCGAGCCCTTGAGGTATTTGACCTCATAGTCGTAAGCTGAGAGTCGAAGGCTCCAACGAAAGAGGCGTCCGGTGGGGTCTTTTATGGTCTTTAGCCATTGTAAGGCGTGATGATCCGAGTAGATGACAAACCTTGTACCTAGGAGGTACACTCGGAATTTGTCAACGCACTCTACAATGGCTAAGCACTCCAGTTCAGATATAGTGTAATTACGCTCATTGGAACGCAACGCGCGACTGTAATATTGTACAGGTTAGATGTTACCGTCAGGATGTACTTGTTTGAGTACACCTGCGATGCCCTGCGTGGAAGTGTCGCAATAGACCTGGCATGGGAGCCCTTCTTGAAATAGATATAACACAGGTTGTGTTGCGAGGTGTTGCTTCAATTTATCAAAGGCTTGTTGACAATTCGGGCTCCAAAGCCATTTGGCGTTATTTTTTAGTAATTGATTTAAGGGGTGGCGAAGTCTAGCATATTCTGGGATGAATTTATGATATACGTTGACGGCTCCTAAAAATGATTGTAGGGTTTTAATGTTGATAGGAGTTCTAATAGCGTTGATGATTTCGGTATTTTTAATATTAGGTGTGTAAGTCCCTGCGGTGATGTGGTAGCCGAGAAAATCTATTTCATTTTGATAAAAATTACATTTTTTAAGGTTAAGTTGGAGATTTTCCTCTAAACAGAATTTAAAGAAAAGTCGAAGGTGCGTAAGGGGTTGTTCTGAGGAGTCAGAAAAAATAACGAAGTCGTCATAATAATGGGCTATGAAAGAGAGGTGGTGTTTGTGGATCAACTGGGTAATCACACATTCGAAATTTGGGGTGCTGATTTGAATCCAAAGGGTAAGCGTTTGAAATTATATTGCCCTTGTTGAGTCACGAAAGAGAGTAGTGGTTGACTCGCCTCCGCGATGGGGATTTGATAGTATGCATTGCTTATGTCAACGGTGCTAAATACTCTGGCTTTCGACAGGTTATCCAGTACCGTTTCTATCAATGGCAAAGGATGCAAATCCGAGGGTACTAGTTCGTTCACGCGGCGGAAGTCAATGCAGAGGCGCATGGTGTTATCGCGTTTGCGAACGAGTGTCACAGGAGAGGAATATGGGCTAGAGGAGGGGGTGATTATGTCATGTTTTAGAAGTTGAGATATCTGGTCCTGAATTTCCTTCTGGTAGGCATAGGGAGTTCGGCATGGTCGGAGGGAAATAACCTTATCGGAAATAATTTTGCGTTTTACAGGGGTTATGTTGAGTGGTAATACATTGAATTTATTGATAGGGAAAATATCTTTAAAAGAATACAATAATTGCTGATAAGGGATAGTCAGTTCTGGGCGTTGTTCGATAAATTCTTTAATCATTAATTCTCTAGAGGCGCATGGGCTGGTAGGAAGGCTATTAAGGTTGTAAGGGTGAGAGGGGCATTCAGGGGAAGGTTGATAAATATTACTAAGGGTTGTTTGTAAGTAAGGCTCACGTGGAGGTTGAAAATCGTCAACGCCTAAGTTAACCGAGTGAATTATGGGTCGTTTAGGGTTTTAAGTTATTATTCGCGAGCCGTGCTTACAAGTGGGAAGGTCACATACAAAATGGTACAAATGTTTAGGTACTGGAACACTTTTTTGAAGTATCAATTGATTATGAAAATATATTGTTAATCTTAAGAATTGCATAACATGAATAGATAGGATACCATGTTCAAGGGGTGAATTTAAAATATAAAATGTTTCATTAAAATTAAAATTATTAAATTGTATTGGTAAGGTAACTAATCCGATTGGTTTGGCATGACTAGATATAGTATGGATAATAACATCATTGTTAATAGGGGTCGAACAAATGAAACTATTAAGATTTTTAATATATTCAAATTGGTTTAAACTAATTATGGAAACATTGGCTCCAGAGTCAATTAGGAATGGCATCTTTAAAGAATGAATGATAGGGGTTAAAATAATTGCACTTACAGGCGTATGCTGGTTTAGGGTGCAGGTAGGTTTATTGAGCTTCGGAGGAGTTCTGCTGCCGAAACTGGCATTACTTGGTTTCTCCCGAGCTCGTCGTTGCTGCGGTCTCGTAGACACCTGCAGGCCCAGTCGATCTTTGGGGTTGCTCGACGCTGTGGACCGCAGGTGTAAAGGTCCGAAAAGTCCGCTGGTAGGGCTCTCGCTGCTGACACTGTGCGTGCCAGTGTTGTCCGCCACAGTAACGGCAAGGATATGGTGGGGTCTTGTCCACGGTGGTGGAAGGTGCTCTGCTCTGGCGCGGTGATCGTTGTTGGGCAGCTTTAGTGCTGGTGTTATCCCCTTCGTAGGTCAGCTGTTGGGCTAAGCACAACCATTCTTCTGGTCCCGAGGGTTGTGCCATCTTTAAAAGGTTGCCATAGTTACGTGCCACACCGTTGGATAGTGCTTGCACGATGGCACTCTTAGGGAGGTTGATCTCCAATCCTATTCGGACCTTGTTCTTGTAGAAGGTCTCGATCTCGGCCATCGATGTGCATTTAAGTTCATAGAACTCTTGAAGAGTGAAGCTAGGGCGTCGGGGATAGACGGCGCAGAGTGACTCCTTGACCTCTTCATAAGTCTTATCGATTAGAGCTAAGTCTTGTGCAATTTTGCGAGGTTCGCCTCTGAGTGATGATAGAGCCTTTCGAGCTTGGCGTGCTGGCTCTAAGTTGTGGAAGTTTGGCTGAGACTCAAGTTGTGAGAAGAAGTGTGCGGCAGGTTCATCTCCGTCGTAGGTGATTGCTTCTTCAGACTCACGGTTTAAAAGTTGGTCGAGACAGAGGGTGAGAGTTCGAAGGGAAGCGGCTACAGTAGAGTCGGTCGTTGGTTCTTGTAGAACTTGGTTGTGGGTTTGTATGATCATCGTAGTATTGCTTCTTGTTTTCTTCATACTCTGGTATATGAGGGATTTGTTTCCCGGTCAGGTCTTATCCTGTCGACTTTCGATGTGACAATATAGTGGTAATAATGTGGTAAGGAGAGAAATAATCACACGACGAGTTGGAAGAGGAATCTGGAAGCCATCCGAGAGAGAGAGGGAGCGAGAGCGATGTCCGCTGAACGACTGCCTGTGTGGCCACCACCCGACTACCAAAATAGTCCCCAGGTGTTGACGGGCGGGTCCCTTTTTCCGCCCCTTTGGAATGTCGTGATGTCTAAAGTGTCTCGCTTTAGCTGCCCATCTCTCTCTCGTTGACTGTAGGTTTGTTTTATTAATCCTGGAAGAGCATATATTATGACATATATATGTATATATATAGTACCCTAGAGTGGCCAGCTTGTATTCCTCTTCCCATTCAGCTCCACATTATCACCTGGAGTTGAAAATATTTAATATTTTCAAGAACCTTTTTATATTTTCCAATAAAATAGAAAACGTGTTCTATAGGCTAGAGAATTGAAGAGAATTTGGTATGAGAGCAGCACATTTTTTAAATTTTCGTTTGTACCAGGATTAGACATTGTCTTGAACCTTAAGGTCTCTCAACTCCATTAATCTTATATTTTATTAATACGTTTTCCCAATAGACGTTATAAAACTTCTGTAAAGTTACTTTGATTTCTGTCTAACCTAGAATTTCATGATTTCATGATAAAGATTTTCGGGATATTGAGCTATTTTATGACCCCTAACTTTGACTTGTTCCTGTAAAGATTCTCAATTTTTAAATCTTTTTAAAGAGCGTCTTTATGCGTATATCTTTTGGTCGTGACTTGCTCACCGCAAGCTTCAACCAACATCCCTTGTTGAGGCTTTTTCTTAAAAAAATCAGATATTTATTTTAGCTAAATATTTGAGTGTGATTTTAACTTAACTTCTTGTTAATTTAGAATAAAGATTTGGTGTCATTTGAAATCTAACAAAGAATTTGATACAATAATGGAAAACATTTTTCTATTTGAAACCAGAGTGATAAGACTTCAAACACCTTTTATTTAAAAATACATAATTAAAACTATATCAATTTTCACCCACACATAAGATACTATGAAATTGCATAAACGAACAAAATCAAATTGGAAAATTTCGGGATGAAAGTGAGTTATGTGCAGAAAAATTCAAAGCTATGCGCCTTTTTCTCTTACTGGATGTTGGTTACCGTTTATACATTGGTCGGCCATTGTTACCGGGATGGTTTGAATTATAATTCGCGGTTTAGAGAGGCCGAAAAAATCTGGAATAGAAATGTCGATCAATTTAGGCTTTGGGCAGAAGGCAATTCCACCAGAATGACACTAAATGTGATAGGGTCCGAGCCGTTGAGTACTGGCGTGGCTGCGACAAGCTAGGAGAGGGGGGGGGGGGACACACGTCATTATCTAGGAAGGAATGTTACAAACGACCTTGAAACATTTTTGTCGCCTAGCAGCGTGCGCCATGTTTGTTTTGAGCGCTTGTGCCTTGGCGTCCACACCATTGTGGGTATTATTCACACCAGTCCTCGTTATTTCTACGTTTATTTATATTTTAAAATTCGAATTGTCTATTTTATTCTCAGAGATATTTGTCAATAGAAGTAATTAGAAATAGTAAATAACTTCTAACCAACCCTTTCTATTCCATTTTGTACAAAAAATAATATGGCGATTTTTCCTCTGTCAAGTTAGCTCTACCCCTCCTAATTCAAAAAAGTTATGTGATATGTGTAACGAACGATAGCATAGTAATTCGAATATAAATGAATCACAATTTTTCTCAGTTTTTAATAATATTAAATGTAGAACACAAAACTATCTTAACTCTCTGCGATCCTCGTTTCATGCAAGTTAGCCGCGCGCGAACCTCCTCAATGGATATCGCAGCAACAAATCTAAACTTAAAAGTTAAACTGAAAATAAAACTCGTGTGATTGAAATGAATAGGAATTTTACAGTGTTTTTATTGAACAATATTATAATATTTATAACAACAACTGCTTTATTAGGACATTTCCGTCCTGTAAGGACTCGCCATACATCATTTTCATGAAGAAAGGGGGCAAAAACATAAACAAAGGAGAGAAGGGAAAATGAAAAGGAAATCAAAGTATTCAACATAACACTATACAAATTAACTATGGATGGAAATTTTTCTGTAATTTTAGTTCTTAGAGATTACCTTGTTCTCTAACGTTTTATGAAAGTTAAACAATTCTATCGTTATTTATTTTTTCTCGGACATTATTCTGATTAGCTGAACTGAGTTCACGTAGACTTGGATAATGTTCTTTAAGATATTATTCCGTTCCTCGTTAACAATAGTGCATTCAGAAATGTAGTGAGTCATTTCTTCTATGCTTTCAGTTTTGCAGAATTTACAAATTACATATTCCTTTTTAATCATTTGAATGTGACTTTCTCTTAGTAAAGTCGAAGAGATTCTTGTTTGGGTAGTGTAACCTTTTATGTCTAATGATAGGTTCCGGGATAAAAATTGTTCAGGTATTAAATACTTATATAATAATTTATAATTAGAATATAATCTTGTATGATCCATTTTTGCTAAGTCCTGCTGAATTAATTGTTAAAATTTTGTACGAAAAAAATTCCTGGTAATTCGTTTTGAATGGTCTCATAGTCGATAGCATTGTTCGTCTAGGCAAGGATGCATTGGTGGTAAATTGCTAAAATAGTCCTGTAGAGTCCAATAGGATTTCCTGTATTTATGGATATTTTTCTCTTAACTTATTCCAGCATATCTTGGGAAACCTATAGTTACTCATTCTTTGTAATCTTAAAAGGTATTTCATGGCTAATTTAGTGGCGTTTAGTGTAAGCGATATTCTAGCCGTTTCCAGTCTAACAATGGAGCCAGGGGTATATCTTGGTAAATTGAGAAGACTTTTAATAAAAATAAATATAATATATATATTGTAATCGGTCTATAATATTTGCATTGTCAGCTACCCAAATCGGCGCAGCATACATTAATATTGATTTAATTATCGTCTCAAATAATTTGAATGCGATATTTAGTGAATTGGTCCTTTGCTTCTTTATCATTTTGATAATTTCAATCATTGCAGTATTAGCTTTCGATTTATAATATATTGCTGCGCATTTAGTGTTGTTTGTGCTGGTAAATGGGAATCCTAAATATATCATTCTCGATGTGACAGTCAATGAAATTTTGCCATAGTACCATATTTCGTTTCTAGAGAGTCTTCCCCCATTTCGTAATACCATTAATTTCGACTTAATCTGATTCAGAACCAGTAGGTAATCATCCAGATAGGACTTTTGTAGATTGATCTTGCTCTTCAAATTAATTTGTAATTCTCCTATAATTACTATATCATACGTATACTTGAGACAGTGAAGGTATCCGTAATCTGGTAGCTAAAATCCCGGGAGTAGAGACGTATTGTAGAGATCTGCTAAATCGGCGGTGTTTAATATAAATACCAAGGGGGAAAGGGGGTCACCTTGCTGTATACACCTGCGTTAATTTTTAAATAATTTGAATATTGACCTTGCCATCTAATTGAAACTTTTGCCTCTTCATAATGGCTTTTTATTATTGTAAAAAATTTAGGACTTAATCCCATTTTCAGTATTTTTTTCCATAGTAGAGAGCGAGAGATCGTAACAAATGCTTTGGTCAAGTCAACGAAAAAAGCATATAGTTTGTCCCGTTTTTTATTTAGCGCTAATTGGATCGATGAGTTAAGTGTAAATATATGATCCAAGAAGGAGCGGTTTTTTCGAAATCCGGCTTGATTTTCAGGGATAATTTGTCTTTCTTCCGTCCATTTAGTAAGCCTGTTTTTAAAAATAATATTGAATAATTTAGAAATATTACTGCGCAGTGCAATTCCTCTATAATTTGTTGGGTTATTGCGTTCGCCATTTTTGTATATAGGGTATATTATGCTTTTCGTCCATATTTCTGGGTATTTATCTGAGCTCATTTTATTAAATATATTTCTTAGTTTCATAAGAATGTGCTCTGATAGTCATTTTATTAAATTATTTGGTATGTTAACCGGGCCGACTGCTTTTCCATTCTCTAGTTGCTTGATTCCATCCTTTTCCTCATCTATAGTTACGGTATATCTATATCTAGTATTCGGCCTGTCCCGCTTGAACACGAATTTAAATTATATTTGATCTCCTTATTGCCTGTATTTAAAAATTTGTTGTAAAATGAATACCAGTCTTCAATCTTAATATTTACTGATATCGAAACTATTTTTCTAAGAGTTGCCATGGCACTCCAGAAGGTCCTAGGATCTGTGGCGTTTTCAATCTTTTCTTGCCTATCCTTAATAAATTTATTCTTCTTTCTTTCCACCAATATCAAGTACTCTCTCCGTGTTTCGATGTATCCTTTTCGATCCTGATCTGAATTTGATTTTTTATATCTTTTCAAACATAAGTTGGTCTTATTTTTAAATTGATAACATTCATTGTCGTACCAAGGTTTGGAAGTTTTGTTGCGTATATATACAACTTTGAGTATGTTTGCTGCTTCTATTGCCTGGTAGATTTGAGTGGTTTGGACTCAATCATTATGTCTATTTCATAAACATTAATACTCTCTAGTTTACTCAATTTATTGCTTAGCAATACGTCCTTTTCTTCAGTCCATATAAATTTTATGATAGAGTGGTCTCTTACTTTTGTTAAATCCAGTATATAATTCCCTGTATTCATTTCTAGTATCACTGGTAGATGATCCGAATAGGGGAGGTCTTCAATCCATAAATCTGTAATGTTCTCCATTAGACCTTGTGTAAACATATAGCAGTCCAAAACTGACGAGCTTCTTTCCGTAATGTATGTAAATGATCCACATGGATCCCCCTTAGCTCTTCCGTTTGCTATCATTATGGAGTTATCTTCTATAAATGTGATAAGTATATTAGATAAATTAGGGGTAGATACGGCGTCTTTGGATTGTCTATATTTGTTTAGCGGTGTGTATAATTGTTTGGGATTATACAAATTCCCCATATTACCTGTTATTATGTTTAAATCTCCAATTATTAAAACTTCGTTACCTTCGTTTAACTGATAATTTTTGTGGTCCGATAATTTATTCATATTTTGCTCATGAGTAGAGCTCGGAGGTAAATAAACAGCAATCTCTCAGGCAAAAATTTACATTAGTTTCATTCAACCATATTTCGACATTTATAGATATCCAGCAAGGGTTGCAATCTATTTTATTGTATTATGATATATGTTCTTTTTTATGCCCATAAGTATTCCTCCGGAGCCTCTCTCTCTTCTCTTCTTCTTCCCCTCAATTCTATCTTGGTTGCTTGTGTTTGAATTATCTGGTAACCTTCTATCACAACATCAATTTCCTTAGTGAACCACGTTTCCGTTAGTACAAATATTTCGTATTTTTTAAGGTTTCAATAAGTTTAAATGTCGTTAGCATTCTATTATATCCATTAATTTTATAATTCAAGATTTCAAATTTTGTGTTGTGTACGCGCTGTAAATTTATTTATTTTTTTGTTGTTAGTTGGTTTACCCTTCGATTCTGTTCGTTTATTAACATGAGTTCTATTGTTTTTTGGTTGCTACAATGTACCCCCATTTGCATCAATGATTTTCCCCTCAGAAACCAGATACTTAACTCCGTTGAGAATGAGTTTATTATCTCTCAACTTAGCCATTATTCCACTATCAAAAAGTTATTTTCTTCTAGTGTTTAAAATACGTCTCTGATCTCTGGTCTTCACACTATAATCTTTAGAAACAGATATTTTGAATTTTCGCAACTTAGATGCATATTTGAATACTGTAATTCTATCATTATAGTTGGGCATTTCAACTAACATTGGAGCGTTAGCCGCCTTGACAAATTGTGGTATTTTGTTATGTTGAGTTGTGCGCTAATTTGCATCTTTTCTTCGATGACCTTTCTTATTACTGCCATACAGTCATCTTCTTCGTTTGGAATTCCATAAAACACTTAATTATTCTCTCTGATTTTTAGACTCCATATATTCAAGACGATTTTTCAGTACTACTATTTCTTTAGTATTTTGCATAACTTTTTTGGGGTATCCTGCATCGATCCTTCTAGGTTCTGTAATCTTTGGCTTGTTTTCGTGACCTCTTCCCTAATTAGCGACAATTGTGTTTCCAACTTTTCACCTCATTTGTCAATTTTATTTGCCAGTGCAGTCAACGTTTCGCGGAATTCAGTATCTTTATCCAAACGTGTTTTTAACGTAGTTCGTTTAGTTCCCTTTGGACCTGGATTTTGCTCAATCCCAGCTCTAATCAATAACATTAAAATAAAACATATAAGTTTATGTGACCTTTTAAAGAATTTTAGTTGAACACACTTTCCCAGTAGCGTATGCAAGTTACAATCATAACGGCAATCTTAATTGAGATGGGTGACCCCGAGACATTTGGCCAGATCTGAAATATGACGTCACGATGACGCGCGATGTAAACAAAGGTTATGATTGATTCATTGTTTTTTTTAAACAAAATCTAATTATTAATATTTTAAATACCTGTGATTAATTTATAGTGTCAATATATTTATTTATTGTCTAAATGGCCTTCTATTTTAAATTAGAAATGTTTTTGAAAATATTTAGCGCAATTGCAAACACGTGTGTGTTATGAATGCACACGATGTTAACCCTTAACTGGACGGGTTGGGTAGATTCCGCCCATGCATAAACTTAATATAGGAAAAAAATATATTTTTCGTTTACTGAGAGCTAACAGCTTTGGTGTATTCTAATTTTACAGTGATACAAACAATTTCCATTCATCGTTTAAAAATATAAGTTTTGGGAGGGCGGTTAAATTTGCATGTGTGGGCGGATTCCGCCCATGCCGTCCAGAAGCGTGAGAATTTTTCATGTTAGGGTTATAGCTGATTGCTCATTCTCGAGTCGCTTTCTTCCGCTATTTTTTAGCTTCCATTCATAAAATAAGACTTCTTTCTTTGGCTAAGTAGAATTTATTCTTTTAGATTAAAAAAAAACAACTTCCTTAATTTTTTTTTATCAAGGTAAGACTTTTTATTTTTGAAATTCTATTTATAATGGAAGACGAAATTTTGAATAAGAATTTTGACGATGATTCTGAAACTGAAAATTATTCATTGAACGAATCTTCAGATGTCAGTACAGATGAGGAATGTGATTCAATTCTTACCACTGTTCAAATGTCTTCAAGTAATTGTTTCATTGGGAAAAATGGCTATAAGTGGAACAAGAATCATGCAATAATTGGAAGAACCCGTTCTCATAACATAATTACACACTTACCTGGTCTGAAAGGCCCTGCTAAACCGAAGCCAAATTGTAGCATAGATATATTCAACTTATTTTTTACTGCCGCAATTATAAAACAAATATCTGAATTTACAAATGCAAAAATTGAAGAATTTCACCAAAGAATTTCAGATTTGACCAAAAGTACTTACTCAAATTTTACAAGTGAAATAGAAATAAGAGCATTCTTAGGTTTGTTGTATCTAGCTGGAGTTTACAAATCAGGTCATGAAAATGTAGAATCTTTGTTTGCCTCTGATGGAACAGGCCGTGACATTTTTCGCTCTGTAATGAGTGTGAAGCGTTTCCTTTTTCTATTACTTTGTATTAGATTTGATAATTTCAAGACAAGATGCAAAGTAGATAGACTCTCACCCATAAGAGATATTTTCCAAACTATTATTGAAAAATTTCAAAGTTGTTATACACCTGCTGAATACCTTACTGTTGACGAAATGCTTGTAGGGTTTCGGGGAAAATGTCCATTCAAAATTTATATACCCTCAAAACCTAATAAATATGGGATAAAAATAGTGATACTAGCAGACTCAAGAACACATTATATGTATAATGCAATGGTATATACAGGAAAATCTAAAACTCCAAGTCAAAAGAACTATCCCTGCCAACACAAATAGTTTTAGATATTAGTCGACCACTTTGGAAGAGTAATAGAAATATTACAGCAGACAACTGGTTTACTTCAATAGAATTAGTTGATAAGTTGAAAGAACATGGCCTTACATATTTAGGAACGATGAGAAAGAACAAACCTCAGATTCCACCACAATTCCAACCGCATCCTAAAGAGAATCAGGAACATCTATTTTTGGTTTCTCTGGAACAAAAACTTTAGTCTCCTATGTTCCCAAAAAAAGAAAATCAGTAATCCTTATATCTTCGATGCATCATGACAATAAATGTGATAAAAAAAAACAGGAAAACCTGACATTATAATGGATTATAATCTAACAAAAGGAAGTGTAGATACCATTGACCAAATGGTCTCTAATTTTTCTACCTCTTGTCGATCCAGAAGATGGCCTTTGGCACTTTTTTATGCCCTTTTAGATATCACAGCTCTGAATTCTTACATCATCTTCAACTATCAGATTGATAAAAAGGATCAAAAAGAAAGAAGTACCTTTATTGTTGATCTTGGGAGATCCTTGATTGATGAACACCTGGCCACACGTAATCTAAATTCCCTCCCGCTGGAATTACAGACGACAATAAAAAAATTCAAAAATAATGATGGTTCAAGTACATCAAGAGGATCTACGATGCCACAAGAATCTGATACTCCAAAAAGGTGCTACAAATGTCCATCAAAAAATGCGGGAAAAGTGAAAACCTTATGCTCTGTATGTCAACTAAGCGTCTGTAAAAAACATTTCTTAATTATTTGTGAAAACTGTAAATAGATTATATTTAGAATTTTTAGAAGTCAAAATCTGTATATTAACATTTGTAATCATTAAATAATCTTTCAAATATTGATTTAATTCATTATTTAGCGCTTATTTCGTAAAGGTACATAAGTGGGTTGAATCTACCCACCCCGTCCAGTTACGTAAGAAAAAATCACCCGTCCAGTTAAGGGTTAATACCTTGAGAGCAATGGTGTCCGATATTTTAAATTTTATTATAAAGTTAATTATTGATTAATATTAAAATTTTGTAATTAATTTAGGTTAGTTTAAGTTAGGTTTAGGTTCGTTTAAGGTTAGGTTAGGTTCGTTCAGGTTAGGTTCGTTTAGGTTAGGTTCAGGTTAGGTTTGATTAGTTTGGGTTAGGCTAATGTAATTTATATTAATATTAATTTTATAATTTATATTTTTTTGTATATGCCTATTTATAAATATCACCGTTGGCACCATTGGAACGTATTACGCCAGTATTTCTTTGTTTACGTTGGCGCTAAAACATTTTAAAAATTGCTAATATAAAATTATTTTTAGGGCAAATAATGAAAAATTTGAAATTATTTTTGTTATAATTTTATTCTCTAGATGACGCTCTACCAGAATCAGAGATTCAGCGGCCAAATTGTTTGATAAATTGAAAAATATAACTGATCAACACGTATTTTTCCTTTTTGAATACCAGGAAAGAACCCTAATAATATCAAATGACAAATTAATGAGACACCATTTCGACAAGCGTAGAAGGATTGGATGACGATTTTTAAAGGCAATCCGAGATATATAAAATAGGTATATGCAAATTAAAACATGTAGCAAAATATTTATATTGCCACGTGGAAAATTAGGGAAGACAAAAACTTCAGGAGGAGACAATAATTTATTTCAGGCCAGAGCAAACTATGAATGGTAAACAATAGATAAGCCACGAGGGAAATTTACAGAGAGTAGCAAAATATAAACATAAAAATGACCACTCTGTTAATAAAAATAATAAAATTAATGAATACCTTGTTACATAGCTTCTTCCCTATGGGAGCTGTGACCCACAGCTATCAATTATTGTAGATACTGACCTGGTTCTGACGTACTTATGCCAAGGATTCCATCGAAGTCTTGGAACTTTGTCCCTAGTACCTTTGCGTCCATTTTCTTGCGGCGTGAAGAGCGGCTTTGTCGTCGTATCGTCTATAGGGACATCGTTATCTTCGAGGGAAGTATTGGCTTTAGCACGGCGGTGGAATCCTGGAGTCAGTCTCCGAAAATGTATTTCACAGCACCCATGGCTTCAAGATCTTCTCGGCGGTCTTCAGTTTGTCTTCCCTAACTTACCCAGCATCTCCAACAAAATGCCACGTGGAAAATTAGGGAAGACAAAAACTTCAGGAGGAGACAACAATTTATTTCAGGCCAGAGCAAACTATGAATGGTAAACAAAAGATAAGCCACGAGGGAAATTTACAGAGTAGCAAAATATAAACATAAAAATGACCACTCTGTTAATAAAAATAATAAAATTAATGAATACTTTGTTACAATATTTTAGATGCGTTTTGCTGGAAATCTCTCAGCGATTTAAATTTCGAAGATAATAAATTTCTAATTTTTTAATTCAACTCTCTCAGTATCTATTATATTTATTTTAATTCGTTTAAAATATATTTATCTATCTCTGATAATTTATTTTACTATTCTGTCACTACAGGATATACAGCACTCTTAGTGAATTTTTAAATTGTAATTCAGAATCTGCCACTGGAGCTTTAAAAGAAAATTTGTAACTTTAAAGGTTTTCAAATCGGTAAAGGACCCATGAGTTGCTACTCTCTAAGGCGAATTATACAAATTTTTGAGAATACTGGAACTCTGGAGCAAAACCTCAGAGTGGAAGACCATCGACATACAAGTCCGTGGCTGTTACGGTTTCGCAGAATGTTGAAGCTATTGAAACGTTATCCACGTATGGAGAAGTGCTCGACAAACGGGGATTTCGTATGGAACAGTTTGGAGAACGCTAAGAAATTTTCTTAAAATATACCCGTACAAAATTAAAAGATTTCACGAATGAAAGTCGGCGATTTTGAGAAGCGTCAAGAATTCGCTGCATGGGTTTTCCGGCAAATTGATATTGATGAAAACTGGCTGTCAAATGTTCTTTGAACAGATGAAGCTCACTTTTCTCTAAACGGAGAAGTTAGCACTCAAAACAGCCGCATTTGGGTAACAGAAAACCCTAGGAATTTTACAGAAATGCCACTTCATCAGCCCAGAGTTAGTCTGGTGTAGGTTCACTTCTTCTTTTATTATTGGGCCATTTTTCTTTAAAGAAATCAATGGAAGAACTTTTAAAACCGTTTCTGTAACTGGTGAACGTAATGTTCAACTTTTGAGAGAAAAGGTCATTTCAATATGGCAGGACAGACAAACACTAAGCGAAATAACATGCATGCAAGATGGAGGACCTCCTCATATCTCCCGCGGTGCCAAACAATTGCTGAAAGATACGTTCGGTAAAAATCGTGTCATAAGTTGCCACTTTATACACCAGTGGCCTTCAAGATCACCAGACTTGACGCCTTGCGGTTTTTGGTTATGGCTGTACATTAAATCGCGTGTTTATCGATGCCGGCCTACCACATTGGCCATATTGAAGGCTTCTATCAGACAGCACGTTTCATCAATTTCAACAGATTTGTAATTTAATGCTGAGTCAACAGCGCTGACTAATGTAATGATGTTTACTTAAAAAATGCTTATGTAACATTTTCTGCATTATTACTGTATATACCAATATTTAGAAAAAATGGTTATCCTGCAAGAACTATGGTTGATGGAAAACTTCTGATTTCATTTTTGAATACAGCATGAAAAGTTACATTAGAATTAACATCAGGTTTAGTCCGGCAAAAAAAAAAGGTTTTTTTTTTGTAGACCTGTGTTATCTACCAATATTTTGCACCTCTTTGTGTTGGGTTATGGGGATAATAAATGATGACCTAACATCTTGACTCTTTTTTTTTTTTTTTTTTTTTTTTTTGTGAACAGTAAATATTTTGTTTATCATTTTCTCACATCTTATATTATGTCGTGCAGAACAAAGTGTTATAACTTCTCGAAAAACACTGGTACACACAATTTTACCCCTTATGTTTAGTTTATCGCTTTTCGCTCATTAAAAGAAATAGCATCAGGAATATTCTCTGTACACCCCTAACTTTAGAAATTTTGCGCAAAATTTGCGCGTTATTTAACGCAAAATTGATCTAAAAATGATTTTTATTTGAGGGGACACATTTTCAAAATTGTGTACAGTATAATAAGCAATGATAACTTTTGACAAGCCCAGAGGATATTTGGAATAAAGTACGACAAAAAGATTTTGTCAACCCCTCTTTATTTAATTTGTTGGATCATGACAAATTTCCAGTTAAATAGTCAAGTGTCACCAATTTGTCAAGAAAATTTACATTTCTTGTAGCAAGAAATCCTATTAGTAGTACCATCATAATATTTGGCACTATATTAATATTTAAAAAAATCGTGTATTGATTTCAGCAGTGTTTTTCAAACATTCAATCTATTTCACAAAACCGCATTTAAAATATATTTTTTTGCCACATGTTTTAATTTGCATATACCTATTCTACATATCTCGGATTGCATTTAAAAATCGTCATCCAATTCTTCTACTTTTGGCGAAATTGTGTTTTATTAATTTATCATTTGATATTATTAGGGTTCTTTCCTGGTGTTCAAAAAGGAAAAATACGTGTCGATCAGTTATATTTTTCGATTTATCGGACAATTTGACCGCTGAATCTCTGATTCTGGTAGAGCGCCATCTAGCGAAAAAAATTGTAGCTAAAATCAATTTGGAATTTTTAATTATTTGCCCTAAAATATTCATTGCATTCCGAACACAATGATGTTTACCGCCTTGCTCTAGCACAAGTATTCGCGAAGTTATCAATTTTTAAAATTATGCAAAACTTTTGGATAACCCTGTATAATCATTAAATTCATATTGTGAAAAAAAAACAAAAAACATATTAATGTAATTTAAAAAAAAAAACTATTTTAGGCCTTGATCTTGAAGAGCGTTAACACAACTGCGTCCAGCTCGCTTCTGGCCACCCTACGATATTTTGTTTATTTTCGAAAAAACTAACTTTATAGATTTAAAATTAAATACAATATATTTTTCAATTAAAATAAAATATTGTAGCGTAGAAATCAAGCCTTGAAATATCCTAAGATGTAAAAGTATTTATTGATGACGTCACAGCGACGAGTCGACAATTATTAACAGGTCAGCAAAACTATTTACTGCTAGGGAATCTTAAGCAAGCAAGCAAAGAAATATTTTAAAGATGATTTCACAAATACAGATTAATATATATTTTTATAATCTGTTGAATATATTTTCATTGAATAATATTAAATTAAATAATAAAATATTTCTTCGCCACAATATAGATTTAAAATATATTATTTCGATTTCATAAATTTAAATAAGATATATAAAAGTTGAATATATTATTTTAAAAACAAATATATTAAGAGAAAGAAATAATAAATGTGTGTGTGTGTGACAATTTGACAATTAAAAATATTTATTGTCATCTTAGACAATATTACATCAATTTATCAACGAGAAAAAAAGATAGCGAAAAGCGTGTTCGAACCAGGGACATCAGGTTCTAAAGTCTAAAACTTTCACAGCTAGGCTATTTTGCCTTAAGAAAGAAAAGAAATATATTACATAAAAAAAAATATTTACATATATGTTACATATATTTTACAAGGGGGATGATGGAAGGAGACCTCGACGCCGGAGGGTCCCGGACCAGGCGATGAGCGGGTCCTCCACCGCTTCTCCGAGCCCAACCTGGACAAAGTAGCGATAAATTCGCAACTTTGCCGACGCCAGGATGGAAAGGGCGTCGTCCTCAAGGCCGGACCCGCCGAAGATCCAAGCCTGCAGGTCAGGGGGCCGCCCTATGATGTTGAAGGCCTCTCTAATGAGAGGCCTGATGGAGGGAGAGCACCAGTAACGGTGGCTGAGGGAGCGGTCGATGAACCCGCAGGCAGGACAGGAGGGGCCGACCGAGGCAGGATGGGCCGGATGGGGCAAGGCGTGGAGGGCCAACTTGAGGGCCGCGTCGGCCTCGTGGCCCGAGTAGGCGCAGCGCCGCAGCGAGGCCCAGTCGATCCTGGATGGTGGTGGACCGATGGTGGGCGACCATCTCGAGGTGAACCTTGAGATGGGCGTGGCGGCGAGGCGCGGGCGATCCAGGGCCCGTCGAGCCGAGCGGGTCGTGAGGCCGTTGAGGAACGGCGTAGCCGTCCCTCGCAGCACCAAGGCCGCAGCTAAGGAGCTAGATGAAGGCGCAGACTCCGCCCCGAAGCCCACGGCGTTCTCGGAGGTCAGCCTCCGACAGAAGGCGCCCAGGGCCGCGGCCTCAGCCAGGGCCGAGCGCGTTGGGCGGGCGATGAGATGTTCCTCCACGATGAGGTCCCGGACTCGGGCTTCGCGCCAGCGGGCAGGGGGCAGGAGGTCGGGAGGGCGGAGGAACCGGTAGCCGCCGATGATGGGGAGGTCCAGCAGCTGAGCTGTGGGGAATGCCCGGTGGTTAAGGCCCAGGATGTTGGAGGCCTCCTCCCAGAGCTTCAGCAGCCGGAGACGGCGGGGCTGGAGTCGGGTGCCGTCCGGTGGAGGGTGGATCCAGGCTTCATCGCTGTTGCCGCCGACCAGCCAGCTGAAGGCATTTCTGCCCCCGCGGAGCGCGACCTGCACCCCCTTGAGGCAGGCGAGCTGGAGCTGGGTTGCGAAGTCGAGGAGGCCGAGGCCTCCGATGGCAACTGGCCTCGCCATGACATTGCGGGAAGCCACACCGTGTGGTCTTGTCCCCAGACGAACCTCGCCAGTCGGACCTGCAGCTTGGCGATGGTCGGGGGTGATGGAAGGTATCCATGCAGGTGGTGCTGGATGACAGACCCCACCAGCGTGTTCGCCACTCTTGCTCGCCCGACGAGGGAGAGGCCGCGGGTGAAGGGCGTCCATTTGCGGCATGCAGTCTCCAGGAGGGCCAGGAGATGCTGCTCCCGGTGGACGACGGTGCTCCTGGGGGCGATGTCGAGCCCGAGGACCCTGATGGAGGTAGTCGACCAGGAGGCGCCGAGAGGGAAGTCGCCGCGGGTGCGCCAGGCGCCGCACCAGAGGCCAGCGCTCTTCCGGAGGTTCACGCCGATTCCGGAGGCCTGCCTGTAATCTTCGAAGACGATCGCCACCCGCTCGATGTCTCCGTCGCGATGGAATAGGAGGACGATGTCGTCGGCGTAGGCGATGACATTGCCCACGCCGAGGGTCAACTCCAGGCGACATAGCAGCGGCCCCGTGGCGATGCTGAAGAGTGCGGCGCTCACGGCGCAACCCTGCCTGAGGCCGTTGAGAAGGGGGAAGGCTGTTGTATGAAAGCCTCCGGCCCGGATGGTGGCGTCCGCCCCGGCGTAAAGGATGTTGATCCATGCCAAGAAGGCCGGCGGGAGGCGGAGGGACATCAACAGGGACTCCAGGAAGCCGCGGTCTAGTGAGTCAAAGGCGGACTCTAGATCGACGCCCATGACGGCCAGCGGCGAGCCCAGGGCGGTGGCCTCCTCGACGGCGTCCGTCACCATGGCGATGTTCCATGACGGGGACCTCCCGGGGACGGCGTAGGTCTGGCATTCCGGCACGAGGGTCCGCAGGTGGGGCTTGAGGCGCCGGTGAAGGATGGCGGCCAGGACCCTGTAGTCGGCCGAGGGCAGCGCGACAGGCCTGTAGCCATCAAGGCCGCGACCTCCGCGGGCCTTGGGCACGAGGCAGATGGAGCTGCGCCGCGTCGACGGAGGCAGGGCGCCGCGGAGCCGTGAAGCCGCGAACACCCGGGCCAGAGCTTCCGCGAAGAAGTCCTCGTTGAAGGCGACGAGGAGCTCGCACGGCAAGCCGTCCCAGCCGGGGGCCTTTCCGCGAGGGAGGTGCTCGATGGCGTGGGCGATCTCGCTGGGGCTGATGTCTGGCCGGTGGAGCGGGTCCTCCTCACTCAGCTCGCGGGTGGTGGTGGTGGTGGAAGGCGCGCTGCTGGCGATGAAGGCAGCTCCCGCAGCTGGATCGCTGGTGGGACGGGCGAAGCGGGGCTGGAAGGTCGCGAACGCCCTCCGCCGAAGCTCTGGGCCCTCGATGACGTTGTCCTCCTCGTCCCTGATGACGCTGACCGGGCAACGGAGGCGGATGGCGCGTGCCAGGTCCGGCAGCAATGGGTAGTCTGCCCGGATGGAGGAGGCCTCGAGCTGCGCCGCGATGTAACGTCTCGCCCTGTAGACGTAGCTGTCGCTGGCAGCGTGGCGCGGGTCGTGCAGGGATCTGGCCTCCGCCAGCAGCCCCGCCTTGATGGAGGTCCCCTATCCCAGAAGGTCCCGTCGTCGTCATCGTGCGCTGTGTCTTCCTCCAACTCCCGGATGTAGCCAGCCAGATGTTCGAGAGCAAGGCCGGAGCGGAGCATCGCGGCCAAGCGAGGCTGGGTGGGGAAGGAGACGGCGGTGGTGGGCGGGCCCACCTGGAGCAGCACGAGGCGGTGGTCCGAGAGGTGGTAGTGGCTGGTCGCGTAGATGGAAACGCGATCCAGGACTCCAGCAGGGACGAGGATCCGGTCCAGGCGGCTGGAATCGACTTGGTCGCCGAGCCTGGCGACTCTGGTGGGCAGGTGGGCGGCGTCGAACTGGGTGGCCACGTCGACCAGCGCGGCCAGGTCCAGTAGAGCGGCGAGGGCATCTGACGATGATGATGACGAGGGGCCCCGATCCCTGATATTGAAATTTCCAATTATCCAGCAGGCCCCTTCCTCCTCCTGTGCCGCTGTCGCCGCCAGGAGCTACAGTTGCCGATTTCTCTCCCGGGGTTCATGAGCCAGATGAACGGCGATGGCCGTCATCTCCTCGCCGTGGACATCTATGGTTGCCAAGGCGATGTGGCCCGGCCACAGGATGCGCTGTTGTAGCACGGCTACGCCTGGTCCGAAGACGCAGGCGAGTCCGGATCCCGAGATGGCTACGGGATGGGCCAATACAACAGCGCTGTAGCCGAGGCAGAGGTCTTGGCCGCTGCCCAGATGATATGCGTTTGTCTCCTGGACAAACGCGATGTCCACGCGATGTTGCCTGAGGAGATGACAAAGGGCAAGGCTCCTCCCCCGAGTGGCGAGCCCTCGCGCGTTGATGGTGGCGACGCGGTGGTTCATTGGGGCCGCCGGTTAAGCAGCACCCCCTTGGTCTTCTGGAGGGTCTTGCGGATGGTGTGGTTGGAGTCTGGAATCGAGGCCTTGATGGTTTCGGCCACCTCGTCGAGGGCGGCGACCTGTGCTTTTGTCAGCGAGGGCATTCGCTTCTCCATTTTTCTTTTAGAGGTGAGTAACTGCTGTGCGTCCTCCCGGTCTATACCGGGCAGCTTGTGCCAGTCGATGGAGAGGTTGGGGGACTGCTTGAGGTGCTCCTGCAGCTGGACGAGTGCGGGTTTTCCCCGGGGAGACGCGGAGGGAGTTGAGGTCAGCTCCTCCTCCGACATCTCAATGTCGAGCGGAAAGGTCTCGGGCTCGAGGGGCCGCGGGGTAGCTAGAGGAGCAGGGAGGGCGACAGGGGCGGGCCGGGCAAGATCCCTCGGTTCGGCAGGATGGTGCGCCGAGGGGATCGCTGGAGCCTCTGTTGATGTCTTCGCCGGTTGGACAGGGGACGCCGGTGTTGCGGGCGCAGGAGCCGGCTTTCTTGGCTGCTGAGGAGGAGGAGGAGGGGGAGGGGGCCTTGCGTCGTTGGGAGACGCTGCTTGCCTGGGGCTGCTGTTCTGCCTGGCGAGCGCTGGGCAGTTGGCTCTGCGGTGGCCCTGTTTCCCGCATTTGGAACACTTGATTCCAAAAGAGAGGAAGGCTGACAGAGTGTCTCCCTTGGACTCGATGGTCAGTCGGGTGGGCAGCGTCTCCAGCCTTACGCCCTCGCGGAGCAGGATGAACGCCTCCCGGCGACCGTCGGTGAAGGTGAACTCCCCCATTTTGACCAGGATGGGGGCGATGGAGGTGACCTTCCCGAATTGGCTCAGGGCGTTCACGATGGTGCTGTTCTCCACAAAGCCGGGCAGGTTGGCAACGACTACACGCTCCGTCCTCTTGCGGAAGGGGAAGACCTTGAGGGACGTTCCCTCGATTTTCAGGCTGTCCGCGACCAGACGGTTCGCAAGGTCCTTGTTCGCGAGGCCCACGATGTAGTGGCCGTTAATTCTATTGAACTGTGTAATGCCTTTTGGCCCCCCGAGTAGCGTGCTCATTGCCTTGAGGTAGGATTAGTCCGGGATGTCTGGGCACAGCTCCACGAAGACGTAGTTCTCGTGGTTGGTAGTAGCCTGCCTCGCTCTGGCGTCGGCGATGTTTGCGCGTGTCGCCTTGATCTCCTGAGGCGGCACTGCTCTCGGCCCTGTTGGCCGCTTCCGCTGCTGGGAGCTTCTCTGCTCTCCAGGCTTGTTGGGCTGCCTTGCAGCGTGCTCAGGTGATGTTGAGCCGCGGCGCCTCTTCTTGCCCTTCACGACTGTGTAGCCGTCGTTGGCGTCCACCTCCGCCATCTCGCTGTCGGCCCAGTTGAGCGAGCCCGTGCTGGCTGTTGTAGCGCTGGTAAAAGCAGCATTCGGCGGCGCCGTGACGTCACCCCGCGCGGCAGCCAGCATTACTTCGCGCGCCGGCGGACTTGCTTCTTTTCGAAGTTCCATAGAAAATTCTTTAGAAGAATTCTCTATGATTCCCTTTTTCGGCGATAATTCCTCGCCTGGTTGAGATCCAGTGCTGGGCCTTTCAGGCACTTGTTCAGCGGATCGAGAGGTTTCTTCTGGTACCAAACTCGTGATGGTAAGCGCCTTTTACACACACTCCAGAGGCGAAAACGGCAGAGCCCGCGAAAGCGTGGCCGCACGCTTGAGTGTGTGTGTGTGCAACATTAGTCAATCAAGAAAAATGGCGAGTCCAATATTTATAATAGAATTTACATATATATATATATATATGGTAATTTAAACCAATAACCCCATATTGTATATAACTTATGACAAGATTTTAAAGTTGTATAATAGAAACAATCTGTAAATGATTATACGTATTATTGACATGTGTCTTTACATCATCATATGTAATGTAATTTGAACAAACTGAGGATAAATTAATAAAAATCTGTAATAGATTAAGAGTTGAGCTAAGCAAGAGATATAAGTCATAACGTCAAAATCGAGATAGATTTAGAATTCCCACAACAAGGTCTAAAAATGGACCAGACCACCCACACTTCACATCTGATGGAATGCAAAGCCCCCTCTCACACCTGGTGACTTGCAAAGCCCCCTTTCTCAGAAACGGCCCCTGTCACATAAGGCCCCCCGTCTTAACCTATAAATACAGTCCCTTTACAGTCACTTGACAGTTAGTTCACCCTCAGCGCAAGCTCACGTCGGTTGTCACCAAGGTCCTCCTCATTCACCATGTAGACTAGTAAGGACTCTTCTATCTCCATCTTTCGCTCCTAGCTCAACTTTTATCTGTGCACGGAACTTTCTTAGTGCAACTGTGTCTTCGTTTTTTGTGTGGGCATTCCCAAGCTTTCTGTGATGTATTGGCGGATTAGTTTAATATTTGTTTTTATTTATTTGTTGTCACAGAGTTGATGATAATTGTGTATATATGCATATATATAGTGTTTGTGTTTTGAGCAGTTAGTTATTTTTATAATATGAAATAGTTTTAACTTTGTTTGTTTCTTGGCATTAAAAAGATATACTATTTTCAAGTCTTATCTTTGGAAACATTGCATTGGCGACGAGGTTTAAGAGTAAGTACCCAAGCGATGGTATAGCGTAATATGAAGAATTTTGTTTAATATTAAAGAAGTAATAAGTTATTGGAAATTTACATAACAAAAATTATTTCATGATGGCTCATTACCATTTTAAGGAATTTGAAGAAAAAAATGAAAATTTTTGCTCATTTATCGAGCGTTTGAAGCAGTTTCTAATTCTAGAAGAAGCTAGTGAAGAAAAGAAAAAAGCCTATTTGTTGACTCTAATTGGCGGGAAGGCGTATGATACATTGAAAAATTTATGTAGCCCGAAGTTGCCTAAAGAGTATAAATATGAAGAATTGATTGAGAAACTGGTTGAATATTTTTCCCCAAGGCGATCTATAATCGTAGAGAGATTCATGTTTTTTGGAAGAATACAAAAGGAAACGGAAAGTGTTTCAGAATATCTGGTGGAAATCAAGCGGCTAGCCTCAACGTGTGGATTTGGCGAATTTTTAAAGGAATCCTTAAGAGACAAATTGGTGTGCGGATTGAGAAATGCAAAAATCCAGAGGAGGATCTTGTCGGAAGGAGATGTGCCGTTGGCAAGAGTAGTTGAAATTGCGTTGTCGATGGAGGCAGCAGAAAAAATACCAGAATATCCCATGTCAATGATCCTGCAGATAGCGTGGACAAAATACGCGCAGAAGTCAGAGAGCAAAAGAGAAAGTGCATACATTGCGGGAGGTTGCATAAAGACTTATGCAGATTTAGAGAGGCGACCTGTTTCAGATGCGGGAAAAGAGGTCACTTGGCAACCATCTGCAGGAGCCGTGGGGAACATACAAGCGAAAGACAGGTGAGCCGGTTTCTGAACCAGAGAAAGATTAATCAAATCGAGGATCAGGAGGAGGAAGAATCCGTTCAAAGAATGGTCTTCATGAGGACGTATGATTATAGAGTCAAGTATGCTACGAATGACCCTCCCTATGTGATTAAGATGAGAGTAGAGGACACTTTGATGACTTTTGAAATCGATACGGGTAGCTGTCTGACTTTAATATCGGAGAAGGATTTCAAAAGATACCTCCCAGACGTGCAGGTAAAAGAAGCGGGAATAATTGTTAAGACCTATGACGGAACTGTGGTACCGATTCTGGGTGAAATAGATGTCAAGGTCGATTTTCGGGGAACGATCGCTAAGCTTAGAGCTGTCGTGGTGAGAGGAGAAAGGAAGGCCTTGTTGGGGAGAGAATGGATCAATGTTTTAAAAATTGGAAATTATTTTGTGAATCAGATGCCTTTGGAGGACACGTTGGCGGAATTATTGAGTGAACACCAGGTTGTGTTCGGGAAGACAACAGATCCAATAAAGGGATTCACATTTGCAGTGAATATTCAGGATGTAAACCCCATATTTCATAAGGCCCGACCAGTTCCCTTTGCGATTAGAACGGCGGTAAACGAGGTACTAGAAAGAATGGTAGAGAAGGACTACTTGTATCAAGTACCCAGCAGCAAGTGGGCAACTCCAGTGGTGGTTGTGCCCAAGAAGAATAAAGAGTTTAGGATTTGCTGTGATTTCAAAGTAACTTTAAATAGGTTCTTGGATACTGCGGCCTATCCGCTGCCTACTCAGCAGGACCTCTTTTCCGTATTGGCTAGAGGGAAGTATTTCTCTAAACTAGATTTGAGCAATGCATACCTTCAATTAGAGGTAAACCCTAGCACCCAGCCACTCCTGACTATTAATACGCATAAGGGGCTTTTTAGGTTTAAAAGAATGCCTTTTGGATTGGCAAATGCCCCTAGTTTTTTTCAGTCAGTTATGGATAGAATATTGGCGGGAATTAATGGGGTTATTTGTTACATTGACGATGTACTCGTATACACGGCGTCAGTGGAGGAACATATGGCAGTATTAAAAACTATTTTTGTTCGGTTGCAGAAGCACAACATAAAATTAAAAAGGGTAAAATGTGAATTTCTGCAAAGAGAAATACAGTATTTGGGACATCTCATCAAAGAAGATGGTATTCGGCCTTTAGAGGACAAGATACAAGGGCTACAGAAAGCCAAAAGCCCGACAAATGTCTCGGAATTGAGATCTTTTCTGGGATTGGTGAACTATTATGGAGAGTTTATTCCGAATTTGCCAGAGCTGTTGGAGGCACTTCACAAGCTGCTGAAAAATAATAGTTATTGGAAGTGGACAGGGGAGTGTGAGGAGGCGATCTCGGAGTGTGAAAAAAGAATTACCTCCGAGAAAGTGTTGGTGCCATATGATGCCACGTTACCTTTATCTTTGGCCACGGACGCATCTCAGATTGGAGTGGGGGCGGTGCTGTCCCATGTTATCGAGGGCCAAGAGAAACCAATCATGTTTGCCTCACGAACACTTTCCGGGGCCGAACGTAATTATTCACAAATAGAAAGAGAAGCTCTAGCAATAATATATGGTGTGACTAAGTTCACCTGTTTATCTATGGAAGACAATTTACCCTGATTACAGATCATAAACCCTTGGTATCTATTTTGGGGCCGAGAGCAGGGATTCCCACTTTGTCTACTTCAAGATTGCAGAGATGGGGACTGACTTTGGCGGCTTATACATATGAAATTAAATTCCGAAGAACTCAAGATCATGGAAACGCAGACCTTCTCTCACGGTTGCCAGTAGAGAGTGACGAAAACCCGGTTTTGAATCATACGTTCATATTATCATACGTGGAAGATTTGCCGGTTACAGCAGCAGAGATAACCGCAAGAAAGACGATTGAGCAGTTAAGAAGATTGTTTTCAGCGTATGGGTTACCAGAGGAAGTGGTGTCGGATAATGGCCCACAGTTTACAGGGGTAGAGATGAAGAGTTTTTTCGAGAGAAATGGAGTCAGACAAACTCTGATTCCAGCATACCATCCACAGAGTAATGGTTTAGCGGAAAGAGCGGTTCAATTGATAAAGATGGCCTTGGAAAAAAAAATAAAAGGAAGTTTGAAGATACCATTCAAGATACACTGTCAAGAATTCTCCTCACGTATCGATGCACGCCGCATGAGACAACTGGGAAGACCCCATCAGAGCTGTTTATGGGTCGGTCTCTGCGGACCAGACTGACATTAATACACCAGAGCCTGGACAATAGGGTGAGGGAACGACAGGCCAGGCAGATGAGGTATGATCGAGGAAGAGGCCAAGAGGAGTTCGAGGTGGACGATAAGGTGTGGTGTAAGAATTTTAGAGGTGTCGGATGGATCCCAAGAAGAATAGTGGGCAGAAAGGGGAGCAGAGTCTATACAGTTTTGATAAATGGACAGGTGAAGACCTACCACCGAGATCAGATAAGGAGAAGATGGACTAGTGGTGAGGATGGAGATGAGGCCAGAGAGAAAAGAGAGGAGGAAGATGACCCAATATGGATGGCTCCTGAGAGTATGAACAGCCGGAGGGACAGAGAATCGTTTTCGTCGGAAACAGCTGGACTGCCGCAGGATCCAGTGTCCGGGGACCAAGGTGTGGAGATTGAAAGCAGCCCAAGGGAATCCGCGTGTTCCTCAGACAAAGAAGCCCGGACGGAGGAAAGGCCCCTGCCAAGAAGAAACCCTCCAAGGGATCGGAGACCTCCTGTGCGATATCAAAGCATGTAGGGGGAAGATGGTGTGATGTATTGGCGGATTAGTTTAATATTTGTTTTTATTTATTTGTTGTCACAGAGTTGATGATGATAATTGTGTATATATGCATATATATAGTGTTTGTGTTTTGAGCAGTTAGTTATTTTTCTAATATGAAATAGTTTTAACTTTGTTTGTTTCTTGGCATTAAAAAGATATACTATTTTCAAGTCTTATCTTTGGAAACATTGCACTTTCCACTCTGCCTCGACCACGACTGCCTGTACTTTGTGAGAATTGTAAAAGGTCTTCCAAGGTGCAGAGAGGTAGTGGAAAACTCCCCATCCTGACTGTTCCTCTCGGTCAACACAGTATAGCGAGAGTCAACAACCAAACCTCAACTTATTACATATATATATATTAAAAAAGGAAATAAAAAAATAAAAGATAAAAAGATCAGGTGTTGAAATCAATATTAAAAATGGCATATTCTGACCAGGAGCACATGTGCTTTGTGCTCTGCCTTCTGTAAAGCACATGTGCTCCTGGTCAGGATATGCCATTTTGAATATATATATATATAGTGTAAAAAACTATATAACAAAAATATAACAGTGATTCCACATTTAAAACTCAAAGAGCAAACTGATAAGAATGATAATTCATATCAAGTAGATTTGATTTAGATTTGATTTATATATATATATATATATATAGGCGAACAGCCTCGTCGAAATATTAAAATACGTATGTTATAATAAATAAGACGGATCTAAAATATGCACTTCTTTTAATGTTCTTAAAATGTATTGCTCAATTTCCAACATATATACATATAGATGAACAAATTCACCTCTCCCGTCAAAATTAGAAGCCATCTATTGACTGTCGCCGCCTCGGGTCGGTGACAAAGCCACAACACCAGCTTTGGCAAACTGAGAAGCATCCACCTAGAAACCATGGTTTCGGGCTAATGGCCCTCGTCAGCCTAAGAGGGACTTTATTCAATGAGTTCACAAGGGATCCAATGGAATCCCCACAATCTGCCAAAGAGGTTCTTAGATGGCAAAGTGGCCAAGCCAAATCTATGGCTAATATATAAATATGGCGCCTAGCTTTGACGTCTATTTTGACAGGAGAGGTGATATTTATCTTTATAGTTATAAATCCTCCCGGCAAAATTTCCATATATTTTGAATTAAATTTCAAATATGAGCTCTTCCACAATGCAATAAGGGTATTTCTGAAACAGCCAACTCCCGATTTAACGGGTAGCGGTGATAGCGGGTTAGAATTAAACGGGGTGATCAAAGCCTGAAGGGGCCGCCTAAATATTTGGTAGAGAACGCCAATCTAAAAGTAATATTAATCATCCCCCGAGCGTTAGTTTCTGGGGTAAATTATAAATCAAATTTTGTGACGGGAAGAATATTTTTCAAATACGTAAATACGGAAGAGAAAACTCGGGCTCCCAAAATCTCCCCCATTTCTTTGCTCTAACCTATATCGAGGAGATGCTTGGGAAGGGAGAAACAGCAGTCTTTGTCACAAAAGAATAAGCCTGTGTGCTACAATAAATAGGAACAAATTGGCTTTAAGCAGACAACTAATTTATTTTTTTACGTCATTAGGAAATATAAGATAAGCATTTCGTTTTATTTTATATGAGATATACCAATATATCAAATTAATTTATATAGATTCAAAATATATTAATACAATATATAATGTACTTGAATCGAAATTTTGAAATTGCTGTATATTATTATATTATAATAATATTGCCTAATATTAGCAGAAGAGCATGCTCGATACATGTATTTTAATGAATAGATTTCTAATGTCCTCAAAACGTATGTCCTTATAGTTTTCTTAAATAAATCTACTGTGAATTCGCCCTGATTGTTGGATATTATAAGCAGAACAGCAAATGCAGTATAAGAGCTGTCTGGAAGATTGAACTAGCGAAACCTCTGGGAAGGTGATGAGCCAGGCCATCTAAAATATTTTTTATTCGCAGTAAGGACAGTAGAAAGTTGTTTTATTTATAAAAAGAGATATATCTGCGCTAAAGTTTTTAATTACATATATTGATTTCTGTTTTAAAAATAAAAATCTTAGTTTTGTTACGAGCCATCGTGTATTTAATTTTGGTATGGAAGAAATGGACCGCTATTTAGCACATCTTTATGTTGGAGCAGTTTATGAGTGGAAATCCTGCGTTTACCGAATCTCCGTTTTTCTCGGTAAATCGGCCGACTCGGTTTGAATTTAATATATATAAACATACGCAGTTCAGGTTTCGTCCCAAAATTTCGCTGAAATATGCATACGAATAAAAGAATCAATTGATCTGGGTGAATTTGCTAAATAAACATAAAATTCAATAAGTATCCAGGATAGCAGGTTATCTGGTAAGCGTCTTCTATAAATTTAGGGTATTCTCTTAACCATACAAAAGAATTAGTGAATATGCTTGGATACTCTTGATGTAGTTTCAGTTGAATACGAATGAGTACGGGTCTAAGTATTGGGGAATATACATTTTAACCTCTTTTTTTATTCTAAGTTCAAAAATTAATGTTAACAAATCGCCTCATTCCCTGTTCTTTGCACATCGATGGTAATGCAGCTAAGCCAAGGTTTTTACCAACTGACATAATATTTTGGGTTTGACAAACTGAATTTTTGTACTTGAGGCACTTTCTATGCTTGAATCTCACGTTTAAAACCTATTTTTAAACTTTTAATTCCTGCCTATTAAGTTTTAACCGTTTAAATCGTCCGTTAATAGCCACTATCCAAGATGGGTATCGATGATGCCTGAAAGAATGTGGCCGTGGTGACGTCAGGACGCCCGGCCTCGACACACATAGAATCTTGGCTGATGTTCACATTGCCAAACTTTATTTGAACATGTATTTGAATGGCAACATAGCCTGTTGATATTGTAAGGTGTATGGATTTTATGACGGAATATTTATTTAATCAATGTAGGTATTTCTTGCACATCAATTCTCAATAGAAACACATGTATCTACCATTTCAAGGTCATACAAAATGAAAATGTATTTGTTCACAGCTCAGAGAAACTCAATATATTGCTACTTGTAGAGACGTAAAATTCCATTGTGTTTTGGCATTGAAATAGATACTTTATGTGCTGCACAGGTTTTTAAGGCCGGAAGGCACGTTCAGGAGATGCCATTTTCTAAATTTATCCACCTGAATCTAGTACAATTTACATTTGTACTATTTTACCACATAGTTTGGCGTTCTCACGCCCTTCCGGTCTTAAATACACGTTTAATAATTTTTCAGGATGCCCCAAAGACCAGTTATATATATATATATTTTTTTTTCTCGTTAAGTACAGCTTGCATGAGATACAACAGCCCGAAACGTGTACGTGGTTAGCTTTTCTTGATCAATCAAGAAAGGGTATTTGGTAAATTCTGGAATAATTAAAATCAGCGATTAGTTAATATTATTCCGATAGATGGCGCCAGCCATCAAGCAACTTTTAGTTGCAAGATCAAGATATGATTTTTTCTTAATAACAATAATATATTTGTCGATTTTATTTATATATTTTATACACACACACATATGCAATAAGTGACCAATAATTTGAGGTATCTCGGGTTCAACCGAAAAAAAAAAGTTTATTTATCGCCAAATTCAAGAATTGAATATAGTATTGGGATTTCAATTTTCCGATTTATGCTGTTAGTGTCAATTTTTTTATGAAGGCCCAGAAATAGCTTTTTATGCTGTATGGGGATGTTATGGTATATAGGTGACTAGTAACGAAAGAGCTATATTATTTTGTAAGGTTGATTTTGGCAGCTTTACTCGTTCTTCCAAGGGATATCCTTCTTCGCCTGTGTATAATGATGGGCAGAAGCTACAGGGGATTTCGTAAACCAGATACTTTTTATTTCACGGTGGGAGATGGGTTTGGTTATGGGATGGTAGGCTGATATTCGTTCGAGGATTCTTGTGATTATCTCTATTCCATGTTTACAAGGCAATGGACAAATCATATCCCAAACTGAAACAGTAGTAGAATTGTATGCTATAAAATCATCATAAACTGAAAGACTATTTCTGGAGAGTTGGGCCTCCATAAGTGACAAGAACAGCATAAATAGGAAAATCGAAAACCCAAAGATTACACACAATTCCTGAAATCTTGCTCTAGAAAAACACACAAAAGTATATTTCAGCAGCAATACAGAGGCTGGACGTATGATGCTTGAACTGCTTGGAGACAATCAGTTTCTCCAAAACAAAACAACGTTTATTTTGTGATAAATTAACTTTTAGGTTAAATCGACGAAACGCAGTTTCATTACCAAATACAAGTTATATATTGCACTATATGTAGCAACATAAACAATGAGCATAAACACCTGTTAAAAGAATAAAATAAATTTTGCACAAATAGTCACTTTTTGTTAGCTTTCATAATTTACTTTATAAAATATAAATATATATGAATTTCTATGAACGTAACACTTTACACGTAAGCTTACATATAAAGTATCGAGCCTTCATATTTTTATTTTATACTAGCCGAATGACCCGGGCAACGCCGGGTTTTACCCGATTTGTTGTTTTATTCAAATACTATTCGTTAAAATTAAAAATTGGCGCCGTGGATGTCACTCGTGTGAAACGTCCCGCAATACTTACCTGGCATCGGTGTCACGGAGCTAAAGATTCCGTGCCCTCAGGAGAGGCCTTTCTATTGCACTTTGGAATGGCTGACCCTGACCACTTTCCCAAATCGGGATAGCTGGGGTGCGACAGTCATGAACCGGGATTGAATCCCGCGTTTAAATTTAGTTAATATGTGAATAACCTTCACATATTATTCATTGTTCAATTATCATGAACTAGGTTGCTCTTGCTGAGCGGTACCTATTTATGTGATTTGAATCAGCAGAAACGTCCCGCTCCAAACTTTGAGTCTGAGAAGCGATATTTTTATGGAGAAGTGATCTGGCTTTGTGTCTTCTGATCGAAAATTTGTTCCTGCATACTAAAATTAAACTCGCTTCACCTCGTGGTCTCTGCTTTTTGGAATTTTTCCCGATATAATTTTGTATCTGAAAATTAAACATCATACAGCAATATTGTCATCATCATTTTCTGACTAAAAAAACAACTATTTTTGTCCAGAACCTGTCAATTTCATTTTTTCTTGGCTAAAAATGCGACAAATATCTTTTCCAGATTTTTCTCTATGTCCTGTTAAAACACGTTTTACATGTACATTAGGTCAGCTGATATTACCTCCCATCTTCACCGCTAGAGGCGCTGCTTGCGAGCGAAAGGGCAAATTTGCGACGCAAATTTGCAAATAACTCAAAGAATATTCGGGATAGAGACCTTACATATTCACTATAATTTTTTCAAAATTCTACTCTATTTAATGTTAAAATTTCAGTCAGATTAGTTACGTATTGTGGACGTGTATAGCCGACACACATACACACATACATACATGCACTGACTTTTATTAACACGTATGTTGTTGTTGTTTCTTATCCCCTTGTGTAAAGATTACACGAAATTCATGAGTTCCTCCTCCACGAGTTTATATATTTTGTATGTAGGGATTTAGAAAGTAATCTAAAATTAGAAAAAGGCTGTTTTCAAGTTTTATCATTATATTACAGGGATCTTTTATGCGGTGCTATATATGAATTTAAAAAGAGATATATAGAGATTATAAAGTATATAATAATTATCTCTCTTTATTTTTAATATCAACACCTAACCTTTTTGGGTTGTTTTTCTATATTTTCACATGTTAAGCGTATTTACGCAAGTTTGGCCTTAAATAACCATTTCTTGGTTTCTCAAGAAGCCTCTGGCACCAAAAATAATTTTTAGTCGCAGTGGTACTGGCTGGTCCACGCTGACGAGCGCCAACAGCGCTAACACAAAGTATTTTATTTTGAGGATTATTCGTAGGACAAACATTCACTTTGGTATATCCCGTGTTAAGCCTGGTCATAATTTATAATTCTAAAGAATATAGTATTTGAATACAGAAAAAAATGTTGAATACATACGCACTCGGGTAAAACTTCGGTTATACAAGGTATGTCCATAAGTTCCCGGACTGGGTCCATAAAAAAATAAATAAATGAAAAATGTAAATAAATTTGACAGTTTATTATAGAAAAAATAACTGGCAACACGGTGGTACCAATATCGAGGCGGTACGTGCGCGTGCGCCAAAGTTATTCTAATTTATTTAAAGGTTACACCTTGCGCTGCGGCGATTTTACGAGGGGAACAAAAATTGAAGCAGAGGATTTGCATAGAAATTTGTGTGAAACTTCAAATATCAGCAACCGAAACTTTTAAAATGCCTAATAAAGCATTCCCCAATGACCCCCAAAAAGAACAACTGTTTTTGAATGACATTCTAGATTTAAAGCTGGCAGAATTTCTATTGAAGATGATCCTCGGCAAGAACGCCCAAAATGTGCAAAAAATCACCGATTTGATAAAAGAAAATCCTCGAACCACTTTGCTGGAGCTAGAGAAAGACACAGGCATCTCTAAAACAACGATTGGAAGGATCGTAACCAAAGATTTGAAGCTCAAAAAGACTCCTGCAAAATTCATCCCAAGATTCCTCACTAATGAGCAAAAACTGTGTCGGCTTGCAACCTGTGAGAACATGTTGGAAATGACAAGAACGGATCCGGAATGGAAAGACAAGATAATCACAGGCGACGAGACATGGGTCTATGACTATGACCCTGAAACCAAGCGTCAATATGCCGAGTGGAGAGGTCAGGGTGAGCCTAGACCAAAAAAATCCAGGATATTGAAATCCAGAAACAAGGTGTTGCTGGTCGCTTTTTTGGATAACAAGGGCATTGTTCATCACGAGTATCTTCCTGCAGGCCAAACGGTTATTAAGGAAATGTATTTGGACATTTTTTCGCCATCTAAGGGAAGCGATTCGAAAAAAGATGCCAGAAAAATGGCCTAATGGTGACTGGATCCTACACCATAACAATGCCCGCCCTCATACAGCGCACTTGGTGACGAGTTTTTTTGGATAAAAACGGGACAGAAATCCTACCTCAACCACCCTATTCCCCAGACATCGCACCAAATGACTTTTTCCTGTTCCCCAAACTTAAAGCAGTTCTAAAAGGAAGACATTTTGACACCAGGATGACATAATAGAAAAATCGCTGTTGGCATTGAAGAGCATTCCAAAAGAGCTCTATAAAAACTGTTTCGACAATTTGGGGAAACGATGGCGCTGGTGCGTTGAAGCAAGGGGGGATTACTTTAAAAAGTTTTAATATATATATATTTTAATATCTTACCTTTTTTATGGACCCAGTCCGGGAACTTATGGGACACACCTTGTATATTCAGTGGTAGGTTAAGTACATACCACAACATTGAGTGAACAGCGTTGCCTTTCCCTTGGTAAATAAGTGTTGTGCCAAGTAACTTGGCTTAAATGTTCCAGAAAGTGCGACGCGGTAACGTAGATCAATCCATTATAAGAAGAAAAAAATTATCATTATGAGAAGATAAATAAGCTGGGGTTGTTCTATAAGAGCCTGCTAGGCTGAAGGAAGTTAACGACCCCCGACAATCCGGTTGACAGATGACAACGGACACACACAGCCGACAAAAATATTTATGAGGACGTAATAAATAAAAATGCAGGCGAACCTTGACCAAGTAACGTCACGTGGTGTGTTGTTGGCCGGGTTCCATGTTGATACCTCAGATTTGGTGTGAGGGTAACATCTTGATATTGGTGTGAGATATATTATACGTTTTATTGTGAGGTTTAGACAGCGTTTGAAAATTTGATTATTGCGATATGTCGCCTCTGAATTAGTGTTAGGGTGCGGTTTAAAGGAATTTAAATTCATTTATAAACGAGTGGGAAATAGAAAGAGTTACTCCTAGAAGTAATTGGTGGACCACCATGAAATTTGTAGTGAAGTACAGTCTACCTACATACACCAAAATATTTAAGAATGAAAGTGTGACGACAATTTAACTATTTTTAGACATTTTGCATTTAAATTTTAACCATTCTTTACGCGCCAGAACAAGCTATTTGAAGCAAAATTCACATTTTTTCTTCTACTCTTTCTGATATAACACTTTCTCTTTTCACTGGTGTAGTTAGAGTAGAGAGGCGCGTGTCTCTTCATCATAATATTGTTTGAATTTAAGTCTCTTTAAAAGTTCACATGGATAGAGAAATTGTGGTATTTTAAACCTTTTTGCCGAATCCGACACTCTATCAATGGAAGATAGAAAAATTCAAAAATAATCCATTCAGCCATCATTATAGTATTTTCCCCAATAATGTTTAAAATAATTATATTTAATGCTTCTTTTATTTTATACATCGAGAGGATTTTTCGGAAAACTTTACTTTTATATTCAAATAAAAAACGCGCGAATTGTTATAGATTAGACTCTTAGAAATAATTTAATATAATTTATTATATAAAAAAGCTTTTAATCTGTGTAACAAAGTGTGTTTTTATTGAGTAAAAAAGAACTTTTTCGAGAGTTCCTGGTTATTAAAATATAAAATATAAATAGACAGTGCGCTTTAAATTTTCCATTTTAAAATTATTGAAATTCATAAATCCACTATTTCAAACATAATCACTTGATTTAATGTTCGATATAAAGATATACATGATGTTGAAGCTGGAAATTCCCCGTTATAGAGCATAGATATGTAAGGCTACGCGCGCATGAAATAGCTTTTGAAAATAATTCTCAAAGATAAATTTAGTAAAGGCTCATAAGGGTTAAAGGAAAGGATATGAAGTTGCATAACTTTCCAATTTTGAATTGGAAAGAGGTAATGCTTGAATGCTTTTTCATCTAAAATTGTAAAGATGTAGAGCTTGATGTTTCAACCCAAGGTTAGAGATATGTATAGCTTAAATGATCATTCATACAAGATTGTATGGATGCAGAGCTTGAGGAATTTTCAGCCTAAGATTAGAGAGAGGCAGAGCTTAAATTATATTATTTATCCAAGAGAGATATAGAGATGTATAGCTTGAATGATTTTATCATTTAAAATTGTTGAGATTTAACCTTGAATAAATTTCAGAACAATTTGGTATAAAATATAACTTGAATGTTTTCTGTCATTAACTTCAGTGAGAAGTATAAATAGAACAAGTCTCTATCCTCGCCACATTGAAATTGTATAAAAAAGTCCTTGTATTCTTATATTGCTGTCCTAAAAGCGAAAGTAATTATGTTATTAGTAATCTATCATATTTTTCTATTTAGTGCGACTCCAAACTACAGTTCAATTCTTCGGAATAACATATACAAAGGATAGGCGACAATCCTTTCAATCGAGGGGTTAAAAAGTATTTTATAGGTATTCAGATTGTGAAAGTCCGGAACGTGCACACTTTTTCCCCCTCATTTTTTTATAGGGGGTTGGTGGAGGAATGGTATAAACTGCCGATTTTCGACAACGACGACCCAGGATCGATTCCTGTCTTTCTTTTTTTTTTTTTTTAAAGAAAAAATGGCTATAATATCGCCTCCGATATTCTTTCCAAAAAAAAAAACGAACAATAAAGTAGACGGACTATGACACCTTGAAAGTATAAAAGTTTAACTGATTTATTTCTACATGTGTAAACGTATTTTCTTGACAGAAACACAAGTAGATGCATATGAATTATCAGTATTAAAGGTATATAATAGTGAGTTAAGGAAATTAAAAGAGAGAAAGATGTCAAAATCATATTCAACAGAGAAGCATGCTTACTCTGATATTTATATAATTTTTTTCTTTTTATTTTTATGAAGATGAAAAATGAAAATAGATTAATTAAAATAAATATATTTTCTCTTTCTCTGAGGTTTTTAATTTATTTTTCAAATTCTGTATTAGAAAGGCCTCACCGTGGATGAAGAACATAAAATTTTCTTTTACTCAAACTGTTTTTTTTTTTTTCTGTTTGTTTAAGTAAACATTTTTTCATGGGTGACCTTCCAAATTGGAATAAATACTTAGAATGTTGAACTGCAAGAGTAACATTTGTAATATTAACATTATAATATTATTTTTTATATACTTTATTCAACTGTAAATACAAAGCGCGATGTCCCGCCAAGGACACTGGCGCCCAAAGGAAAGCAATACAAGAGAGAGAGAGAGGGAGAATATATTTATATATCCAAAAACATATGCTCAAGGCATTTACCATATTCTTGAAATTGATTTCAAACAAGCATACTATGTACATAGGTAATTTAATTTAAACACACCTCAAAATAAAGAAAAAAGGAAAAAAAAAAACATATATACAGCACATAGTTAATTATACCTAACACTTGAGATTATTTAAAAACTTGATATAAATTTACAAAATCTATTGAATACAATGTATGAATCCCTGCTGGATATCAGTTCTCTCGGATCGGTACAGAGAATACCGTTATTGAGTCTGTAGTCTTGAAATGCTGGGCACTTAAGTAAAAGGTGAGTAGAATCTTGAATGCGGCATCCACAAAAACAGCCCGGATCCTCCGATGCGCGGATTCTTTCCAGAAAACTCCCGAAATTACCATGGTTGGTTACAAATTGTGTGTTGTGGAAATTAGGGCGAAAATAATTTGGAATACCCCGGTTTAAAAACTTGTAAATGTCTCGTTTGTATTATTCAGTAAGAGCAACATTCTTTCGTCTATATAGGATTTATATTATAAAGGGAATATCGATGTTGTATTTTTGCTTGTCCTCGAACGATAAGTTATTTAAGTCATATTTCATATTTTTTGCTTCAATGTAATCTGCAATCAATGGTGTTTTAGCCAAACTGTGAACACAGTTGTACGAAGTTGTCTTGTAAGCTTGAATGCTCCATATTAATATCTGATATTGCATTGAGTTTAATTTTTGTATCGATTTTTATTTAAAAATTTGAACCATATTTCTGATCCATATGTTGAAGTTGATCTGAATAAAGATTTATACAATGTAATTATTTTATGGGAGCTCAAAACCCCATGATTTGCTGCACAGAGAGAATAGAAAATTTTTTATTCTTAGAGTTCTGCTCACTATTTCCTCTATATGAAAAGCAAAATTCAAGTTGTTTTTTCTTCTATGATTTGCAATTGTTATTCCGAAAAATTTTATTTTTTGTACTGGTGAAATTATCCACTCTTAAATTTAACTGGGATCTTCTCTTTATTATGCAAATATAAAATGTTTGTTTTTTCGGAACTGATTTCTAACTTAATAACGAGTTTACAAGGTGGGAAGAGGAGCTTCTTTTTATTAGCATGCACACAAGCTTTCGGACATATCGTCCTTCATCAGGTAAGAGTAATAAACGCGCTGAGGATCCATATATACACAAAGCTGAAAAGAAAATTTACATAACTGCAAAAGATAAAAGTATTTAAAGATATAAAAATAAGAATCAAATATGCCTAAAAAGAATATAGGAATTAAATGCTAATAAATCTGGACTAAGTACATATGCACTATGAATGGTGTTAATCAAGGGCAGGTAAATGCAACCTATGGCTATTCACACAACATATGGTATTGTTCTGGTATATCTATATGCCTGTTGATGCTGTTTGTTTTTATTGACACAAATGCCTCTAGTAAAAGTCTTTGATACTTATTATTGATATTGTTGTATAGAATGGATGGCTTGCTAGATTGAATGTATGACCGGTTTGCATAGAATGACTGTAAATAGGGGAATTTAGGTTTTTATTAGAGATGTTTCTGGAATGCTCAACCATTCTGATGGCGACGGATCTACCCGTCTCCCCGACATAAGTGGCATTGCATTGGTCGCAAGAGACGGAATAGACGCACCACCAGAACGGAGAGAACTCGCATGAAGGGAAGATCTGGTAATGGGGTGTCGGATTAGTGTGGCGATGTTAGGTGGGTTCTGGAAGTATGTTGCAATGCCATGTTGCCTTAAAAACCTGGCTATGGTGATAGACTGGGGGCAAAAAGGAAGGGAGCAAATATTTCTGTGTATAGCTGGAGCACTGTTGTGGTGAGGGTCATGCATGTGTTTAAGAATGAAGGGGGTCGGGTAGCCGGATTTGGATAAATATGAAAATATTTTAGCCTTTTCTATTGTTTGGAATAACGGGAGGGAACAATGAGTAAAGATACGTTTAGTGAGAGCTCTAACTGTATTGATTTTGTGTGGTGTTGGGCAATGTGACCGGAAGTTTGTGTGGTGTGGGGGTGTGTTGTTTTTATAGTATACTGTGGTATGGAAACTGCTGGGGGTGCGTATGACTAGTGTATCTAGGAAAGGTAGGACTGAGTGATTTTCTGTTTCATGGGTGAAGGCTATGTCTGGGTGGAAGGAGTTGACGTCAGATAGGATGTGAGAGGCAGATACCTCACTTACCAAGCAAAAGGTATCATCGATGTACCGCCTCCATAGAAAGATGTCTGAAGAATGGCGTGAAGTGATCCATTGGTCCAGTGACCTCATGACAACCTCAGCCACCACGGTTGAGAGGGGGCTACCCATGGGGGGAGCCCTTGGTCTGCTTGAAAAACTGGGTATCAAATGTGAAGGTGGACATGCCTAGGCATATGGAAGTGAGATCGACAACCGTCTCCGCGGTGAGGGTGTCTAACAGGGGGGCATTTTCGAGGAAAGTGCGTAAACTACTAATGATCAAGGGGTGGGCAAGTGAGAGATATAGAGACGTTACATCGAAAGAAACCATTATGGACCTGGGGGGAGGTGTGAGGCTGGTGATATAGGACACAAACGAGGGGGAGTTCGCAATGGTATTTCCCATGGGGGAGACTGTAGAAGGGGGGTCAAGAAGTTGGACAAAAATTTTGACAGGGTATATGCCGGAGAGAGATGGTAAGATATGATTGGTCGGAGGGGAACATCGGGCTTGTGGATTTTTGGAAGGCCGTAAATGTAGGCTATTTGGGCGAGGTTAGCTGTGAAGTCGTTATATTGCTCTTTAGTGATCTGCTGGGACCTTTTTAATCTTAACAATAGTAAACGGAAATTCTTAACGGATGTTTTATGTTCCTGTTCAGTGATGGCAGAAAAAATGGAGTGTTGGTCGAGAACGTTTTGCATTTTTTGCTTGTAAACGGTAGTGTTGAGAATTACGGTCTGTGAGCCTTTGTCGGATTTTGTTATAACTATGTCTCTATTGCGTTTAAGACGGGAGATAACCCTATTCATGGCTAGGGACGGTTTAGGGATATTGTAGGGTCGTTGAAGGGTGGAGGTGGACGAAATGCCTGATCCTATGGGTGTCTTGGTGGTTAAGGCCTCTGAGAGCGGGTTCCCACACCAGCTATGATGCGAGGAATATCAGAAGGCCCAGGCAGTCTGTATTTTAGGCCCAATGACAGAATCTCAGCATCAGCAGATGGCAAGACATAGTCCGAGAGGTTGACCACTCCTTGGGGTGACTGGGGAAGATAGGCTTCCAGTAGATAGGCAGGGAAGTTGTACTTCTTGATCCAGTGATGAAGCTTGGGGTTGTGACGTTGCGTTATATCGTTCTTCTGAAGCCGGATGTCCCTTGTGATGGACTGCAACAGATCGGCCATTTCTGGATTGGTTAGTAGCTGAGAGACCAGAAGATCAATCCCTTGACGGACTTAGAAATAAATCGGATATTGGAGTGGCAACCTTTAATCCTAGACGATAACAGATGGAGTTGGGCGCGGCGTATGACGACGGATGAAAATGGATTGCGAACAGGATCCTGATTCGAAGGGATGGAGGTATAAAATCAGCCGTTTCACACAGTTTGTTAAAGCCCAAATGGAGGCGCCATCTTGACAACTGTAACGATTTCTTTCGCAACTGATATTATTAGGGTTCTTTCCTGGTATTTAAAAAGGAAAAATTTTCCATTGCATCTTGAATACAATGGTGTATACCGCCATGCTCTAGCGCAAATATTCGCGGAGTTATTAATTTTTCAAATTGTGCGGGACTTTTGGATCACCCTTGTATTTCTAAATTAGATTTGACCACCAGGAGTTCGGATTGAGGTGAACGTGTGTTGCATCGCTCCGCGAATCCGGTAAATATTACTTCAAATTTGTTTTATTTATTGTTTCAGATATTTGGATTACTTCAAGTTATATTAACATATTAATATTTTGATATACAGGGTGATCCAAAAGTCGCGCACTATTTGAAAAATTAATAACTCCGCGAATATTTGCGCTAGAGCAATGCGGTAAACACCATTGTGTTCAGGATGCAATGGGAATTTTTATGGCAAAATAATGAAAAATTAGAAATTGATTTTAGTTACAATTTTATTCGCCAGATGGCGCTCTACCAGAATCAGAGATTCAGCGGCCAAATTGTTTGATAAATTGAAAATATAACTGATCGACACGTATTTTTCCTTTTTGAATACCAGGAAAGAAACCCTAATAATATCAAATAACAAATTAATAAAACACCACTTCGTCAAAAGTATGAAGAATTGGTTAACGATTTTCAAATACAATCAGAGATATGTAAAATAGGTAAATGCAAATTAAAACATGTAGCAAAAAGAAAATTGATATTTTAGATACGGTTTGTTTCCGAATATAATAAATTTCTAATATTTTTAATTTAACTCTCACTCAGTATCGATTATATTTATTTTAATTCATTTGAAAAATATGTATCTATCTCTGATAATTTATTTTACTCTGGAATGCCGTTGTTGTTGTTGTCGTGTCCAATAAAGAGCCTCAGATGTATCCATGCATCTCCATCACAGCAGCAGCAATGTCCAATATCTTGGGTGTGTAAAGCTGCTGCTCAGGGTCTATGTCAAATTTCTGCAAGGCTGCGGCCATTGCTGGCTATGAGAATATGTGGGTAGGTGTAAGTTCCACACCAGGACAATTGTTGCATGCCCTATAGGTTCTTGTGCCATCTAGATGTATTGTCATTCCTTTATAGTGTTTTGTTCTAAGTCTTGTTATAGTTTTTGTCATTTTTCTCTCAGAGTTTATTTCGCATTTTGATATTTTTTTTTTGTTTAATTATCTTGTATTCTGACAAAGAATCAGCGTCAAATACTGACATTTGTTCTTTCCTTTGGCTCAACTTTCTGGCTTCCTTTGCCAATTCGAATGCCATTTCATTACCCCTGATCCCAGCATGGGCAGGGATTCAATGTAGAATGTAGTTATTCTCCAATGGTTCCAGTTGGGTAAGTAACGAGTGTATTTTCTGTGTGATTTTAGTATTGCCCTTCTGAATTGCTTCTAGAGCGGATATGGAGTCGCTGTATATTAAAATCCTTCTGCTTGATGCAGGGATGGTTGGTTAAGGCATACATCAAGGGCTTTCCAGATAGCTGTCAGTTCACAAGTGAAGTTTGACGAAATCTGTCCTGCTCCTTCTTTGATTTTGATGTTTGTTCCATCTTGCAGTATTATGTTAATTCCGGCCCCCTCCATTACTTGAGGTAAGGTCTGAGAATCCATCTGTATATGCTGTTAAAGAGCGTGGCCTAGCATTTTTAATCAAGAATTTGTACTATAAGGACATAGCCGTTAATATTCCAAACACATTAGTCCTCGAAGCCCAAGGTATCAAAGTCTACCTCAATCAAACCTAAACCATCAACATATACAATATGTATCACTCTCCAAACAAACCATTTATTGACGATGGAACAATGGCTCAATTTCTTACAGACAACACTATTATTGTAGGTGACCTTAATGCCAAACATCAACTATGGGGATGTTCTACGCCAAACCCAAGAGGCAAAATACTATCAAACATATTTGACGACAATGCCTTCATGTGCTTAAATGATGGGAATCCTACACATCATTCCTACAAGCTATAATACTACACAAGCCCTTGATATAAGTTTTTACTATCCTGACATTTTCCACAAATGCAAATAGCAAATATTAAAAGTTTTGGAAGTGATCATTTGCCTAATTTGATAGAAATTAGCACCAAGACCAAAGCTAGCTCAATTAAGAAAAATTATGGAACTTCAAAAAGGCTAATATGATATCTTTCGAAAACACCATTATTAAAGCAGCCAATGTTTCAATACCCAGAGGTAATATTAAGAAATGGATTCCAAATTATAGGTATATGGGCAAAAAAAATTCAAACACTTATAACTAAAAGAAATGAACTACCAAAAAGTGCACCCAGAACCAAAAAAATTGTAGAACTTAACTGAACATTGTATTTGCAAAAATAAAAAAGATTATACGTAAATGTGAAAAGGGAAAAAATGGAAACAAACTTGTGAAAACCTGAACCCAAGAAACCCAAATACAAAACTTTGAAATTAGGCCAAACAAATTGACAGAGTCCAGCCACAAACTGAAAACACAAATATGATTAAGAATACAGATGGTACACCAGCAACTAATGACAAAATTGCTGCCAATCTTTTAGGTAATTCATATCAAATAAGTTGTAAAATCAAGGTTGAAAAAAGGCCCGAAAGATTATTCATGACTGTAAAAATGTCACCAGCACTCATAATATTTTCCATGAAAAAAATCAATATGAAAGAGCTAGCTTATGCATTAGAAAACACTGACCTAAACAAGACTCCTGGGCCAGATGGAATCCATGGCCGAATGATATCAAACTTGGGCAAAATTGGCAAAGAAAGACTTTGCAAAGAAAGAAATGCAACAATAATTCCCATTAAAAGACTTGACAAATCTGCTGATGACCCAAAAAACTACCGACCCTATCTCCCTAACAAATATTTGCTGCAAATTAATGGAAAATATTATACTCAGACGACTCACCTACCACCCCGACACAAGATATCTCTTACCAGAAGAACCATATGGATTTAGGAAAGGACATGGGACAATAGACCAACTCTTATTTTTCACACAAAAGGTAAAAGATGCACAAAGCAAAAAACCAACTGACCACACCATAGCTGCTTTTTAGACCTTACACAAGCTTTTGATAAGGTATGGAAAAACAAGTTAATTACAAAATTATACAATAATTTCAAAATTGATGGAAAATATATCACTTGGATAAATGTTTCCTTAAAAATAGATACATCAGGGTCAAATATAATGGAACTCTATCTAAAACCTTCGAATTGTATCAAGGATTGCCACAAGGATCAGTCCTTAGCCCAACTCTCTTCACCCTATTTATTGCAGGCATAGAAGAAAAAATTTCACATAAAACCAATATTGGACTTTTCGCTGATGACATTATTCTATGGAGCAGCAACACTAACGGAAAAAAAGCTGAAAGGGATTTGAACAAGACCCTTCTCCACATAGAAAAATTTGCTAATAAACATAAATTAGAATTTAACCCCCAAAAATCTGAAACCTGTCTTTTTACTACCGATAAGAAAACTATACAAAATAAGACTAAAAATTATTCTGAAAGAACAACAATTACAATATAATAAACATCCTAAATATCTTGGCTACACCCTGGATCCAGAAATTAACTCCAGTAAACATATTGAATAAGTTATTAGAAAAGGAAGAGACCGACTAAAAATTCTGAAATATATTTCAGGAAGAGAGTGGGGAGCCGATGCAACCACACTAAAATTAACTTACACATCTCTAATTAGACCTATCCTTGAATATGGATATCAAATCTATGGTACAGCATCTGGAACAAATCTAAAATCACTGGAAAGGATACAACTAAGCGCAGCTAGAATTATTACAGGTCTTCGAAATACCTGCCCTAATGATATTGTACTTTACGAGGCAGACATTATGCCCTTAAAGAATAGAATAAGCTACAATCTGCCAAAATATATAAACAAAATCAAGAGTTATGGAAACAAACACAGGACTTTCAATTACATACTTAATTGGGAACCCAATATAAGACTCAAAAAAGAAGGCCCTCTCCACCTGGCCAAAAGAAATGGATTTTTAAAATATAAAGTGGAAAAATATTATTTAGCTGAAAAAATATATCCATGCGAACCACTAACAAAATGTTATTTTTAATGCACTTTAAATGAACCCACAACAGACAATACCAAAATCCAGAATACTTAAAACAATTATCATTAGAAATAATTAATATAAAATTCCTAAAAATGCAACAACTATCTTTACCGATGGTAGCAGAGACGAGTTGGGACACACTGGCAATGGCTCTCTCATTAAAACCACAAATGGCAATGAGAAAAAAAACAGAAGAAACCCAGAATTTTGCTCAGTCTTCAGATCAGAACTTATAGCCATCTATGAAGTCTTAAAATCCATCAGAAACATTAAACATCACGATATATGGATTCTTACTGATAGTAGAAGTGCCATACAACACTTGAGTCACACAGATGAACTTAAAGACATAGTAAGCAGGAACATAATTGGTTATCTCCAAAAACTCTCAATACCTCAAAAATTCACCTTCAATGTATACCCTTACATGTTAGCATTGACGGCAATGAAGCTGCTGATGCGCTAGCAAAAAAAGGCACAAAAGAACCCTTGCTACAGAAAAAATAAACTTACTTTTAAAGAAATAGAAACAGTAGCCAAAATAAACAAGAACTGGAGGATCCCACCTAAGCACAGTTGGTATACCCTAGAAGCAGATGGCCACCCAGACCTTTCGGTCCACAAGCCGGCATGCGAAGCATGCCCTTCGCTGCTATTCTGTTCAACTCATAAGCCAAGTAACGGTTTCCAAGCTAGTGCTTGGACATTGTACCTGGAAACACCACCTCCCAGACAACGTGTCTGGAAGGATTTCTATACCGGTGGCCTTTAATCACAGCAAAATAGGAAACTATCTACTGTGTCCAGCAGGGACCGCGGGGAAGCAGCCCCCGGTCGACTTTGTTCACTCACAGCTGAGCAAAAGATCAGCTGCCACGTCGTGGGCTTTCTCAAGAAGCTTGCTGTGATTTCTCAGCAGCTTACTCTCGATCGCGCCCCCTCGCCCTCCTTCTCTCTTCCTGCACACCCACTACCCTTGGACAATCCAAGACGTAGTGGCGTGCATTCACATCCCTTTCTCCATGGACGCAATCAGAGTTTCTCTTAATATTAAATCTGTGGAGACTTGGGGAAAAGCCCATGTCCCGAAATACCCTAATGAGTTTGTGGGACATTACCTTACAGAGGTACTTGGGTGTTGTTACCCCATTGAATTCCTCTCTCCCCTTCACACTGTTCCTCCATCTGTCCAACCATAAGTCCTGGACGTGCCCCCTGATCCTCCTATAAACTTCTTTCTTGGTCACTGGGGTCCTCAGTGATCTACCTCTTAAGCATCCTGCCTTAGCGATCCTGTCTGCGAACTCATTACCTTCGATGAGGCTGTGTCTCCTAAACCAAGGGAGCTCCGGAGCCCGCGTCATCATCTCCAGCTCCTGGATTATTTGATGCGCGAGTTGCCCTTTCACCAGATTGATGGCGACGAGGGCCGACATACAATCTGAATAGAGGTGGTCCGGGCTGAAGTTCTTCACGGCACATACTCTGAGGGCTACCCTGATCGCAACCAGCTCGGCTGAAAAGACCAATTCGTCCACTCTGAGTGTTAAACTTTCTTGGAAGATCAGCTCTCCATTAGTGAATATCACTACCCCAGCTCCAGTATTGGCTCCAGACTTACTACTATCAGTGAAAACCTCCGTGCCAATCCCTGTCGGCCCTCCAGGACTCCAATTCCACTTTGGCAACCACTGCGGAGGCTTCTTGGATCCCTCTTCGATTCCAGGGCCTCCGCTTCAAGTCCCAGGGCATCTTCCCTGTTCTCCCAGATCTTCTGTCTGATGGTCTCTTCCTCTAGTTTCAATCCCAGGGGAATAAGCCCAGCGAGGACCAAAAAGGCCTCACTGCTGGTAGTGCGATATCCCCCTGTGATTCTGAGTGCCGCTGTCCTCTGCACTCTCTCTAGAATTGTTGCCACCTTCTGATCCCTGTTTCGGCGCCACCAAGCCCCGGAAGCATAAGCCCGAGAACCAGCCTGGCTCCCTCAGGGAGCTCCTCCTGGAAAACAGTGTTTACCAGGATATTCCACAGAATAGGTCCGCAGAAGGAGCCCTGGGGACAACCCCTAGCACAGTTTCTTTCCAACTTCCGCCCACCAAAACTAAGGCTAATCCGTCTATCCCTCAGGAAGTCACGAACCAAGCTGCACAAATTATCAGGACAACCCATGTCCATCAAATTTCTCATCAGCTTGTTCCAGCTCATGGAGTTGAACGCGCCATCAATGTCCAGGGCCACGAAAAGAACCCAAGCACCCTTATTTAAGCCCATCTCAATTCCCTCTAACACCTCGTTCAGAGCTGTGGTTGTGGACTTCCCTTCCCTAAAACCATGTTGGAAAGAGGAAAGGAGCTCATTACTCTCTAGCCAGTGCTTCAGTCGCTGAGATAGTAGGCTATCCAGGACCTTACCTAGACACACTAGTAAAGAAAGCATACGATAATCATTAGGAGAATTACCCTTTCTACCAGACTTTTCGAGAAGCCACTACTCGGGCAACCTTCCATGCCTCAGGAAATGTACCAGTGTCCAGGCACCTATTGAATAACCTGGAAAGAAGCGATGGGTGCCCTCCTTACCAGGGCTTTCACGACCGTGTTATCGATCCCTTCGGGACCAGGAGATTTCCTTTTTCCGAACTTGAAAGCCGTCAGTTTCACCTCATTCTCCGAAAAGGGCGGATCTACCAAACCACAAGTGGTCAGAGAGATCTCGTCCTCTGGTTCCTCGTTTCCGAAGTGCCGATCCAAGTTGTTTTTATTTTGTCTTCTGCTTTCGAGCGAGTAGGTCTAGAACACATTCTCTCTGAATTTTCTCATTGTTGGTGGATGAAACAGCACCAGTGATTATTTTGGCCGCTTTTGCTTGAACACTGTCTAGTCTTACTTTTAGTGATGAGCTTGAGGGAGCCCAGACCGGTGTTGCATATTCCATTATCGGCCTTATTAAGGTGGTATATGTTGTTCTGAGAATTCTGGGTTTTGCTCCCCAATTTGTTCCACATAGCCTTCTCAGAATGTTTAGTTTTCTGATAGCTCTATTTGAGGTGCTAATTATGTGTTCTGAAAATTCCAATTCCTCATCAATAATAATTAAAATAATTTTGTTGGTATCTTGTCAATACATGCACAGTCTGCACTATTAAAAAAATATAATATGCATTATATACAATATGTACAATGAATATGGCGCCTCTGCCAGTGCTGCAGAGTTTGGGGGAGAATCGCCAGTGGGTCTCCAGCGACACCACGCATTTTGCGATCTACGATGAATACGTAGATCGCGTACTTCGCCGCTTAGGAGATGGTGATGGCGTGATCCTCGAGACCAACTTGAAAGATCCAGGACTGCAGTATCACACCTAGGTATTATGGATTTCTAATTTTATCAATTATTTGTTTGTTAATGCTTATTTTGTGGTTATATTTATGCCTTTTTTCCTGTGAGTGGAGAAGACGCATAGGTTTGGTTTTATTGGTTTATGGTCATTTGGAGTTCCATTGCCCACTTCTACAGTCCTCTCATTTATGTGTTCAGTATTTTTTACGATTTTTCTATGCTGCTACTTGTGTGCCATATGGCTATATCATCTGCATAACAGGCAACCTTTGTGTCTTCAGTGAGGTAAGGATGGATGTCGTTAATATATAGCAGATAGAGTAGAGGACTGAGCACAGATCTTGGAAAATTCTCCATTGACTAGAACCTTTAACCTTCTTCCCTTAAGAAGTCTGCAATCCAGATTAAGGTTTTTCTCTTACTCCGATGTTGTGCAGCTTTTCACGTAATTTCTCCCTCCACACTCGATCAAAAGCTGAGGTCATATCAAGGAATATAGCCGTGGTCTTCTTTGGCGGTTTTTCCTGGAAAGACTCTATTATTGATTGACAGAAGTAGAACAGTTGATCAATCGTACAGTGCTGGGATCTATAGGCAGTTTGGTAGAGGTTTATTTTATTATTGTTAGTGAGCCAGACTATGAGTCTAGAGTGGATAATTTGTTCTGATATTTTACAAAGTATGCTGGTGAGAGCAATTGGCCCATAGTTCTTGTATTCCTTGGCATCTTTGTTTGGCTTCAGTATTGGCACTATAATTGATATCTTCCAATTCTTTGGTAGTTTACCAGTTTGGCATGAAATGTTCAGTATTCGTAGGAGTTGATAATTAGCTTTGTCTTCAAGTGTTTAATCATTTGACCAAAGATTAGATATCTCTTGGGTGACCTCTTGGATTCTTTTATTGAAAAGTTTAGCTCATTCAGTGTGAAGTCTCTCAAGAAAATATCTTGTTGATGGAAGTTTCTTGCTTGTTTAACTAACTGGTTTATATTATTTTTAGAGTCCTGTCTTCATTCGTATAGTTGAGTATGGAAGTGCTTGAAAGATATTCAGCAATTATGTCAGCCATCTGTTTGTTCTCGTTCTCGCCTGTTCTATTCCTATCGGTTAGAGTATTGGAGGATTGGTGTTGGTTTTGATTGTTCTCTAACACTCTAATCATATTCCAGTGTTAGCTGTCCTTTCTTGGATCCATTTTCTCGCAGAATTTGCCATTTTTATTGTTTTGCATATCCAAATTTCTTGTTCTATTTTGTGACTAATTTAAATGAGTTCCTTTCTGTTTTCTTCTGTTTATTTTTTTTTTAAGAAGTTCATTGATATTGTCTCTCTCTCTGAAATCATTGCCTCGATGTTGTGGTCCTTCCAGTAGGTATCCACAGGTTTTTACGTCTACCTCTAGGTATCGATGCTTTTGCAGCTTTTGAAATGTTCGAAGAGGATTTTTCCAAGTTTTTGTCAAGCGTTCTGTAATTCAATTTTTCGTTGCACAGTTCTTCAAGCTTTTCTGTGAATTTTTTTCAAGTCGGCTTTCCTAAAGTTCCATGTTCTTTTATTCTAATGTACATTCTCAATTTTGAAGTTTAGGGTTGTTAAAATTGGTCTGTGGTCACTGATTGCACCTCTCAGGATTTTCCATTGTGTTGTGGGTGCGATGTTGTAATTTATCGCTGTGATGTCTATTGCGGATTCTGTGCCTGTGGACTTAGATAGGTTGGTGTTCTATCCGTTATTTAACGGTGTAAGGTCGAGGTCGGTTAGCATGTCCTCAACCTGCTAACTTTTGTTATCCTGGACAGGTGATCCCCAAATTGAACTTTTGGCGTTAAATTCGCCGAGTATGATTGTGATATCCGAAGCCGCTTCACTTAATGTCTCTATTGTGTGTACCCATACAAAATTCAAAGATTTCACGAGCTGGAAGTTGGCGATTTTGAGATGCGTCAAGAATTCGCTGGATGGGTTTTCCGGTAAATTGATATTGATGTAAACTGGCTGTCGAATGTTCTGTGGACAGATGATGCTCACTTTCCTCTAAACGGAAATTTAACATTCAAAACAACCGTATTTGGGCAACAGAAAACCCTAGGGTTTTTACAGAAATGCCACTTTACCAGCCTAGAGTTACAGTTTTGTGTGGGTTCACTTCTTTTATTATTGGGCCATTTCTCTTTGAAAAATCAACGGAAGAACTTTTAAAACCGTTTTTGTAACTGATCAACGTTATGTTCAACTTTTGAGAAAAAGGGTATTCTCATATTGCAGGGCAAAAAGCACTAAGCGAAATAACATTCATGAAAGATGGAGGACCTCCTCATATCTCCCGAGGTGCCAAACAATTGCTGAAGGATACGTTCGGTGAAAATCGTGTGATAAGTCGCCACTTTATATACCAGTGGCCTCCAAGATCACCAGACTTGACGCCTTGCGATTTTTGTTTATGGGGGTACATTAAATCGTGTGTTTATCGATGCTGGCCTACCACATTGGCCATGTTGAAGGCTTCTATCAGATGGCACGTTTTATCAATTTCAACAGATATGTTATTTAATGCTGTCCATTCTGTCATTTATCGTCAGCAGGCGGTGATTGAGAATGAAGGGTGCCACATTGAGCAAGGTTTGTGACCTAATACAAGAGAGAAGGCAGTTACCTCATGTGTTATATAAGCCGCCATGTATTATATTATCTACCAATATTTTGCAGCTCTTTGTGTTGGGATATGGGGATAATAAATGCTGTCCTCACATCTTGACTCTTTTTTTTTTGTGAACAGTAATATTTTGTTTGTCATTTGCTCACATATTAAGTCGTGCAAACCAGAGTGTTATAACTTCTCGAATAACACTGGTACACACCATTTCCCCCCTTATGTTTAGGTTTCGCTTTCGCTCATTAGAAGAAATAGCATAAGGAATATTTTCTGTACACCAATAACTTTAGAAATTTTGTGAAAAAAAAAATACAAAATGATTTTACTACCACGTTTTTCAACGCAAAAGGTCGATTTAAAAATTATTTTTATTTGAGGGGACACATTTTTTAAAATTGTGTACAGTAAAATAAACAATGATAACATTTGACAAGCCCATAGGATATTTGGAATAAAGTACGACAAATATATTTTGTCACTCCCCTATATATTTCATTTGTTGGATCATGACAAATATCCCGTTAAATAGTCAAGGGTCGCCAATCAGTCAAGAAACTACACATTTCTTATAGCAAGAAATCCTATTATAGTGCCATCATAATTTTTTGGTATTATATTATCATTTCAAAAATTCGTGTATTGATATCAGCAGTGTTTTTCAAAACATTCAATCTATTTCACAAAACCCATATAAAATATAAATATTTTCGCTACATGTTTTAATTTGCATTTACCTATTTTACATATCTCTGATTGTATTTGAAAATCGTTAACCAATTCTTCATACTTTTGGCGAAGTGGTGTTTTATTAATTTGTTATTTGATATTATTAGGGTTCTTTCCTGGTATTCAAAAAGGAAAAATACGTGTCGATCAGTTATATTTTTCAATTTATCAAACAATTTGGCCGCTGAATCTCTGATTCTGGTAGAGCGCCATCTGGCGAATAAAATTGTAACCTAAAATCAATTTCGAATTTTTCATTATTTGCCATAAAAAATCCCATTGCATCCTGAATACAATGGTGTTTACCGCATTGCTCTAGCGCAAATATTCGCGAAGTTATTAATTTTTTAAATAGTGCGGGACTTTTGGATCACCCTGTATTTATCTTTGTTATATTTATTGGATTATTTTACTTACTTTGAAATTTCGTTGACAACATATGCAAATTTTACGCTTCTATATAGATATGCAAAATAGAAAATACCCTAGGTTAAGTTAACCATGGATGTAATTGTTTAAACATTAGGTGTAAAAACTCGAAGAAATATTTGAATATTTTGATAAGAAATTTCAACAAGGCCAAAATAATTTAACTAAAATGATATTTATTTTTTATCAATAATGTTTAAGCAAACTAAGGACGGAATCATAGCCCGTAAAGAAATAAACAATCAGATTCGAGTTGATCAGATGTCAGCTTCAATTACCAATATCATGGACCAAATATTGAAGAGAATCCAGAGCGATTTTCAGTCCAATAGGTCATACAATCAAGCTGTTCGTAGCATAAGTACTAAAGAAGTTATAGAAAAGAAAAAAATATATCAACAAATAACACACATTGGTCGCTTCGCCCATTGAATAATGAACCTAAATCTAATGTATTTCAATTTATATCAAACAGAATAAAAGAATTAAGAGAGGAAGGAAGGCGAATTAGAATAAATAAAGTGATAAATGCCAGAAATTCAATAATTATAAAGACCCCCAGTGAAGTAGACATGAACACATTGAAGGAAAGAATTAATTAAATCGGATTTTATCAATAAAACAAGTAAAATCTATATTCCCATGCAAAGATATCCCACTGTACTCATCAGAAACGTTAGCAAAATCACAGCAATTACAAGTTTAGTTCAAACAAAATTTTAAATTAATCCCGAACTAAATGATATGGAAATTGATATAAAAGTATTATTTAGCATGCAATCTCTTCTTCTTCTTCTTTCTTATCTCGAATACACGTGGTACAGGCCATGATAATCATGGTGGGTAGTTAGCGACTGCTTTTTACTGTAAGCGCACCACATGTCTACACATGTGAAAGCAGTTCGACTTTGCACTTACAAATGTGCCAGAGCCCCCGTTTGGTTACTTGCACTCGCTGGTGGGGTTGGACTTTTGCAAGAATCGGGGGGCCATTGGAGCATTTTTTTTTTAAACAGAAAAAAGTGTCCAATGCGGGGATCGAACCCGGGTCGTAGTGGTCGTAAACCAAACGGTGAATCCTAATTCACCGCAACAATATACTATTAAGAGTTTCTCCAAGAGTATACCAGATACTTAAAAAATGGCTAATAATATATATATATGGTAATTTAAACCAGCAACCCTATATTGTATAATACTTATAACAAGATTGTCATGTTGTATATAGAGACACATCTATAAATAATTATACGCATGATTGACATGTGTCATTGCATCACCATATGTAATGTATTTTGTACAAACCGAGGATGAATGAATAAAACTATGTAATAGATTAAGAGCTGGGCTAAAGCAAGAATGAGAAGAAGTCCAACAACCCTAAAGAGGAATTTAACAAGTCGTTGCCATCAAGGTCAAAGGGTGTAGAATATCGCAGAAGCCCCACGCCCTTTGCACCCGCTCAAAGTCCATTCTCCCGCATACCACCCCCTCGGCAAATATATATAAGACCTCTGCCCTAGCCGAAAATAGGCCATTTCACCATCAGCGTGGGCCCTCGTCGGTTGTACCCAGGTCCACCTCATCGCCATGTAGAATAGTAAGAACTCTTTTATCTCCATCTTGCTTTTAGCTCGACTTTTTTCTGTTCACGGATCTTTCCTACTACAACTGTGTCTCTTCCTTTTTTGTGTGTGGATATTCCCAAGCTTTCCACTCTGCCTCGACCACGACTGCCTGTACTCTGTGAAAACTTTAAAGGTCTTCCAAGGTGCAGAGAGGTACTGGAAAACTCCACGCCCTGACTGTCCCTCTCGGTTACTACAGGTTTGACCCTCGGTTATCACAGCTATAGCGAGAATCGACAGGATACCTCATCATATATATATATATATATATTAAAAATAAAGAAGGCATCTCCTTTATTAATATCAACACCTGACCCACTTATCTTTTATTTTTTTCTATTGTTTTCTCATATATATATATATATATATAGTGTAGAAACTATATAACAAAATTATAACAGTGATTCTAATTTTAAAACTTAAGGAGCAAACTGATAATAATGATAACTTATATCAGTTAGATTTGATTAGATTAGCAAGCTAAATCTAATTAATTATAATAATAAATAGTTATTTAATTTTATAGTCCAGTTTTGTATTAAGATTATCTTCACTATTATGATCATTTAAATTCAAATTATAAAAATTTGTAAAATGTTATTAATTTGTAGATAGAGAGAGAAAAAAAAAATCCTTTACTTCTACTACATCCTCAAGTTAATTATATATTTATAATTAATAACAATAAAAATTAACAAAGTAACGTCTATTACATCGGCTTTTACACGTCATTCAGACATACTCTAATCCTATATATAGAATAATCGAAGAGAGAATATATATAATAGTTAGAAAAAAGAGAGAAAGACAGAACCATGCACTTTTAATCAAACTAATAATAAGGAAAAAAAAAAAGAGTTTTATAAAGAAGGTAGATAAGATTGTTAGTATATATATATATATATTTTTTATGATTTTATATTTTATCCTTTTTTTTTTTTAAAGATTTTTAAAGGTTTTTTTATTTTATAATATGATTATAAATAGTTGTATTTAGTAATATATCTATAGTATGAATTAACATTTGTTATAAGTTTGGATATTATGTTTTGAAACCCTAATGGTAGACCAGACATACACAAAATACTTTAAATTGAAATGAATTGGAAAAAGAGATCTGCTGGAACGGGGATCTTCAGATAAAAATTCCAGCGACATTTCACCCCTTCTTTATTATGTCATAGATCTCTTTTAAACCGGATTTTATGTGTTAATATTAAGTTGTTTCAGTGAAATATTTAAATGAACATATATAACAGATACAAGTGTTAACAAATTCAAACTGTAAACCTACCTCGGCCGCGGCGTCCTCCATTGTGAATATCTATTTCTGGCTAACACATGTCGCGGGAGGGGAATGTCCCCCCACATTTCAAATTTAGACCATTTATTCAGAATTTTTTTGAACAACAAGAAAATTAAAGAAGAAAGGAAAAATAGTTAAAGGAAGAAAGCTAAATTTTATAATCTTTACAGTTAGTTATATCAAAATAACTGATTTAACACTTATTCATCTTTTAATATTCCTTTAAAAAGGCAAATTATAAGAGTTTAATAAAGTTATTAATTGTGCAAATTCACCTTTATTTAACTTCCATTTTCCTCCCCAGAAATTGGAGATTAAACAAAAATGAACTATATACTTTAACACTTTAAAAATCTTGTGAAAAAATCTTTTAATCAGTTATTTAATCAAAGTTTAATTAACTGTTAAAGATTATAAATTTGTATTAGTTAATATTAAGAGAAATTATAGAAAGTTGATTTCATAAATGGATATTTCCATTTATTTTTTTTAAAATATTTTATAATTGATATACTGTTGAAATATTTTACTTGTTTGATACTAAATTTGTTTTTAATAAATTCCATGTTTAAATTTTTAACATCTTCTATGAAATTATCTAATATATTATTTATTCTATAAAATCTTAGAAACTGACCATAATATATACCTTTACAGCAATTTAATGATATATTAGAATTCATATTACAGTATTTTATAATATTAAAATTATAATTACTCTTTTTATTATAAACTCTAACAGCACTATTTGTAAGGTCTATATTCAAGTCTAAAAAGTTAACTTTTTTGTTTCTATAAATTTTTTCATTGTTCTTAAGTTTCAAGTATTTAGGATATATTTCAGGTATTAATTTTTTAAACAGTGGATTATTAAATATTATTATGTCATCTACATATCGGAATATTTGCCAATTAATATTATTTTGTAGAAAGTATTCTCTTTCGTACCAGAACAATATTAGATTTGCTAATAACGGACTAGAAGAAGTACCCATGGGAACGCCTTCTGATTGAATATATATTTTATTTTTAAATTCTATATAGTTAAAATTTAAAAATGTTTCCAGTAGAGTTTTTGCTGTTTTAAGATCTAATTTAAATGTTTACACACATTTGACTTTGAGGACCTATATTCTAAAATAAATTTAAGAGATCTAAATAATAAAATAACCAATTTATTTAATGAATTCATTAATGACAAAACTTTCTACATTAAAATTATTCATAACAGATATAAAACATTTAAATTAGATCTTAAAACAGCAAAAACTCTACTGGAAACATTTTTAAATTTTAACTATATAGAATTTAAAAATAAAATATATATTCAATCAGAAGGCGTTCCCATGGGTACTTCTTCTAGTCCGTTATTAGCAAATCTAATATTGTTCTGGTACGAAAGAGAATACTTTCTACAAAATAATATTAATTGGCAAATATTCCGATATGTAGATGACATAATAATATTTAATAATCCACTGTTTAAAAAATTAATACCTGAAATATATCCTAAATACTTGAAACTTAAGAACAATGAAAAAATTTATAGAAACAAAAAAGTTAACTTTTTAGACTTGAATATAGACCTTACAAATAGTGCTGTTAGAGTTTATAATAAAAAGAGTAATTATAATTTCAATATTATAAAATACTGTAATATGAATTCTAATATATCATTAAATTGCTGTAAAGGTATATATTATGGTCAGTTTCTAAGATTTTATAGAATAAATAATATATTAGATAATTTCATAGAAGATGTTAAAAATTTAAACATGGAATTTATTAAAAACAAATTTAGTATCAAACAAGTAAAATATTTCAACAGTATATCAATTATAAAATATTTTAAAAAAAATAAATGGAAATATCCATTTATGAAATCAACTTTCTATAATTTCTCTTAATATTAACTAATACAAATTTATAATCTTTAACAGTTAATTAAACTTTGATTAAATAACTGATTAAAAGATTTTTTCACAAGATTTTTAAAGTGTTAAAGTATATAGTTCATTTTTGTTTAATCTCCAATTTCTGGGGAGGAAAATGGAAGTTAAATAAAGGTGAATTTGCACAATTAATAACTTTATTAAACTCTTATAATTTGCCTTTTTAAAGGAATATTAAAAGATGAATAAGTGTTAAATCAGTTATTTTGATATAACTAACTGTAAAGATTATAAAATTTAGCTTTCTTCCTTTAACTATTTTTCCTTTCTTCTTTAATTTTCTTGTTGTTCAAAAAAATTCTGAATAAATGGTCTAAATTTGAAATGTGGGGGGACATTCCCCTCCCGCGACATGTGTTAGCCAGAAATAGATATTCACAATGGAGGACGCCGCGGCCGAGGTAGGTTTACAGTTTGAATTTGTTAACACTTGTATCTGTTATATATGTTCATTTAAATATTTCACTGAAACAACTTAATATTAACACATAAAATCCGGTTTAAAAGAGATCTATGACATAATAAAGAAGGGGTGAAATGTCGCTGGAATTTTTATCTGAAGATCCCCGTTCCAGCAGATCTCTTTTTCCAATTCATTTCAATTTAAAGTATTTTGTGTATGTCTGGTCTACCATTAGGGTTTCAAAACATAATATCCAAACTTATAACAAATGTTAATTCATACTATAGATATATTACTAAATACAACTATTTATAATCATATTATAAAATAAAAAAACCTTTAAAAATCTTTAAAAAAAAAAGGATAAAATATAAAATCATAAAAATATATATATATATATTCTAACAATCTTATCTACCTTCATTATAAAACTCTTTTTTTTTTCCTTATTATTAGTTTGATTAAAAGTGCATGGTTCTGTCTTTCTCTCTTTTTTCTAACTATTATATATATTCTCTCTTCGATTATTCTATATATAGGATTAGAGTATGTCTGAATGACGTGTAAAAGCCGATGTAATAGACGTTACTTTGTTAATTTTTATTGTTATTAATTATAAATATATAATTAACTTGAGGATGTAGTAGAAGTAAAGGATTTTTTTTTCTCTCTCTATCTACAAATTAATAACATTTTACAAATTTTATAATTTGAATTTAAATGATCATAATAGTGAAGATAATCTTAATACAAAACTGGACTATAAAATTAAATAACTATTTATTATTATATATATATATATATAAATAAATAGTTGTATAGTTTTATAGTTAAGTATTCTATTAAAATTATCTTAATTAATTTGATTATTTAAATTTAAATTATAAGATTTTAAATTTAAATAATCAAATTAATTAAGATAATTTTAATAGAATACTTAACTATAAAACTATACAACTATTTATTTTTATAATTAATTTAGATTTAGCTTGCTAATCTAACCAAATCTACTTGATATGATTTATCATTCTTATCAGTCTGCTCCTTGAGTTTTAAATGTAGAATCATTGTTATATTTTTATTATATAGTTTTTACGCTATATATATATATATATATATATATATATATATATATATAAATGGCATATCCTGACCAGGAGCACATGTGCTTTACAGAAGGCAGAGCGCCATCTGGTGGAACAGAAATCAACTAAACATTGATTTAGCCTGTTCCCTGATATTTGGCCAACCCAATTTCTTGATATATCAAGAAAAGCCATCCACGAACGCGTTTCGCGCCTTTTGGCGCTCGTCAGCGTGGAGAAGGCTGAACCATTGAGACCAAAAAATATTTTTTGATCCCAATGGCCTCCTGAAAAACCAAGAAATGGGCATTTAAGGCCAAACTTGCGTAAATACGCTTAGCACATTAAAAAACGAAATAAAAAAATAAAAGATAAAAAGATCAGGTGTTGAAATCAATATAAAAAATGGCATATCCTGACCAGGAGCACATGTGCTTTACAGAAGGCAGAGCGCCATCTGGTGGAACAGAAATCAACTAAACATTGATTTAGCCTGTTCCCTGATATTTGGCCAACCCAATTTCTTGATAAATCAAGAAAAGCCATCCACGAATATGACGAGCGCCAAAAAGCGCGAAACGCGTTCGTGGATGGCTTTTCTTGATTTATCAAGAAATTGGGTTGGCCAAATATCAGGGAACAGGCTAAATCAATGTTTAGTTGATTTCTGTTCCACCAGATGGCGCTCTGCCTTCTGAAAAGCACATGTGCTCCTGGTCAGGATATGCCATTTTTTATATTGATTTCAACACCTGATCTTTTTATCTTTTATTTTTTTATTTCGTTTTTTAATATATATATATACTGATTATGAAAGATGCTCCGTAGAAGATAAAATTTTGGTTAATCAATGCCAAAAAATGTTTGCAGTTCAACCAAATTCATAAATTCGCCGAGTTTCCAAGTGTCAAGATATTCAAAATATGTGGAACGCAAGGAGATCACGAGTGCACCGGAGAAGAAAAATGCCACAATTTCTCACAACATCCAAAATTTGAAAACTCGCCACATAAACATAAAGCTAATTATAATTATTGCCCTCTATACAAAATTAAATTTGAAAGAATTGTAGAAAAAACGGCGTTTTTACCTACAAATGAATAGATACTTATCACAACTGAAAAAGGAGGAAACGGGGTGAAGGAGAGAGAAAGAAACCAATGAAGGCAACTAAACAAGAAATAAAATGTATTCAATACAATTATAAGTAAAAGTGTCATTGCATTAGATGAACTTCGAGCCTCTGTTGTGTCCAACCCTCCTGATTTAATTTTTATTCAAGAGCCTTATTGGAGAGGCTAGATTGACCAAATCTAGCTAAGCTCCCCTGGCGGCGCCACCGCCGGTGAGAAGTGGTGTGCCTCCGTAGTTGGTGGCGAAGAATCCGTGTGGTGCGCATGCGCGGCGGAAAAAAGAAGCAGTAAAAAGAACTTTTATCAAGAAGAAAAAGCGACGCCATTTTAACACGCGTCATATTTAATCCTTATGTTTTAATTAAAGTACCTAAATTTAATCCAATGTCAATCTTAAATTATCCAAGTTAAGTACACTTTTTCAAACATATATTTAAGCAAGTTTTTCTACCAAAATGTTTATGAATAGTGTTCTTTTTTACCGATAAGTTTTATTACATCTAAGTTTTTTATCTAAAAGTTTGAATACCAACACAAGTTTTTTAATCTATAAGTTTGATTACCAACAAGTTTTTTTTATCTATAAGTTTTATTATCACTAAGTTTATTATCTTAAAGATTATTTATCAAGAGAAAGATTTTCTACCTATTAATTAGGAACAAGTCAAAGTTATTTTTATCGTTTATCTACAACACTTATATGTTAGGGAATGATGTGATATTCAATAATGACTCACAAATTGTTCACTCTAAAACTGATAAAAACAGTCTACACAGCAACGATTATTCTTAACAGTAGCATTAAATATACGACAATTGTTTGATTCACTAATTCTTTTTGTACAACTATTTCTTAACATTCAGAGAATTCAAATAGTATTATTTCAAACTTCTACATTCACCCTAACAACTTCGGTAATACTCACAAAATATTTATTGAAGAACTTTTGGAGACTTTCGGGCTACAGATAAATTTCTTCTGTGGTGATTTTACTCACGGCATCCTGTATGGTACGACCGAATAGTAAACTCTAATGGCTACAAATTCCACTCTATTGTGGATGAATACAACTTGTTTATCCATAACCTTAAAACGCTTACATGTCGAAATGCAAGTATAATAGATTTAACAATATCAAACAGAAATTCTATAAAGCTGATACAGAATTGGAGCGCATCAAAAATATGCCAACTGGGAAAATTAACTGAGGAGATATCATTTCAAGATGTACATAACTTGTCTATTGAAATATGTCAAGCATCTAATACTACAGATAAATATCAATCGAAATAATGCCAAAAGTTTATTTATTAAATAAAAATGGCAAGCTTTCAAGCGTTAGCTCGTCATCAGGCCAATTGTTTGGCAAATTCCTACAATGCGAAACAATTGGCCTGATGATGAGCTAACGCTTGAAAGCTTACCATTTTTATTTAATAGAGAAATTTTTTGCAATTATTTCGATTGATATTTATCGTTTAAATCCTTTGCAATTATCTCACAATCTAATTTAATACTACAGATGTTGACAGGGTTGTGATGAAACTTACGGACATAATTAGTGAAACAGCTTATTTGTCCCACGAAATCAAATCAAACTCTTTCAAGTATATATCTAATATAAAGTGGTGGAATAGGAATCTTGAAAAAAATGAAAAATGATTTTCATTATATTAGAAACTTATACTATCGGCATAGATTTATCAATAAAATAACTTTTAAATATGCAATAAACAAGTACATTAACGCTTTTGAAAGAGCTAAGTTGGAGAATATTAATTGAAGAAAATGAATCAAACAACACATTTGGAAACGCCTATAAAATATTTAAATCTCTGAGATCATCCAACAACAATATAGGGCTTCCAGTGATCGATAATATACCGGATACTTTGAAGAAAGAAAAAATGAAAAGTCTCTTGAATTATTTATTTCCAGATGATTATGTAAATTCAGATAAAGAGGAACATATTATTATTAGAAACTATAAACCTGAATATAAAAACCAAAATAAAATTTTTATATAAATAAAAGATGTTGAAAATATTATTTCAAAAATAAATATCAATAGAGCACCAGGTCCAGATTGTATCAGTAATAATATGATCAAATATGCAGGTACACCTTTAATCCCGATTTTACAACAAATATTCAACAAATGTATTGAATTAGGTTATTATCCGGATATACGGACTCTATTGTAAAGATAATTCCAAAATCTGATAAAATAAACTATAAACAAGCAAAAGCTATAGACCAATATCATTGACGTCAAACATTTCTAAAACTTTTGAAAACATAATTAAAAACAAAATTAATAAATATAATGAAGAGAACAATCTAATGAGTTCAAAGCAACACGGATTTACCAAACATAAATCAACGAACAGTACAATGGAAGATATAATGGAAATCATATTGAAACACAGACAAAGAAAACTGACTTCTTTTATCACAGTGGATATAGCAGGCGCATTCGACAACGCATGGTGGACAGCAATTATTAGAAGACTCGATTTAGAAAAACATTCCCTCTAAATAAAAAAAAATTACAATCTTATTTGGGCAGTGAAAGAAGGGCAAATTTCTCATTTGAACATATAAATGTTACAAGAAAATCTGGCAAAAGGATGCCCTCAAGGCGGTCCTTTATCCCCAACATTATGGAATATTTTGTTAAACGACTTGCTGAGGAGTTCCAAACATCCAAATGCAGAAATACAAGGGGGGATCAATAAATAAGGTGAATTATCTTATTTCTTAAAAATTAAAAAAGCAAAAATAATTTAACCACAGAATATTAAAATATAACATCGAGAGACTATTTAAGGTGTTCTGTTCTTTTTTCCCACGCGCGGCGCAAGACTTATAAATAAACTAAAATGGAAGCTCCCTTGAAGGATTGCACCACGCTTGAACAACGTGCAGTTATTCGTTTCTTGAATGCAGAAGGTATTCAAACATCTCAAATATGTCAAAGAATGAAAAATATCTATGGTGAGTCTTGTTTGTCTCAAAAAAAAACATTTATAAATGGGTTAACGAGTTCAAAAATGAACGAATTACATGTTCCGATATTAAGCGACCTGGACGACCAAGTGTTACAGCGACGCCAAGCACGATAAATGCGGTTGAAAACTTAATTTTGGAGGATAGAAAAATATCATGGCAACGTATGAACAGCGACCTTTATTGTGACATTCTTGTAAATAAGCTAAAGCCCGGTATAAGAAACAAAAGAAGATGGAAGCTTAGTAAAGGTGTTCTCTTCCTTCATGATAATACAAGGCCGCATACATCATGTAAAACTATATCTACAATCATTGAATTAGGTTTTGAAGTTTTAGAACATCCTGTATATAGTCCAGACCTAGCCTCCTCTGACTATTTCCTTTTTGGACTACTAAAGAAGGAGTTAAAGGGAAAGCGATTTGACTCGGATGAAGATGTCCAGAAAGTGGTGCAAGATTTTTTTTCACACGCTTCCTAAGAGTGCCTATAAAGAGGGTATTTACAAGTTGCCAGAACGATGGAGACGATGTATAGAAAGCCAAGGTGATTATTTTAAATAAATCAAGTCCTAATTTTTAATATCGTTCTTATTTTTTTAAATAAATTATAATTCACCTTATTTATTGATCCCACCTTGTAATTTGCTATGCAAACGACGTTTCTATGATTTGCTGGAGCAAGTCTGTCGAGGATATCAAAATATTAAGCAAATATATTCTACGCTATGTGTTTCAATGGTGTAATAAGAATAAATTATCAATAAGCCCAGAAAACGAATTTACTTTACTTACATAATAAACCTGAAGTTCCAATTGAAATAACTATTATTATTTTAAACCCAGTAGATCAAGTTAAGATATTAGGCATAAAATTCTCAAATCATATAATAAAAAAAAAAAGATCAATTTTACCCCACATATCAACGACATTTTGTGATTAGCAGGCCAGTTCTTACATATGGGTCATAAATATGGTACAAATTTATAAATAGTCGATGCAAAGAAAAACTAAATTCTATTCAACATCAAATTCTTCTTTGGGCGATTAGAGCCTACAAAACTACTTCTTCCAACTGTATCCATAGGCTTGCGAACATCCCCCTTCTCACAGATTTTATTGAATCTAAAATAATTAAATATGATTTGGCTCATCTTTCGATAGAGGATCAAAATGCTTTCAGACCATATGCTCCAAGTATAATTAGATCATTTTAAGTGCAAAAATGGATGAATTACTTCTGAAAACAAATGAAACATTCCAAAGCTTTTTCCCGTTTTGAAATCCAACATTTTTCCGTTCCAATTTTTATAATACCCAGTTTACAACGAACCATGGGAATTTTAAGGGATTTTTATCAAAATTTGGAGCGGTTAAAGACTCTAGCTGCCATTGTGGCAACGAATTCCAGGACTCGAGACACCTACTGCTGGAATGCCCACTCTTCTTTAGCGCTAGACAACAGACAATAAACGATGTTGTAGATCTATATTAATTTGTAAATAGCCGAGAGAATTATCATAGATTTAACTATTTTTGTAAATATATTTATGATTATCTTTCTAACCTAAAAGAGGTTCAGGTTCCTAATATATATTATTGTTTCTCTTTTTTTTTTAATTGTTTTTTTCTTGTATAATATGTTTATAGCTGTTTCTGCTTAAAAAATGTAAATCGATGCAATTATCCCAAGCCGGGATATCGCGTTTTGTGTGTTGAAATAAAATGAAATTCAAATTGATATTTTATATTAATTTATTTTTTATATATAATAAACAGAATATGTATTATAAATAGGTTATGTATCATAAAATCACCATTTGTATTTTGGTACACTGTGTGATTTCACAACTCTCTAAACTTTGATTTGAGAAAATTAAATAAATTATTCTAGAGGCTACTTGAAATATAGTTATCTAATCATTTACCTATCTAACCCTAACCAACGAACTTCTAGAATTGTGTAAAAAGGTGGATTTTTTGAAAATATTTATCAAGAACGTGTAGAAAATTAAAAGTCTCTACATAATGGACCACGCACTCCTCGTTCCTATCATCAAGAGCAATGGAAGAACGCCCCGTCGTTCAGTAGACCAGACCAGAACACCTCCAAGCCTGAGGTCCCTGCTCCCAGACAATACCAGGCCAAATCCTCGCCCCAGGTCTCTACCGCTAGACGACCTTCCGATTCAAAGCCAATAAGAGTCCAGTTGCAAACAAAACAGGCCAGAAGACCTATATGCCCTAAGTGCAATAGGCCAGGACACATTGCGCTCTATTGTAGGATCAAGTTTGTGAGGATAGTAGAAGAGGACCCCTCAGTTTCACAAGACAAAAGTCAAGAAAATTTTCAAAAGGACGACAGGAAAGATTATACACGGCCTCGTCTCTATGCAGATTTTTGTAATGGCACACAAATGAATATTCCTACACGGAATAGATATTCCGTGTTGGAAGATTTAAACTAAGTGTCGCGCCTGATTCCTTCAATCAAAGCAAGTCGACCATATATGGATTTAAAAAGTTGGACCCTAGATACAAAATTAATATTAATGTGGGCAAGATAGGTTTATGCGAAGCTTTGATTTATACAGGCGCCGATATTTCAGTGATCGACCTTAGAACAGTACTAATTGCAGTCTGTGACATAAATAGCCCAACTAAAACGTGTTCTGACCCGATGGAAAAAATGTAGATAAGGTAGGTAATATTATTTTGGATTTAAAAATTGATGAGACTGAATTATCACACGAAATTTCATTATTGAACACGCATCTACGAACTCTTATTCTTGGACGAGATTTACTTAAAAAATAAAAATGAAAATTGATTGTTAACAAGAAATAATAAAATATGATCTGACAAATATAATGACACAATCAATTATGAACTAAAGAAAATAAAAAGTGTTGAAGATACTGTTATACCTGAACTGTCTATTTGATTGATTGAGGCCTCAATAGAAGCAGAGGATGGCGAATATATCATCGAAAAGAACAACAGAATGAGTCAAACGAATAGTCTTTGATTGGCAAGAAGTTTGCTCACTGTCACGGATAGAAAAACTTATATATGTATAACGAACAAATTTATCATCGACTTTTTAAAATTATGAAAGACCAAAAATTGGCTTATGTATGTCCTTCTGCAGAGGTACATTTCATAGAGAAGATAGAGAAAATTGAAAATGACGAAATCCAATTTTAGATAAACAAAATTTTATCACCTAAGGAACAAGAGGGATTAAAACTAATTTTGTCTAAGTATGTTGATTGTTCTCATCGAGGTTAAGCAGAACCAATATGGCAAAACATCGGATTGATACAGAAGGGGCAAAACCAAATAAGCACAAGCCATACAGGGTGAGCGCTGAAGAACGAACCATTATAAAGGATCAAATTGCCGAAATGCTTGAGAATGAATAATTAGGCTATATTCAAGCCCCTTGTCTTTTCCAGTTATATTAGTAAAGAAAACTAGATGGCAAATACAGATTTTGTGTGACTACAGGAAATCGAATGAGGCAAAAGTGAAGGATGTGTATCCAATCCCAAGAATTGATTATGTAATGGCTACTCTCCAAGGTCAAGGTACTTATCAGCAATAGATCTTAGATCGGGATACTGGCAATTCAAAATTGAAGAGAAAGACAAAAGAAGACAGCTTTCACTACGACCCACGGATTTTATGAATTCAACGTAATGTCCTTTGGACTATGCAATGCCCCTGATACTTTAGAGAAGAATATGGACAATGTGTGCTTGGAAATCTGAGATGGCAGATTTGCCTTTGTTATATGGACGACTTGATTATATACAGCTCGGACTTTCTAACCCACCTTAAAAGACTTGAAGCTATCTTCAAATGTTTTAGCGAATCTAATTTGAAACTGACCGATAAGAAATGCAGATTTGCTTTCAAATATCTTTAAAATGCTCTCATAAATCCTCCTATTTTGGTTCGCTTTGATCCAAATACAGACGCCCTTATTCACACAGATGCCTCCAACATCGGTTTGGGTGCAACACTAGCCCAAAATATCGGTATGGAAGAGAAGGTGATATCATTTTTCAGTCGAACTCTAAGTAAATCTGAACAAAATTATTCAACTACCGAAAAGGAATGTTTAGCAGTGGTGTAGTCGATATCAAAATTACGGTTCTACCTAAATGGAAGACACTTCAAGATAATAATAGACTATTACGCATTATGCCGGTTCGAAAATCTTGAAGATCCAACAGGTAGACTTGCAAGATGGGCACTGAAGAATTCAAGAAACCACAGACCACTCTCAATTTTTCTTGTTGTTTGGGAGAGAACCCATGTCCCTCTTAGACGACGAGAATGTATCGGTGGACACTAACAAGGACGATTACGACGAATACTTAGAAAATTACTCAAATAAAATAGCAAGGACGAGACAGGTAGTCGTTAACAACATAGAGAAATCCTAGGAAAGAATGAAAAGAAGTTTTGAAAAACACAATGAGAGGCTCTGTGAACCAAGACATTTAGTGGCAGTTTGGACACCAGTTAGGAAAATGTGAAAAACTATTGAGAAATTATTTTGACCCGTTTCGAATATTAAATAAGTTGTCTGACATAAATTACTTAATTGAACCGAAAGATAATCCTGGTCAAGATTCGTTGATTGTCCATGTCTCGAGACTCAAACCCTATTTTGAAAAAATGAATGAGGTCATTCAAGGGGACATGACGACCTCTGGAGAGGGGGAAGTGTTGCATCATGGCTAAGGTACCTATTTTCTTTCAATTTGTAATATTATTCTTTATATATTTTAAATTCAAATTGATATTTTATTTTTATTTTAATAAACAGAATTATCACCATTTTTATTTTGGTACACTGAATGATTTCACAACTCTCTAAACTTTGATGTGAGAAATAAATAAATTATTTTCTAGAGGCTACTTGAAATATAGTTATCTCATCATCATTCACCTATCTAACCTTGTAGGATGGTTGAAAAACGCTCTGTATAGATGCAAGACACGTCTGAGGAGAGAATCATGGCTGAAGAGTCTGCCAAACCGCAACTTAGTGCAACAATATACGGGCTTTTAGAGCGTCATACACTTGTCCAGAAGACAACAAAAGACAATTGAGTAACGAACCTTACATAAAAACAAATATTTAAAAAATAATAATCGAAAAATTAATAAAATCGTATTTAATATAATACTTTTAAAGTCAAAATAGGGCTTTTAATATTTCCAAAGCTATTGACGCACTTAAAATTCTAGTAATAACCCTTATATTCATCGAAGTAATAAAAAGGACTTCTCTCAGGCTACATATTTATGTAATGGTCGGTGAAAAACAACCAGTGATAGCGGTCACCTGTTTAATTCAAAAAATAAAACTTTGGGTTTTATACTAAACACTCTTTCGAGAAACAATTACTTACGGTCAAAAATGATTTTAATTCATAAATAAGATAACTAAAAACAAACTTAACACTCCAGTATAATAATATAAGGCACTTCATACAGGCCTATTGCACAACATGGTAAAACTGCACACACATTCTAGCACAAATAACCAATCTCACGGATTTTCATCGTATCCTATTTATTGAATATTAAAATTGGATAAAATAGATCTAATTTTTCAAACATATATTAGATTTCTAACTATATAGCAAGATAATCATAAGAATACTATGAGAATTCCAATAATAATTTAAAATATTTTAATTGATTTGAAAATTTTAAGATTTGTTAAACCAAATTTCATCAACGCCATTTTTTTACTGGTTACGGGAGCTTCAAATCATAAATTTTCAGAAACAGAAAATGACTCGCCTAAATGATTATGTGGAGCGGAAGAAGCCACCGAACATATTCTGACTTATTCCTACTGGTGATGTACCTAAGAAAGAGAGAGAGAGAGTCATAAAAAGGCCAAAAATATATATTCGAAAGAGAGAGATTCATATACGAGATAGCGCCGACCTATATCGAGGTTTTGCAGATATTTTCTCATAAATATACAGCTTCAATCAGTCTGAGGAACTGCAGTATGTATGAATTGATTTATAAGCCAATGTAAATAATTAATAAACCGATTATAACTAAACCTTAATTTTTAGATCAACTATCTCTCTCTACAGTACTAATCGTGGTAAATAAATTTATATTTTCAACAAATCTATCATTGCACAAAATTTTATAAATAACTATGATCGTGGCTTTTAACTTATTTTATACTGTTTTTGGTTACTGTTTTATATATATTCCAATATATATTATTAAAAATAACAATAATAATATAATTCGGATACCTCTTCTACTACAATGTGTACGATTTTGAAGATAGAGCAATCCATAAATAAATCTTTAAATAAAATGGCATATATTGGATCCAAATATATCATTTATTTACCAATATTTTAGTTGGCTGAACGCTAACCTTTATCAAGGTATTATAACATTTTAAAGTGTGCCAACAACAAACTCAGCGCCACATATAACGTCAATAGAATTAAGTTTTAAAATATTTTTGCTTATATTCAATGGGGAGAAAAATATTGATAAATAAATTAATATTATGGACAAAAATAAATTTAGTAAAATAAGGGTGTGAGTGAATATTTTGAATATGTATTATTGCAAATAGCTTCACGCACTTTTATCCATATCCAATATATCGTGTCTTATGCGCAACTGGTAATAAATAAATATGGGGTGAATGAAAGTTGACACGAGTGGCAATGGTTGATATACACTCACTTTCTTTTTCGCTTGCTTCCTTTCTTTCATAGTATATAATTGAATTTGCATAGATTCATTTGTTTTACATATTTTGCAATATTTCACCCTTTGTATAATAGGTTTAGTAATATAGCGCTTTAAAAAATAATAATTATGTAAAAAAAAAAAACATTTTTGAAGTGTAGATTGCCAACCATTGCCACTCGTGTCACATTGCTCCATAGAAGGGCGTCTTACCCGAAAGGTTCTACGATCGTCCTCTTATATAAAGAAGCTCTTCTCCCCGACTTGTGTTTATTTTCTATATATAGCGAATCTATAGAGATTATAGTTGTCTCAATAACCTAATTACCCTATATATACACTGGTGTCCAAAAAATAAGAAACTTAACCAATATTGATATTTCTCAAAAGCTAATTTATTAACAAATATAAAATTTAGTATACAAATAGTTTAAACTATGGAGAATTTGACTAGCTATATGAAAATGAAAAAAATATTTGAAATTATGAAATATGCAAATTATTACCAACATACCCAAAGATAAGGTTCCAGATCTTAAAGAAATAAGATATCAATAGGGAGTATGATCACCTCTAACAGCTATCAAGGTCTCACAGCGAGCCCTCATACTGTTTACCAGGCTTTGGAGGAGGTCCAGGGGTAGTAAACCCCACTCCTCCAATAGAGCAGTTCTTAGCTCAACGAGGGTTCTGGGAGAGGGGTGACGAGCTCCAATACGCCTCCCTAGAGCATCCCACACATGCTCTATTGGATTCAGGTCCGGAGATCTGGCTGGCCAATCCATCCTTCGAATATCCTCACTCTGGAGATATTCATTGACTGGCCTAGCCCTATGCGGACGAGCATTATCGTCCATGAAAATTAAATTGTGACCAATTTGATCTCTATAAGGTCTTAGATAGGGCTCAAGGATCTCGTCCCTGTACCTTTGGGCAGTTAAAGTGCCCCCAGAAAAAAATGTGGAGGGGTGTGCGTCTGCTAGAACTGATGCCAGCCCAGACTAAGAGACTGCCCCCTCTAAAACTGTCTATTTCCCTGATGTTACTGGGATGATAGCGGGTTCCAGGCTTCCTCCAGATGAGAACTCGTCGAGAATCTGTGTTTAAACTAAATCTTGACTCGTCACTGAAGAGAACATTGGCCCACTGATCATGAGTCCAGGCGTGATGGTCCAAGCACCAATTCAAGCGGGCTCTCCTGTGAGCAGAGGTAAAGGGATACAGACCATTGGTCGTCTTGCATAAAGAGCACCTTCGTGAAGACTTCGGTAAACAGTTTGTCTTGAAATTCTCGTTCCAATAGCACTTGAGAGTTCATTAGATAGTTGAATAGCTGTCATCTCCCTATGGGGCTTGGCAGTTACGACCAGATAACGGTCTTCAGAGGTAGCTGTTTTTCTTTTTCTACCAGAACCTTCTTTTCTTTTGATGGTTTCTGTCTCAATGAACTGTTTCCATTTTTTGCTGACCACAGATTTATTCACATTTAGCCATTTTGCAACTTCAAATTGTGATTGCCCTGCCTCCATTCTTCCAACAGCTCTCCATTTTAAATCATCTGCTAAAATTTTTCGTAAACTCATAATTAACTAAGGATATAATAAAATTATAATTGGACAATTCTTAGATGGGGTAAACGACACGCCAAATAGCACACTTATAAAGACAAGCAAAAATTTACATAATTTCAATATCACCGAATCGAATGGTTGCGATAAATAAATTCTACGACTTAAAATACCGAATTAAATTACTTTTTTGCTTTTCGCGTTGTATATTTTGAAACATATCATTAAAAAACAAAAGTTTATTATTTTTTGGACACCAGTGTATTTTCCCTTCATATGTAAATGTGAAAATATACCCCCATGCTATAAAGGCAACAGCAATATCCATCAGTAGTTCACATAAAATAAAAATAGAAGTTCCTGCTGGCCAATCAGAGGCAATGTTAAACCAGCCCCTACGATGGTGAAAGGAATGTAAATGGGGACCTTTTATATCGTAGGATTTATTCTATCATAATATTTTCTTGTAGGGTATACACCAAGAAAGCATGTGGAGTTAATGTGAGATAAATTATATGTTATTATACATATTATAATTAAATACATATTTAATGTGGGAAGGTACATGGTCGCATATCATAAACATGCTACTGCGATGTTGTTTTCAATACCATAAGAAAAGCCCCTCTCCCTCCCAAAGATGGTAAATGGCCAATTGTCATTTTAACGATGTTTTAAAAATTATTTGTCTTTTCACCATTGGTTTCTTCCCAATTTTACGACTCTTTTTTATCTCTCGAAAACCGTTGTGGGTTAACAGTAGCATCTCGTTAAAGTTTAAACTTTTAAAAATCATAGAAATAAAAACAAATTGGATTTTGTGCCCCATATTGATGAGATTATTACTAAGACAAATAGAGCTAGTGGATACCTAATTGGATTAACCGGGAAAGCATGGGGACTGGACAGTAAAAGAAGAATAGAACTCTACAAGACCCTTTTTCGAAGTTCACTAACTTATGGTTCCACGATCTGGTACAACTTTATACCCAAAAAAGTCAAAGATAAATTAAACTCTCTGCAGTACAAAATTTTGAAGCACAGTACACAGGTTTATAATTCAACATCTTCAAGCTTTACTCATATTGTTGCTAGAACACCAAAGCTCACGGATTTTATTGAAACAAATATACTAAAAATGAATATTGGATACAAAAAATCAGATCCAACTAAAAGAAAAATGATATCTAATTTTATAAACCAGAAATTTGAGGAATACTATGGAGGTGCCAATGATAATTTCAAGGGATTCTTTGATACTTCAAGAATTCCTAACTATGTTCAACCCAACTTCTATAACGTTTAATTTTTTACTGGACATAGTGACTTCAACACATATTTGTTTAGAATTGGCAAAATTGGTTCACCTGCATGCACTTGTGGAAACGAACAACAAACCCCTGAACACCTTCTGATAAACTGTCCATTAACTTCTGATCTAAGGGAAGAAAACCAACTTTACCTGACTAATACAAAACAAGCTGCTTGCAATAAAGACCAATACATCAAGTTTAATAGATTCTGCAGGATGTATATTTTGAGGCGTAAGTGTTGACTGTACATATTTCAAGCTACTACTTATAATTGCTATATGTAAAATTTAATATCGAACGTTTAATTTTAATGATTTCCAATGTTCAATTGTATTAATTGTATATAATTTAAAATATACACGCAATTATCCAAATTGTGGATATGGCGTGTCTCTCCCAACTGTTAAATAAAAATAATAATAAAATATCGTTAAAGTACATTGCGCGAAATTGATAGATAAATTCTTTAAAATTTTGAATATCTTATTTCTTATACAACTCAATACTTCTGTTCGATGATAATGGAATCACTCAGCGCTATTCCTCTCAATCATATTGGGAAAATTTCAAATAGTGAACTGAAAATAGGAAGGTTTTGAATATAGTAGTGTACCATCCCAGCATTTTCTGTTTGAAGAATTCACTATGATTTTGAAAATCACACAATCGCAATTATTTAAAAAAGTTATCACCTAACAAACAAATACTAATGATACAGGCATTATAGCAAAATAAAACGATGATTGAAGAGAGAGAGAGAGAGGAGTATCTTATACGAACTTTATTAGCAAGCTTTCGGACGTATGCGTCCTTCTACAGGCTTTTTTATGATGACTAAATAGAAAGAAGTACGAGATGAGTATTAATAGGATAAGATATTTTTGCATACGAGGAAAATTATAGTATTTATAAATGAAAGATAAAAGTGAAAACGTAAATTTTGTATATACAGAAATTAATATGCAAAATATGTGCTAAGGACGTTAAATTTATTAAATTAAAACATTTTTACTATTACAACTTCAATCCGATAAAGATAATGAAAAATAAACAGTGAGGATGAACCGATAAATAAAAATTACTATAAAGAATTTGGACTGTGTGTGACTTTTTACAAAAGGAGTGGTATATTTCGGGGATATCTATTTTCCGGTTTATACTGTTATGATTTATGGAAAGGAATGATTCTAGAAATAGTCTCTACTGTTTATCATAAATGTGGTGAAAAAGTATTGTTGGGGAATTTAAATTAAAATTATGGCCTGTTTGAGATATATGTTGAAAATTTATAGATATAAGGTCCTTGTTAGAGATATTCCTGTTATATTCTCCGTCATTCTCACAGAGGCGGGCCTACCCGTCTCTCCCACATAAGTGGCCGAACAATCCCCACAGGAGACCGAGTAGACCGTCCCGCAAGAATCGACCGGATTGAGAGTTTTTGAAGTTTTTATTACGTGTTTCTTATGGATGTATAAGTGTCTGGAGGGCTATCGAAGTAGGTATTGATATCATGTGTTCTTAATATCCTAGGGATGGAAACTGCGTGGGGGGAGTATGGTAAGGTACAAGCATGCCTATAGGATGAAGTGGATTTAAAAGGGCACTGTTAGTATAAATGTTTCTCTATGAAGGGAATAGGGTAACCAGCGGAGATCATATTAGAAAAGATTTTTGATTTTACTATTGTTTTAAAAATAGTAAGGGAACAATGGGTATGCAAACGTTTAGTGATAGTTCTAACTGTGTTAATTTTATGCGATATAGGACTATAGGATTTAAAATGAGTGTAATGAGGGGGAAAGTTTGGTTTGTAATATACTCTTGTTTGATAACTGCTATCCGTGCTAACAATCAATATATCTAAAAAGGGGAGCGCACTATATTGTTCTATTTTATATGTGAATTTTAAGTCTGGATGGAAAGAGTTTAAGCCTGAGAGGATAAGATGGTTATGGCTAGACTTAAAATACAAAATGTATCATCTATGTATCTCCTCCAATAATAAATATCCGAGGAAAAACTATTATTAATATATCTATCCAAAGTTATCATTACCAACTCTGAAACAATGAAAGACAAAGGGCTTCCCATTAGGGTACCTCTTATCTGTTTATAATACTGGGAATCAAACGTGATGTATCTCAAACAGGCCATAATTTTAATTCCTTAACAATACATTATCACCACATTAATAATAAACAGCAGAGACTATTTCTAGAATCATTCCTTTCCATAAAACATAACAGTATAAACCGGAGAATAGATATCCCCGAAATATACCACTCCTTTTGTAAATAGTCACACCAGTCCATTTTCTTTCCAGCAATTTTTATTTATCGGTTCATCCTCAGTGTTTATTCATTATCTTTATCGGATTGAATTTGTAATAGTAAAAATGTCTTAATTTCATAAATTTAACGTCCTTAGCACATATTTTGCATATTAATTACTGCATATACAAAATTTATGTTTTCACTTTTATGTTTCATTTATCAATACTATATTTTTCCTTGTATGCAAAAATATCTTATCCTATTAATACTCATCTCGTACTTTTTTCTATTCAGTCGTCGTAAAAGGGGCCTGTAGAAGGACGCATGCGTCCGAAAGCTTGCTAATAAAGTTCGTATAAGATTCTCCTCTTCAATCATCGTTTTATTTTGCTATTTTAATTCGAAGAGTGGGTAGTTATCCACTGCCTCCTTCTCTCCGTCTAACCTTGTAAAAAGTATTTCGATATGACGTTCACAGAGCCTTGTTTTGTTAAGTACACTTACTTGTAAACGTGTAAAAATTTATAAATAAGAGGTGTTTGATGCAGGTTTTGATCCTATGTTCTGCATGCCTACAATCAGCTTAATAAACGCTCAATTCTTAAATGACATGGGCATTCCATCGCTCAAAGAAAGAATTCCTGATGTATTCCCATCTTTTATTGGTAACCTAAATATACTTGCAAACTATGTTATAAAAATAGGAGTAAAAAGACAAATTCTGAGGTTATCTTCTTCAATATATATATACTAGCCGAATGACCCGGGCAACGCCCGTGTTTTACCCGATTGAATGTTTTGATTCAAATACTATTTGTTACAATTATAAATTGGCATTTATATAGGAGCGACCCGCTCCAACACAATAGTTGCAAAAACGAAAAAGCGAGTGGGGGGGGGGGGGGGCATGATAGGGGCAAAGGTAGCGTGATCGTAGCCAACCAATAGGAGGGCGCCATTCCAAAAAAAAAAGCAAACGGCGACAGAGACGAAAACTGATTAAGAGATGAAGAATTGATGACGCTCGTAACTGTATATATAATACTAGCGAATGTGTACCCGGATTCGCCCGGGTTTTATCCGAGTGAAAGTTTGCCTAACGAATATTATTGATAATAATATTCGGGAACACACAGAATATTAAGATAATAATGATAATATAATTCGTTACGTCATATATTTATATAATACATGAAATTTATTTTTCGAGCAAACATATCATCCTCTCTCTACTGAATAGATTTTTAAAAAGATATATATAAATAAAAATATCTAGAGACATACTACATGATCTTAGCCAAAAGGCCGAGAAACGATATTTTATATAGAGAGATGACCTGGCTTCGTGTGTCTTCTGCTCTAGTGAATGTTTCGCTGGTAGAATTTTGTTCCTGCCTACTATTAATCATTATCTGGCTTCGCCCGTGGTCTGCTTTAGTGAATATTCCCCAAAAGATTTTTTTTAATGCAATTAAGCATGATACGGCAATATTGTCATTATCATTTCTGACAAAAAAAAAATATTGTTGCTCAGTACTTGGTTAAATATATTTTTTCTTAGTTAAAGTGCGACAAAAAAACTCTTCCAGATTTAACTCTCTGTCCTGTTCAAATTTCAGCGAGATTAGTTACATATAGAGGGCGTGCATAGCCGACAAACATATATATATTGTTGCACCAGGTTGCGGCTTGGCAGACTCTTCAGCCTTGATTCTCTCCTGTGCTGGGTCTTGCATCTTACCAGAGCGTGTTTCAACCATCCTACAAATTTATATAAGGGAATAATGAGATAAGTCTACTTTAAGTAACCTCCAGAATGATTTATTTATTTTCTCACATCAAAGAGAGCAGTGAAGTCACAGTGTACCTAAATACAAATGATGATAATCTAATCTGTTTTAAATAAATATCATAGAATATTTTATATAAAAATAAATAAATATATAATTTAAATTTCAAATATATTAAAAATAATATAAGAAATACGCCATTAATCATGATGTAACACTTCCCCCTCTCCAGAGGTCGTCACGTCCTCGTGATTGACCTCATCAATTCTTTCAAAATAGGGTTTGATTCTTGAGACATGGACAATCAATGGGTCTTGGCCAGGATTATCTTTTGGTTCAATTAAGTAATTTACGTTGGACAGCTTCTTTAATATTTTATATGGGCCAAAATATTTTCTCAGTAGTTTCTCACACTTTCCTATTTTCCTAATTGGTGTCCAAACTGCTACTAATTCTCCTGGTTCGTAGCTTCTTTCCATGTGTTTCTTGTCATAGTTCTTTTTCATTCTTTCTTGAGTCTTTATTGTGTTGTTAATAACTAATTTTCTTGTTCGGTTTATTTTGTCTAAGTGATGTTTTATGTATTCATCATAATCATCCTTGTCAATGTCCACCGAGATATTCCTGTCGTCCAAAAGAGACGTGGGTTCTCTTCCAAACATCAGGAAAAAGGGAGAATATCCTGTGGTTTCCTGAATTGTAGTATTGTAAGCGTGAGTGATGAATGGGAGTATTTCGTCCCAATTCTTCTGATCAGTGTTCACATACATACTGAGCATATTGATCAATGTTCTATTTAACCGCTCTGTCAATCCATTAGTCTGGGGATGATAGCTCGTTGTGAAGCAATGTTTAATCTTGCACGTTTTCATCACCTCTTTCATTAAATTACTGGTAAATTGAGAGCCTCTGTCACTAATAAGATATTGTGAGGCTCCGTGCCGGAGAAAAATATCCTCTACTAGAAATTTTGAAACTTCTTTCACTGTTGCTTCCGAGACTGCTTTTGTTTCTGCACATCTAGTGTAGTAGTCCGTCAGCACGATTATCCATTTTTTCCTGTTTTTCGTAGATGGCAATGGACCAACAAAGTCAATTCCAATTCTTTCGAAAGGAAAGTTGGCTGGGGGAATGGGCTGTAGTAGTCCAGAAGGTAATTGGTTTGAGCCTTTTCTACTTTGGCAAAGATGACACGTCTTAACGAACTCTGAGACATCCTTTAGCATGGATGGCCAAAAGTATTTACTCTTTATTCGGTACATGGTTCTGGCGACACCCAGATGGCCATTCGACATATGATTGTGATATTCTTTCATAATTTCTCTCTTTTTATTCTCTGGAACCACAAGCAACCACGCCCTGCCTTCAGGGTTCGGGTTTTTCTTAAAGAGGCATCCATCTTCTACTTTAAAGTTTTGCGCAATTGATCGCCTGCTTCCATTAAGGTTTTTCTTAACACTTTCGATAAACTTATCCTCTTCGTCTGTTATTTGATTTAAAAATAGCCTTTCAAAATCCTCATCCCAATCAGTTTCTGGTAAGGGTCCCCTAGATAAGCCATCGGCGTCCAGATGTTTCTTTCCTGATTTATGTATTATATCGAAGTCATATTCTTGAATTTTCAATGCCCATCTTGCCAATCGACCTGTTGGATCCTTCAAGTTTTTGAGCCAGCATAAGGCGTGGTGGTCTGTTACTATTTTAAAGTGTCTTCCATAAAGGTAGGGTCGTAATTTTGACATTGACCAGACAACGGCCAGACATTCTTTTTCAGTGGTTGAATAATTTTGCTCCGCTTTACTTAGGGTACGACTCAAATATGAGATCACCTTCTCTTCACCACCGATGTCTTGGACAAGTGTTGCACCTATGCCGATGTTGGACGCATCAGTATGAACATAAGTAGGTGCATTTGGATTGAAGTGACCTAAAATTGGTGGACTTAATAGTGCTGTTTTTAGGGTTTGAAACGCTTCCTCTTGTCTTTCTGTCCAGATAAATGATACACTTTTTTTTATAAGGTTGGTCAAAGGGTCAGCAATTTTTGAGAAGTCTTTGATAAATTTTCTATAATATGAACACATTCCCAAAAAGGATTGTACTTCTTTGACCTTTTTGGGCCGAGGGAAATTTCTGACAGCTTTGATGTTATGTTCCGCGGGTTTTATACCATGTTTGCTCGTTATATAGCCGAGAATCTCCAATTCTTCAAAAGCAAATCGGCATTTTTTGTCGTTTAACCTTAAATTAGATTCACGAAAACATCTAAAAACAGCTTCAAGTCTTTTGAGGTGCGTTGGAAAATCCGGGCTATATATGATAACATCATCCAGATAACACAAACAAATTTGCCATCTCAGATTTCCAAGCATATTCTCCATATTTCTCTCAAAGGTAGCAGGCGCATTACAAAGTCCAAAAGGCATCACGTTGAATTCATATAATCCATGTGTTGTAGTGAAAGCTGTTTTCTCTTTGTCTCTTTCTTCGACTTCAACTTGCCAATATCCAGATCTGAGGTCTATTGCTGAGAAGTGTGTAGATCCTTGGAGAGTATCCATAACTTCGTCTATTCTAGGGATCGGATAGACATCTTTTACTGTCACATTATTCAGTTTTCTGTAGTCCACACAAAATCTGTATTTACCATCTCGCTTCTTGACCAATATTACTGGAAAAGACCAGGGGCTAGAAGATGGCCTAATTATGCCTTCTGTAAGCATCTCGTCAATTTGCTCTTTTATAATATCTCGTTCTTTAGCACTTACCCGGTAAGGCTTGTGTTTAATTGGCTTCGCGTCTTCTGTGTCTATCCGATGTTTTGCCAAATTGGTTCTCCCTAATCTCGACGAAAAAAGATCTCCATACCTTTCTAAAACTTGTTTTAACTCCTTCTGTTCCTTTGGTGAAAGATTTTCGTTTATTTGGAATCTAGGTTCTTTGTTCTCTTCTACCTCTCTTTCTCGACTCACATTTATTTTCGCTGGACTACTTCCAAAAGCCAATGTTTGGTTTTTCATTATTTTTAACGGTCGAGGATACGGATTAGTTATCCATATGTGTGTTTCCCTATTTATAACATTGATCAAGCTTCTTGCTAGACGAAGTCCATTTGTTTGAAACATTTTGCTGCTCTCCTCGATAATATATTCTCCATCCTCTGTTTCTACCAATGCCTTGATCAATTTCATGGAACATTCCGGTACAATGGAATCCTTAGCACTCTTTATTTTCAACATTTCAAAATTGATTTCGTCATGATTATTCGTCAAATCGTATTTGATAGTTTCTTGCTTACAATCTATTTTTGCGTTCATTTTCTTAAGGAAATCTCTCCCAAGAATTAATGTCCGTAAATGCGTTTTCAATATCACAAAGTTGTGTGATAATGTTTCGTCATCAATTTTTATATTTAAAAATATACTTCCTACCATGTCCAATTTTTTTCCATCGGGTCCTGCACAAATTTTTGCGAGTTTACTTATACCATGGCCTGTATCGAGGGCCGTTCTGAGGTCGACCACTGAGAGGTCAGCACCTGTATCAACCAAAGCTTCAAAAGTCCCTATCTTGTCCACGTTAATTTTTAATTTGTATTTAGGGTCCAACTTCTTGATTCCGTTTATGGTCGACTTGCTTTGATTGACAGATTCAGGCGCGACGCTTAGTTTAAATCTTCCAACACGGAATATCTATTCCGGGTAGGAATATTTGTCTGTGTGTTATGACATACATCGGCATAAAGCCGAGGTCCTGATTTCTCTGATATTTCATTCATTTGGCATTTCTCTTCGACCTTCTCTTGGGTATCTGCTGGATCCTCTTCTAAGATTCTTATAAACTTGACCCTACAATAACGGGCCACGTGCCCTGGCTTGTTACATTTAAAGCAGATTGGTCTCCCGTCTTCTGTCCTATTCCTAATTGAATTTGGATTCTTATTGTATGTTTTACTTGGGTAGACCGGTTTTGGCTCAGGATTAGGAGTGTAAGATCGTCTAGGGGCAGATACCTGGGGCAGAGGTTTGTCCTGGTAGTACCTCGGAGTGGGGGCCTGGGGCTTGGAGGTGTTCTGGTAGTACCTCGGAGCGGGGGCCTGGGGCTTGGAGGTGTTCTGATATGGTCTTCTGAACGACGTAGCATTCTTCCATTGCTCTTGATGATGGGGACGAGGAGAGCGTGGTCCATTATATAGAGATTTTGATTTTTCTGCACGTTCTTGGTAATTCTTTTCGAACAAATCCAGCTTCTTACAAATTTCTAGGAGTTCATTGGTATTTTTAGGAGGGTTTAGGTGAAGGGCAAAAGAGTATTCTTTCTTTAACCCTCCAATAACCCAGTTTATTTTAGTCTTTTCTTCCATTTGGGGGTCGACCTTGTTGCACAGTACAAGGATATCCTCTGCGAACCTGATTGCAGGTTCATTCCACTGTTGCATCCTGTTTAGTTTCATCTTAATTTCTTCTTTGTTGGCGTCTGAGGCAAAATCCTCAATTAGGCGGCTCTTGAAATTTTCCCAGCTGGTGAAACTTATCTTGTGTAGGTTCAGCCAGGTTTTGGCGCTACCAATCATATTCATGGCAGCATAACGAGAGATAATGTAGTCTGCCCAATGGTACAGGAAGCCAATTTCTTCAAGAGATTCAATCCATGGGCGAGGGTCTTCCGTTCCCTCATACTTGGGGATGTCGATGTTGGGATTCAGAACAACTGGGTCGGAACTAGCATCTCTACCAATTGTTGCACCAGGTTGCGGCTTGGCAGACTCTTCAGCCTTGATTCTCTCCTGTGCTGGGTCTTGCATCTTACCAGAGCGTGTTTCAACCATCCTACAAATTTATATAAGGGAATAATGAGATAAGTCTACTTTAAGTAACCTCCAGAATGATTTATTTATTTTCTCACATCAAAGAGAGCAGTGATGTCACAGTGTACCTAAATACAAATGATGATAATCTAATCTGTTTTAAATAAATATCATAGAATATTTTATATAAAAATAAATAAATATATAATTTAAATTTCAAATATATTAAAAATAATATAAGAAATACGCCATTAATCATGATGTAACAATATATATATGTTCCCGGCTTCGCCCGATTTTTACCCGAGTAAAAGTTTGCTTAACAAATATTTGTTAAAACGATTCTAGCAAACATCCAATCCCTACTGAATCTATACTTGTCTACACTCTCGATAATTTTTTCCCGGTCCCTTGAAAAATACTCGATAAGTTGAAAAAAAAAATCAGTATTAATTGGTCCACTCGGTAATTTGAAGTTGAAGTAATAGTATATTGCCACAAACGAAGATTTGTAAATAACTATTTAGCGAATGTGTGTGTGTGTACCCGGCTTCGCACAGTTTTTATCCGAGTAAAAGTTTGCCTAACGAACATTTGTTAAAACGATTCTAGAAAACATCCAATTTACCTATATATTGATTTATAAACGTATATAAATATTGTTATATGCGCTTAAATATATTTTTGAAACACATAATTTTTTGAAAACATTTATTATATTTTAAATAAGATATTGTCACTTTTGTGAATTTGATAATTAATTATTTCTTTTTTCTCAATGAATTATATATATTAATTTAAAATTTCATTTTTGTTATCATCACCACATACAATGCAATTTTTTTAAATAAACAAACGATAATAAACAACAACAATTAGGGGCTCAAAAATCATTTATTATGGTTAGCAGCTCCGTAAATAAATATATTTTCACAACAACAATTAAATTTGCATCATCATTTTTATAAAACAACAGCAAATTAAATTAACAATGTAAAAATATATTTTAACATTACATTTTAACATTTAACACAAAAACGTTACAATTTTTTTCTTTAAATATATATTAATATTGAAATGCCAAGTTTTTTTTTACGTCATTGGAATATTATATTACTAAATTCTCAAATTAAATTTATTATACTTGGAAAACATTTTAAGCATTGTTACAATTTATAAATATAATTTCACCAGACACCGCTAGAGGCGCTGCTTGCGAGTGAAAGTAGAAAATTTGCGAATAAAATTGCAAAGAATATTTATTTCAAATAAAATTCAAACCAGAAATCTTCCCAGTAGTATAGTAAATAACTTCCTAAAGTTTCACGGCGATTGGATAATCTTACCTTTTAAAAACATTCATCGTGTGAACAAACTAACATTCATCGTGTAAACAAACCACGTGCTAATTATTAACCAATCAAATTCATTTATCGTCGCGACCAGTGCTGCGCCCAAGCGGTAAAAGGCTGGAACTAACGCTTTTTGGTTTTTTATTTTAAAAAAAGCACATTAACTTTTTTAGTTTTTTGAATAGCCTATATGTTAAACGAAATCTTCAGCTCTCTACATGCGAAATTTCACAAAGATTTATTCTGTAGATTTTGCGCAACGCGATAACAAACATCGATTTTGGATTTCATTTTTATAGATATAAGGATATATATATATAGAAAAAAATATTTTTATTTTTTAACTTTAAAATTCCTATCTTCTACGTCGAGACATTCAACTTTTGCATTTTCTTAAGTACTTGTTCTCTGATTGGACTGCCAACTTTCTTATTTTTGTTCAATCTTAGACTTCCATTTGTGTCCAGTGTAAGCGTTATGATAGTGACATTTAAATTCTTATTTGTTTCGTAATATATCGTATAACATTTCTCTTATCAAAACTACCCGAAAACGTGATGGATTAAAGAAGTGAAAAGAAACGCTAATGCAAGTATTTTCACCTTATGTTTAAAATATATTCGTTTATATCAATTAATTATGTACATATATTATAATTATTTAATTTAAATGTAATATTTATCTAAAAGTAATTAATAATTTAAATTTCAGGAAAAAATATATGGTTTTCAAAATATTTGTTTATTATTTTAATTCAATTTTAATATAGTTCTCTTTTCTGTAGAAGAGCCTTCTTTAAGCCCGAAAGCTAGAGTTAATAAATATACTCTCTCTTAAAATAAATTAATTCCTGGGTCGCTTAATTTTATTTTTGAAAATATTTTAATTTATTGACAAGATCATATTAAATCCTATATACTGTAAATCTTTCAAGTTTTGACCTCTTTCTTAAACGGCCGTTAACAATACGCTTTTTATATACTGCTATTTATGTATGAAAGCCAATTTGGACAGAAATATATTGTATATAGCCGTCTAAGGAAGACTATTATTCTTGAAAGCTCAAGGTAGGGTTTTATAAACTTTTCAAAAATAAATAAAATAAATTAATTATATTAAATGTTAATATTAATTACTTTTGATCACAAAAATCATCGAGTTTTGATTCCTTGCCTAGTTCATTATCTATAAACAATTTAAGCCCAAACTGCCTTTCTTCTTGATCTTATCGTCTGGATCCATCTTTGTAATTGTGCAATTTCCATATATGTTGTTTCTATAGCAGCAATGTTGATTTATACTTCTGACTACCACTTTAGTTTTGTCTTCATTATCAACAGGTTAAACGCCCAGTTTAATTATAGAACTAGAGGACATTTTCCTTGTAATCATTAATGTTTGATTGGATGCTAGTTTATGTTATTACTCATAGTAATTCCTTAATTATTATATAGCTATTCCTATGACCTATCTTCTATATTATTTTCTCTTTATTTAAAAAATGTATTTTCATAATGATTTAATTATTTTAATATATGTCCATAGAATTTTTTTTCTCTCTTTAACATCACAGTTTTTTATTATTAATTCTTGTGAAAAACCATTTAGTTATAAAACTGACAAACAACACAACACAAAACAACACACACACAACACACTTTAAGCGGTGTAATAAAAATACTAGTGTTTTTTTTTCACATTTGATAATAATTATAATACAATTTTTAAAAGTTTAAATATATTTCTCAATATACTCTTTCCCTTTTCATTATTCCTAAAACACATGAAACAGGCCATGATAATCATGGTGGGTATAAGTTAGCCACTGGTTTTATTGCTTTATTTATTTTTTATGCGGAAGGAAGATTGACTTTTGCACTAAAAGGTGTGCCAGAGCCCCGTTTGGTTACTAGCACTCAATGGTGCGGTTGGAGGTTTGCAAGGATCGAGGCCTTTCAAAGACCTTCTGAAAAAAAATTGCCCAATGCTGGAATCGATTCCAAGTCGTGGGTTCTAAAATCGATAGTGTGTTCTGAATTTTGAACATCATACACTATACCTACAGTAAAATTGAATAGAACCATTATGTATATCACAAAACAGTTTTTCTTTTATATAATAGATATTAATCCCCTGATTGCTCAATTTTAAAAAATCGAAGATCCATCCAAGGATAAGTTTCTTTATAGAAGTTTTTTTACATGAACTAAAGTTTTCGGGGTAATCATCCTTTCGGCGAGAATAGCACAATAACTATTTTCATAGTATAAATTTTAAATACTAATAGTTGTCGTGATTCTCCCATCGAAGGACTGATAAGCCCGAAAGTTTGGGGGTTATTGTAATAAAAAAGGTTAAATTTATTAATTATATTTTAGAGGCTCTAACTCTCTGTTTCTCCTATCAAATATATGATTATTCACACCAATATTTCAGGTTATAAGGTATATTTTGATTACATTATAACAGAACTAACCAAACCAGTACCGTTAGTATTTTTAAATGTTCGATCACACGGGGAAAAAAATTAACATATGTATATAATAATATATAATACACACAAACGGAATATATATTTCAATTATATACATTTGAGCTTGTGTTCGACCAGATTTCATGGCGTAGACATTTGCTGTCTGTGTTAGTGTCTGAACACCGCTGACTGGGAAACTCCAGTATCTGCACTACCAGCACTGACCTAGGACAATATTGGCCTAGTTGCTACATTAGCCGAAGAGTTCCTGCCGTAGTTTAGAGTGGTGAAGAACATGAAAGAATGCAAGCCTAGAAATATGATGATCGATCAGGTGGGTGATTAGAATTAGGAATTGTGCAATGATGGATGAGCCTATGTAAATTGGACGACACGGTAAGTTCAGCGTCCTGCCGCCGCTGCCCGAGGGCCCTCGAATTGGTTCAGCCGGGGTCAGCCGGGGCCGGTTTGCCGCGTCACGTGGTCCGGAGCCATCCTCGCTCGGCGTGTTTCCTCGTCTCCCGCAGCTCTTGGATGGCCTTGTGCAAGAGTGAGTACTCCCTACACTGTGGCGGATCCCTGTCGTGTTTATTGACACTTTTAGAGTTTGGCTAACACCATGGACTAATGAGTATTATCCATGATATATCCATAGATGAGTAGTTTGTCAGAGGGTTCCTCTCATTGCTTATGCATCTTCCTCTTTCTCATGTCTATCTTAACACCATAAATATATTAAAGTATAAATCCCGACCGCTCATAAAACATGGAAACACCTAGTTTCAGCTAAAATGGTCTCTCGTTAAATTTTAAGTTGGGCCACATGTCTCATGTCAGGTTTTCAAATCACAGGATTGATCGCAAAGCGAACCTAGTGACTCATAAGAAATGTCCTTCATGGAAGTTTTCTCTGTATAAAATCATTTTCACAAAACTTTGAACTCTAAATTTCAAAATATACTTATAGAAAAATGTAATTTATATTCTAAAATGGCTTGAGTAACTTTTATTTCAAATATATATGTTTAATATGCGCGAGTAATAGTTATTCAGTAATTGTTTAATAAGGAAAATTAGGGTTGTTGGGTTAAGCTTTTCTTTTATAGTATTTAGTATATTCCTCTATATGTGGGCATTCATGTTAAAGGTTTAACCCTCTTTCAGTTAAATTTTAAAACCAGGCATTATTATATATAAAAACAAAAGATGTATTTGGTGTAAATAACTTATATTTAACTGAATAATAACACCCATACCACAAGAGAATGCATACGTTGATTAACTAGACAACACGGCACTAGATAGACACGTCTGGGTTTCAAGTACAATATTCGCTTGAACCAAACTACTTAGATCGGAGTATAGCTAACATTCAACCATAATTTATGGAATAGTGGTCAACAACATACAGTGAATTGATAAACATAAATACGACGCTTTGTTTTTATAATCAAAGGCATATATAGTTATATTTTGCGGCAAATTCTTTTGATGCTCCTAAACGAAAAAGATTAGCTTTCGAAAAAATCTCCTTAATCACCCTTTATTGTTGATTATAGCAATTTATGTTTTTTTATATAGAAATGTATTCTCTCATTATAAATATATTAATTATATATCTTTCCATTACTTCACAATAGGTATAGAAAAGAATATTCTCCCATTTTATTATCGCTAAGTAAACAATATAGCTTCACTTACACAGTATAACCTCCCACAAGAAACCTCCCAGACACCTGGACATCCTGACCTTTCCTAGAGGTTATAAGAGGTTCGGGTAGCTCAAATCGAGTCCTTTTTGTCTCTCAGGGAAGTTGTCTCTCATCAGCTACACCGCTCGTGGAAAGTCATACAACGGAAGCTGAGCATATAAGTAGAAAAAACATGGCTTTCAAATTTCTAAGGTGTATCTAGTTCTTGCTTGCATTGGCAAGATGTCAATAAATTTATTTGAATTGTCAAATATCTTTATAATATATATTGTATCTTATTACTTCACCTCAATACGCCCATAAGTAGCATTCCTTTTTTTCTATGGCTAGTCTTGTGATGGTATTGTATAGGATCATCCCCGAAATTTTCAATGAATACTTTCCTATTTCTTCTTTATTGAATTTATAGAAGAAATATTTTTTATAATTAAGAAAATGGTTTATGTGTTATATTAATTAAAAATGACTGAGATATACATACACTTAATACAAACAAACAGGAATTTTAAAATTCAGAATGGGAAATATATCTCACAAAAATATTCCCCCTAATAAAAATATATAATAATAAAATATTTTTTAGTAATATTTTTAAATATTCTTTTTTTTTCATCGCGATTTTTCCTTTCTTCGTGTTAGTATTCATAGAGATTTCATTGGAAAAAGCTCAAGTTAATTATAGAAGTTGCTTATAAAAGCTCTACTTCTCTAGGTCACATAAGAGACATTTATCTTATATATATAATAGAAAAGATAAATAAAACAGTAAACTAATTTTTAAACGTGTATACCCAATATATATATATAATATATAATAAAGAGGCATATATTGGATTTAATAAAATATTTATTTTGCCAATATTTCGGTTGGCTGAACGCCAAACCTTTATCAAAGCATTACATTTTTGTATACACAAACTCAGTGCCGCATAGTGTTATAATATCACAGTGAAATTGTGCAAGCAAAAAATATTTAAAAAGTTACAATCAGAATAAGTTGAATATCTTAAAATATTAAAGGAGAAAAAAATAATGAGGTCTATCCTATATTTTAAAATATATGTATTAAGAACATAAAATATAATTCATAAATAAAACATTAAGAGATAAATATAAAATATATGTACCTATTAAAACATTTGAAAAAATTTGATTTAAACAAAAAATTGTAATAAATGTTTTGAAAAATTTAACTATAAAATGTGTTGTATTTTTAAAAATTCATTTCAAATTTTTATTGGAGATCGATTTATCCAAAAGAAAAATATTTTTATAAGAAATGCATTAAAATGGAAGTTAAAATAATTTGGGATTAATATATGAAAATAAATTAAATAAAAGGTGCAAACTAAAAATGTTTTAATGTATGTAAACTTTTGCGTTTTAAGCGAAAAATGTAAAAATAATTACACAAGTGGAGTGTATAATTTAAAGGTTATTACTAATGTGTGAAAATGGAATTTAAGAAACTGCGGTTATTACATCAAAATTTAAAAATAGTTAAAGCAAAAAATTAATTAAATAAATAAAACAATGTCATGTAATTTGAAAAAACGACACCTCTCCTTTTAAAATAGTATATGATAAGTTAAAGGAAACGAAAATTAACCAAGTTAAATTAAATTAAGAAAAATATAAAAGGTGTGTAAATGTCTGGTAAATCAATTTTCCTATTTATACTTTCTTTTTGTCTTCTGCAGAGGCCCAGCTTTCTAAGAACAATCGGCAGTGTTGTTCTTAATGTTCTGGTATATAATAGTTGTATTTTCAAAGTCCGGCGTGTTTTATAGTTAAAAATTTTCAAAACATATATTACAATTTTTTGTTTTATTCATTTTAAAAAATATTTTAATAGATACATTTATTTTTACATTTATCTCTTAATGATTTATTGATCAATTATATTTTATGTTCTTAATATAAATATTTTAAAATATAGGATAGACCTCATTATTTTTTCTCCTTTACTATTTTGAGATATTTAACTTATTTTGATTGTAACTTTTTAAATATTTTTTTGCTTGCACAATTTCCCCCACCTACTTTGTATTTTTAAAATTATTTCAACTGTGATATTATAACACTATGCGGCGCTGAGTTTGTGTATACAAAAATGTAATGCCTTGATAAAGGTTTGGCGTTCAGCCAACCGAAATATTGACAAAATAAATATTTTATTAAATCCAATATATGCCATTTTATTATCTAATGGATTGCTCTATTTTCAAAACAATATATATATATATAATTGCAATAAATAATTATTATTTACCCCATTTAAAAATTTTATAACTAACTTTAAAAATTAACCATAGATTTATAAATAAATATCAAGAATCCAAAGTAATAAACAAATAAAAAAAGAGGTGGAGGAATTACAAAAACAGAAAATAAAGCCAGGTATATAATAAAGTTTTAGTAATGTTCTTTTACACCTCGCACTCATACCGAGCTGTTGTATATCTCCAAAAAATAAAAAACAAATTTAAGCGTTTTTTTTTTTTTTTAAGAAAAAAATTGAATAAAGAAAAGAAGACGAAAGAGAGGGAGGGAGATCAATGACATCACAAATTTCTCGGAGTCACTGTGGACCAGGAAAGAACACCAAGTTAACAATGGAGGATTTTATTGTTTACTACGTACAGCAAGCCAATTATTGGCTACTAATAAGAAAATAATTTACCCCATTGTTTGACACCAACAAAATATTTATTTGATTATTTTCCCTGATTTAAAAATATGTGTGATTAATAAATTGAAATAGATTACAATTTTATCAGTGTTAAATTAGCAATAAGGGGGGGGGGGGGGAGTTCTCGAATACGCATCAATAATTGATTTTAAAAATATCCCAAATGATTCAAAAATATACAGCGCTTCGTTTACACAATCAAAGACATATTGTTTATTTTTGGTCAAATTCATTTATTTTATTATTCTATTACATTACGTATCTTTCCATATTTCTTAATATACCTAAATTAAAGAGATTCTCCGATATCTCGATTTTTTTTTTTCGTTTTAAAGCAATGGGATAATTAATAACTTACATGTCTTTGAAGAAATTATAGTATTTGGTAAAAATAAGCTAGAAAGAGAGGTATAATAACTAGTAATACTTTTTCATACTATATTTTAGCGCTCAATAGTAATCATCGTATAATTTTTATTTGAAATTTTTGATATATGGATAGACTTGGCCTCTCCCGGAGGTGGTCGTTTATTGAAGATTTGATGAGTCATTTATTTTATGATCATCAGATGGGTACCCACGAGAAGGAGTTTGCTGCATAGAAAAATTTATCTAGTTGAATATTTGTATCAGATAGTTAATAAATATATATGATGAAAATTTTATTAGGAGGACATTTTTTATCTGAAAAAAAAAAAGGAATATTCTTAGGGGGATCTGTTAGAAAAATTGTATAACATCATATTGAAATATTGTTTCTCGACTTGCGACATAAGATAACACTGAAAAGCGAAGTTGTAAATAACATGTGAAATATAAGTTTTTTTTTTATTTCAGGGGGGGGGGGGGGGGGGAATCTAACACACATTTTTATAAATGATTAATTGATATTAAATATTAATCTCAAATCTCTATATAACGGCGGTGCGTTTCTTTATTATAAACCGGCAAGATATATTGTATATTCCGATAAAAAGATATCGACGGTGCCTAAAATAAAACTATGATGTTTCAGGCCTGCCTATAACCTTTTGAATAAAAACTTTCTGGTTTATAATAAAGCCATATATTTCCACCCCCCCCCCCCCCCCCCAACCTTTGTAATATATATTGAGATCATTTGATTAATGTTCATATTAAAGATTATTCCCTGCTTTTACACTTTGATTCAAGATTTAATCAATAAGGAATCAAGGGTTTCGTTTCATTTCTTATTTCTTAAAAATAATTATCGAGCTTTCGGGCTAACATTCCCTTCAACACGGAGATCCTGGAGTACAACTTTTAGTACAGAATTTTTATTTCTGGATCTCCGTGTTGAAGGGCATGTTAGCCCGAAAGCTCGATAATTATTTTTAATAAATAAGAAAAGAAACGAAACCCTTGATTTCTTATTGATTAAATCAAAATGTTTATATTGTTATTACATACATTTTAAAATAATTAACATTTATATTCAAACAAAAATTGGGTATAATGAAATTAAATATATGTAAATGGGAATTTTGCCAAGAGGATAATGTTCTATAAAAATAAATGTCGCCTCTCCCGTCAAAATAGACGTCAAGATGACGCTTAGTTTTGGCGTCTATTTTGATGGGAGAGGGACACTTTAATATATTCTGGATATCAAAAGTTTTCATATTTTTTCCCATCGCAAATGATATATTTAGTAAAGAATAATTTCAAATCGAAAGCGTGTTGAAGCGCACGTGATAACAGCAGCCGATACACTTGACAACACGTTTATTAAGCGCTTGACTGTCCAACCGAAGTTTGGCTAGAGTACACGCTAGGGAAACGCTGGTAGTGAAAATATTAGTGTTTGACATGGAGTGATAACATCACTCCAGTTTCGTGGACTTTCAATTGAAAAACTCCGTCGTTTTTTTTTTTTTCGTAATTTCACAGAATGAAAAATTTTAATATTGCACATTTTATTCAAATTTTATTACAAATTATATGAAGTTATATCCTTCCACATAGCTATATATATTCATCTAATTTGAAAAATGATCGGGAAATGTGTGCATATATAAAATTATATAATAAATGCCAAGAATATTCATTATTTGCCTTCTACGTCATCAAATCGGCCTGAAGTTTAAAATCTCTCGAAACCGCTGGGATGGTTCATCAGTGATGAGCTAAGCCGCCACCTCAATATATAAATGATTCTCATTGTAGTCGGGTATTTAGAAAACTGTTTTTACAAATTAGTTAGAAAAATATATACGTTTATACACACATATTAGGGTATCTTTTCTTTTACAAATGCATTTAAACAATGCACATGCCACAACGTGGTTTAAGGCCAGAAAACAACATATTATTACGGGAGGGGATTGTAGAACGAGAAGATATATACGTATATCTTCAATTTAAACTGTCAAATAAAAGTATCATAATGTTCAATGTGTGTGAGTGTGTATTCACTAATTTTTATTATAAACTTTAAGTTAAATAATTGCAATCTACCCTGGCACATTCAAAACCTCCAGTTGACATTCTAATGAGGCGATTGACAAGCCCCAGTATCCCTGGACAATATCATTAGCTCTCGCGTGTAGCTATAAAAACTTTGTTCTTTAAAAATACCACGCAGTCAAGGACCCTTTAAATTTATCTGCCCTTTTTTTACCTTGGTCGTAGCGAGATCAGAACTTTTCAATTGTGGCAAATTTATGGAGAACATAAATGACATGCTTCCTAGTTTTTATTGAGAGGGCCGGAACCATTTGAAAGATAAAGAGTAATATATTGATATAGTTTTTAACAACTTAGCAAAACCTGTTTTAAAATATTATCATGGCAAAGAGAATATAGAAATATTTTATATAGTAAAATATTTGTAGAGTCTGCAATTGAAGCCAGTCGAACCCATTTCACAAATCGGTACAAAAAGAAGAAAACTAAAGGGGAAGTTTCATTCAATATTACGCTATTTGAACTCCTAAGTGGCCAGAACTCAATTCTTCCTTACTGCCTTCACATTATAGATTGACCAGATAGCTCAACCTATCTGACAGAAATAAGCTAGACGGCGCTTAAACTTAGCGCGCACTTTCAAAAATTATCATTCTAAAAATGAAAACAAATTCTCTTGTTAAACAAGTAAAATGAGGGAAATCCGACCTTGAAAGCGAAAGGTTCTTTAAATTATATAACAATCCTCTCTCTAATCAGAATTATTCGTAGAAAAAAAAAAGATCACTAAATTAGATGAAATAGCCCAAAATAGTATCACTAAAATTAGAACCAATATAAAATGACCATATTAGAAATTTAAAATAAAACAAAACAAAAAATTACAGTTGAAAAGGACTTTCTTCCATGTCTTACAAAAATCTTCCCCATTCTGAGAAAAATTTATATTTGAGATAAATATTCCATTATAAAACTAACCTCTTCTAAAATATATTGCACCTGAAAATGATTTTTTCCAGTTACAGCATATACAGAAAATATTAGAAAAATTATAATTTTCAGGACTTTTCATATTTCTTTCTTGAATGTTTCGCTAATAGAAAATATGAAACCCTGTATTTCTCGTTTAAGCAAAGTCATCATTTCACATTCTATTGTGTTGCTCTGTGCTTCTTTTCTTCTGTTGTATATGGATAGAGAAATAATTGAGTGCTCAAAGGACATGTGTGAACACTGTAGTTTCCCGTGTTAGCGATTGACATCACATATTTTATCATGCTATATTCTGTTTCTTAATAATGGGATGCTTCATAAAGTATAAATAATTATATCGAAGCCAAAGGTTATAAAACACGCTTTAAGAGAGGCGTATCAAATTTCACCCCCATTTTGAGATAAATTAACATTCATACAAGCATCAAATAAGACAGAGAGTTTTGCCTCAGATTTATAAACTCGGTTTATATATAAAAGTAGACTTTTATAAAAGTATTAATACTTGAAACATATTTTCAAAGCAATTCGTCACCATTTTTTCCTTCTAGTTGAGAATCCCAGAATTGGATCACTTCCAATCATGTACATCTTAACCATCAAACCTCTCTCAAAAATTCGCAAACCAAAATGTCGATCTGAGAGGGGGTAGAAATTATAACAAGAGAGAAATTAAATTCCGCGACATCTGCAAGTGCTTATTATTTTCAAATTCAAGATCACATTGACAGCTGCCACTTTACTGATGGATATAGGGACCTTCTTGACATTTTTTTTATTTGAATGTGCATGTGAGTTCCGGCATTTCCACTTACTGTCTGCCCATTATTGCTTCTAACACCGACCCACCCTTTATTAGATGACACTTTCAGCCCGCTATACAAGGCTAGACATTCTACACTTTAAATAAGTATTTATAGTGTGCCAATGGGATGTAATGAGAGAAAATAACCATTTTCCCCATGCCAAAATATATTGGTATTAAAAGTTTTAATACACAATACTAATGAGGTTTTTAGGTTTTTATAAAGGGCTCGATGAGGCTAGCTATGTGCAGACTGTTCAGTTTGTATTGGGCCGAAAAGGTTCTCTGAATTGGAATAAATCGAATAACTTTATATATATATATTTTTTTCAAACATATATAAATATATATATGAAAAAAACGAAAGAAAAAAAAAGATAAAAAGATCAGGTGTTGAAATCAATATTAAAAATGGCATATCCTGACCAGGAGCACATGTGCTTTACAGAAGGCAGAGCGCCATCTGGTAGAACAGAAATCAACTAATCATTGATTTAGCCTGTTCCCTGATATTTGGCCAACCTAATTTCTTGATAAATCAAGAAAAGCCATCCACGAACGCGTTTCTTGATTTATCAAGAAATTGGGTTGGCCAAATATCAGGGAACAGGCTAAATCAATGATTAGTTGATTTCTGTTCCACCAGATGGCGCTCTGCCTTTTGTAAAGCACATGTGCTCCTGGTCAGGATTTGCAATTTTGAATATATATATACAGTGGTACCTCGACATTCGAGCGCCCCAACATACGAGTTTTTCGAGATACGAGCCGACGAGCAAGTGATTTTTTGCTTTGAGTTACGAGCGAAATTCGAGATACGAGTTCGGTTCGGTAGTGTTGAAGATATTAATCTGTGATTTTAAATGGGAATTTTGTATGGGGAAATTTGTTTCGAGATACGAGTAATTCAAGATACGAGCAAGGTTTCGGAACGAATTAAACTCGTATGTCGAGGTACCACTGTATATATATATTGAGAAAAAAAAGGCATCTCCTTATCGAGAAACTGAAAGTTGCTGATCAATTGCCCCATAAGAATATGCCTTTTTATTTTCTTAATTCATGAACTTTATCCCAGTACAATATCACATTTGTATTATTTTTCCTAATATATATATATATATATAGGAATATTTTTTAATTTTATCAGATCGAAAAACTGGAGATAGTAATAGGCAATTTCAAATACTGAGAAGGTTTTAAAAAGTCGATAGAAAATTTAAAACATCCGGAAACTTATAGAAGTATATGTTTTGAATGAATCCTTCACGCACAAGGGTTAACTGTATTTTATACAGGATATTACTCACTCTATCAGCAGCTGGTGAATTCATCAAGTTCTGTTGAATATGGATATCTGCCATCGGTGTGGTTCACGTACCTAGGATCTATTGTATCTTTTGAGACATAGCGCTTAGCTGGAATATTATTGAAGCAAATCAATGTTGAAACTTTATCCTGCATACCGGAGTTCTTGGTTTAGAATGGAAGGCACCTTACAATATATTTTTAAATGCCTGAGTTTATATTTAATTAATATATCTGTAACAAAATTTTCACTCAACTCAATAAAAAGCGTTTTATTTGACATAGAAACAGTTGATGACATATTGAAAAGTTCTCTTTAAAACCAGCCTAACGATATAATGGATGAAATCGCGATTACCTTCAAGATTACATAAAAGAATCTATATTTTATAAAGTACAAACTTCATAACAGGCAAAGTGTTTGGTCCTTCGGGGGGAGGCTATTATAAAGATAGTATATTATAATATATAAATGTATATATACAATAAACTATTTAAGCATCTAAGATTTTTCCCTTCTATATCTCAATGTAAAATATTTGCTCAACTCTCACCAAATTTCGAGTATTCCGTTGAATTTGTAAATGCAAATGTGTTGTCACCATCTTTCTACAAACCTAAATAAGTATATAGAAGCATTTGGGAGTTTCCTACCGTGCAGTTTGCGCGCGACCAAGACCGGCCTTCCCTTTAAAACTAATGAAGCGAACGTTTAGATGAATCCTTGGAGAGATGACCTTGTGAGATGGCCGGAGTAAGGACGACCAACCTGGCTGTTACAAATATTCCTCTTTGCATACAGGCTGACGGCCTCGATGGAACCTAAACTCGTATATAGCCGTATTTTAGAGCAAAAAAAAAAAAATTTTTTTTCAAGATATTTCTCCCAAAGTTTTGACGTCAACACGTTCATCCTAATTAGGGTGTTGTCTTGAAACTTCAGCATTCACGTGGTGAGCTGATATCTTAGCACAATTTTATCAAAACAAGAATTTCACGAAGAGCGTGTTTTCAATGAAACTATAAGAAATGCATACTTACTTGACATTCAAAATATATCTTTTCGTTAAATGATATTATTCTTAAGCATAGTTCTCCTGTATGGTTGAAATAAAAGCAATTCACAGTTTGGAAATTACAAATATTTTGAGAGCCAAATACAGTAATTCTTCTCAAGCATCATAAAATCGGAACGTTCGAATAAATCGAATACTTTTTTTCAAGTTTATGCTTTGCCGAATACCCATAATTGAAGTGTTTCTATGGTCTACGCAATAAATAAAAACAAAAAACACATAATTCGAGAATTTTTGAAATACGAATATTAATTCCCATCCCCCCCCCCCCCCCCCCCAATTATGTTTGTTAGCTTTCCTCCGACTCGCTCGGAATCGAAACCAAACTAAACCATTTGAAACTAAAAATTTCGATTTTCACATCGATATATTTATTTATATATTTTTTTTTAATTAAAAAATGTTAATATATATTTTAACAAGCTAAAAACCGAACGATTATCATTTTTTAAATCCTTAGTATAAATTAAGTGCGTGACATAACTAATTCAACATTTAACATTTGTAAAGTAGAAAGAAAATAGGAGAAAAATTAAGAGATATGAAGCATAAAAAAAAATTAAAAAGATTTTTTTATTTTTTTTTTAAATAACGATTAAAGGCTATAACAAGAGGCTCAGATAAAAGCTTCGGCAGTTACGCGTCATATATGAAGAACATAGAAGAAAAGGAAAAGGTGAAGATATTTAGAGTATAAAAAGAGCTAAAAACATATAACCATGATAATATTTATTCAAACAAAAATAAAGGATAAAAGAGTTCAGAATATTTTTAATAAAGAATTTATATTTAAAATTTTAGCTTTTATATTATAATATATTTCCTAGAGTGCAATTTGGAGATGACATAATTATAATATGTTTGTAATATTTAGTTATTTTTCAAATATTAAATTTTGTATGTATTATAATCTAAAAATAAATATTATATATATATATATATAATGAAAACTTTTAAATAATTACGTTACTCTAAAAAATTCTCTTCTTTCCTCTTGCATACTTATTTGTTTAAATAAATATTACCATGGTTCTGTCTTTAGTTCTTTTTCTACTTTAAATATATTCATATCTTTTTTTTTTTTTAAGTACTGCATATATGACGCGTAACTGCCTAAACTTTAGCGTTACCCTTGTTATAGCTCCCTTTAGTTTTATTAAAAAATTAAAAATTTTTTTTTAGAATTCTTTTATTTATACTTTAACTCATTTATACTTTTATTTATTCTTCACTTTTCTATTATATTTCTAATTCATTACTTTTAAATGCTGATTTAGATAAATTAATAATTTAATTTATACTGATAATCACAAAAAATTACAAAATATATGCTGTCATTTTTTTGTGATTATAAAAAAATATATTTTCATTGAAATTCTCATAAATTGGAGAAATTACCTATGTATCACAGAGAGTAATACCTTTTACCACTGTTCCTATCATTAATATGAAAATATATTTTTATTCAGAGTTTAATTTTTTCTTTTTTATAATCCTATATCTGTAACTAATACAAATTAGTAACGAGGTATCAATGTTACAATTTACCGCTAGAGTCTGGGTAATATATTAATTAATTATTTCTATTAATTTTTTTTCCATAATACATCATTCTTTTCATTCATCTTGTCATCGATCATCTATTGACACGTTTGGTTTACAAGGTTGGTGGCCACTTCAAAATTATTAAAATATATATATATTAATATTGGTGATTGATTCTGACCTCCATATCATTTTTTTCTCAGTTTTAAAATTTATTTAATTCAATAAAGGAGGCTCTAAACTTGTCTCTCTATATATGAATATATTTTTATATTAAAAAATTGAAAATAATAGGTAAACTTAATAAAGGTGAGCGTGCTCTGTCACCAAAATATTGATAAAAAATTGTATTCGTATAGATCAAAGATCACGACTCCCTTATTAAATGTATATTCTCAATGGATTGAGATATTGTTTGATTTCCATAATGTATTATATATATAGAATTTTTTATGTTTTCTTACTTTTCACATATATATATATACTAGCAGATGTGTACCCGGCTTCGCCCGGGTTTTATCCGAGTTGAAGTTTGACTAACGAATAATATTGATAATAATATTCGTAAACACACAGAATATTATGATATAGATTTTAAAAAGATATATTTAAATAAAATTATCTAGAGATATACTACATTATCTTAGCCAAAAGGCCGAGAAACAATATTTTATATATAGAGATGACCTGGCTTTGTGTGTCTTCTGCTCGAGTGAAATGTTTCGCTGGTAGAATTTTTTTCCTGCCTACTAAATATTTTCATCTAGCTTCGCCTGTGGTCTGCTTTAGTGAATAATCCCTTAAGGAATTTTGTTCGGGTCAATCAAGCATGATACAGCAATATTGTCCTCATCATTTCTGACAAAAAAAATATTGTTGCTCAGTACTTGGTTAATTATATTTTTTCTTGGTTAAAAGTGCGACAAAATACTCTTCCAGATTTCACTCTCTGTCCTGTTCAAATTTCAGCGAGATTAGTTACATATTGAGGGCGTGCATAGCCGACAAACATATATATATATGTTCCCGGTTTCGCCCGGTTTTTACCCGAGTAAAAGTTTGCCTAACAAACATTTGTTAAAACGATTCTAGCAAACATCCAATCCCTACTGAATCTATACTTGTCTAAACCCTCGATAATTTGAAATTTTTTCCCGGTCCCTTGAAAAATACTCGATAAGTTAAATAAAATCAATATTAATTGGTCCACTCGGTAATTTGAAGTTGAAGGAATAGTATCTTGCCACAAAAGAACATTTGTAAATAACTGTATTTAGCGAATATACCCGGCTTCGCCCGGTTTTTTACCCCAGTAAAATTTGCCTAACGAACATTTGTTAAAACGATTCTAGAAAACATCCAATCCACCTATATATAGATATATAAACGTATATAAATATTGTTATATGCGTTTAAATATATTTTTGAAACACATATTTTTTTTTAAAACAGTTATTAAATTTTAAATAAGATATTTTCTTTAAATATATATTAATATTGAAATGCCAAGTTTTTTTACAACGTCATTGGAATATTATATTACTTAATCCTCAAATTAAATATTAAATTTATTATACTTGGAACACATTTTTGTATTTTTACAATTTATAAATGTATTTCCACAAGAAACCGCGAGAGGCGCTGCTTGCGAGTGAAAGTAGAAAATTTGAAAATAAAATTGCGACGAATATTTATTTCAAATCAAATTCAAACCAGAAACATTCCCAGTAGTATAGTAAATAACTTCCTAAAGTTTCACGGCGATTAGATAATCTTACCTTTTAAAAATATTAACCGTGTAAACTAACTATGTGTAAAATTATTAACCAATCAAATTCATTCATCCTCGCGACCGGTGCGGCGCCAAGCGGTAAGGGTTTTTTGAATAGCCCATATTTTTAACGAAATCTTCAGCTACCTACATGCGAAATTTCATAATGATTGATTCTGTAGATTTTGCGCAACGCGATAACAAACATCGATTTTGGATTTTATTTTTATAGATATAAAGATATACAATTTTGTTATTTAACATATCAAGTCCACCTAGCCAATTATAATTTTGTCATGAAAAGGTTTATAAATGCCCCACGTGTAACACTTGTATAATCAGTTTCACTTTGCATTTACAAGGAATAGATCACAATTTGGTTATTTGCCTTCCTTGATTAGAATGGACTTGTGCAAGAATCGTGGACATTTTTGACGCGATTTATTGATTTAAAGAAAACTGTTCAATGCGGGTTAGAATATGGCGTTAGTTGCCAATAATTTGTCGTACGCTCATCCACTACAAATTCCCTGATACAGTAAAAATTATTTGATAAAATTGGAAGAGAAACCTGTTTGCTTTAAAGTAGAAATATATCAAGCTAAGGTAGCGGAATCTGCTCAGGTGTATATAATTTACATTGGTTTTGTGAAGGGGAATTAATAAATTGAGATGTTGTGAATATACCAAGTCTTCGAAAATAATGTAAATCTATACTAAAAATATTTTTCACATAGTTGTCGTAGCACGAGGTGCCTGATTTGAATAGTTGTAGGGCTATCATTCTTAACGCATTTTATTGACACAATTTCGTGAAATAATGAAATATTATTTTCCCCAGTTAGTCATCGTAAGAGTGTGTACCATCCAAAGATTTTAAGAGATGACCAAAGTGAATCAAAGTCGTTTAAATAAGGGACGCGGAGAGGACTAGCGTGCCATAAGAAGATGACTTTATAACATATTTGAACATATGTAAACTATTTATCGTGAGTATTTTCTAAATAAAAAAAACTTTCTACACTGAGGGCTTACATTATCAGTATATGTAACTTCATTCGTCTATATAAACTTGAAATTTCAGTGTGTAAAAAATACATATTTTATCATCACAGTAAGAACCTTAGAAATGTGTTTTATTAAAAAAAACATTTTTTTTTAAAACATCGTTTACATTTCCAAATAAATGGTGCGCGAATACATTATAACGTGATATGTGTAAGTAATTGTTCTTAGCTATCGATGGCAAGTTATTTCCTTCAAATATATTATTGAGTTTCTGATTTTGAATGTCTCTCCTTTCATCAGAAATTTATAGTGCGTGATATTTTAATTATTTGATAAATGTCCCAGTTATATAAATTTTTGAAAATTAACATGTATACACAAACACACAAAGGATGCAAAAAGGCAATGTTTCTTATAGTATTGGAATAACATTTTGGGAGAAATTTCTGAATCCTTATGGCTACTTACGTCTGATTTGAATTCGTGGTCACACAAAACTGAGGGCTTGCATTATCAGTATATGTAACTTCATTCGTCTATATAAACTTGAAATTTCAGTGTGTAAAAAATACATAGCGCACTCTGTGGGTTTTGTGAGGATGGGATGACAGGCTTGTTGTTGATCCTTTAAGCGGATGAGCTGTGGTCGAGGCAAACATTTTGCGAAATTTCTATTTTTTCAACGTTTCGTTAGGACGCCAAAACCAGAAATAAATATTTCCATGCAGACAATACAAGTAGAATGGACAATATGTTAGTTGCACCAGCCTGGTAGATTAAATTGGCGAAATGGTTGAAAAAGTTCGGCACGAATGAGCCATCCTTCCCGTACATCTTTTTCAACTTCAGTTAGCTAGTTATATAGGAATCAGTCCTATCTGATTGAAAAGAAATAGTTCCAAATAATTCCATTTTCAATTTGCATGATTTCGTGTATCATTTTAGGTGAGTTTATGCCGTCTAGTGTAGCGTTGACGAGTATGTGTTAGTTCAAACATGGTTATTAGAACACCAAATAATGAGATACTCAATGAATTTCTTCAAATATTGCTCATCTGTTGAGCCATGTTTATCCGGATTGGATGTGAGTCTCTGTGAGGAGGAGTTAATGTCAGTCACGGAACTAGATATTACTCCTTTATTTGCCATTCAATAATATGATCAACGTACCTTTCTCACTATATGGACCAATAAAAATGAATGATAATTGTCTTCTTAGACATATCGACCAGAGTAAATACACGATGCCCAATCTGTAAAAAACAATTTCGGTGCTTGTTACCACGTTTTCCTCTAATGTGGACTTTCTCGTAGAGCTCCAATTCTATTGTTTGCCGGGACTTCCTGATACTGGGTGGGGCTGCTCCACCGATGCTCAGTGCATGAGCCCTACAATAGCGGAATAATGCGATTTTTGAGGTGTTTTATGTATTGAGGTTCACATTTTGTGACATCACATAACTGTAATTTAATAGATAGAATTATACAAATGGTCCTGCCTGAATGAATGTTTGCTCAACTGATATGGTTTCAACAAACATGTATTATTGTTATTAGCAACGGCAGTAGTAGTCGGCGTAGAATAAAAGTGTAATATAATTATAGAAATCAATAAATTTTTATAGTAATCATTTACCGACCTCAGTATATGAAAGTCAGCCTGTTACCAAAGGCTAATTCACATATTTCAAGCTATAAACTATAACCCTGACTACTTCAAGACTATCACCATGAGGTTCGGCCGGACAGTTCAAATATTGTGAAAACCTAGGCGGGGGGGTACAAACAGACATTTATTTTTAATTTATATTGAAAGATCAAGGTTACCTGAAATATAAAACATGATGAAAGATCTGATCGCACAAGTAAACCTTCCTGATATCCATTTATCGGAATACACGCAACGTTGATATATTTCCCTAATCTTGTCAAATACCAGGCCATGAAAAGGTATATACCCGATTTCCCGTAAGTTTTAAAATAATGTTCTATTGATATTAATTCCGATAGATAGCGTTCTATCATCAACAACGTTTGTTCAGGAGATGCTATTACATTAATGTCGCATACCTCGAGATATTTGAATAGTATTGTTTTGTTTTGTATATTTTTACATTTTGTTTCTTTTGAAAGGATGATAGATTTGCATGTCCGCGAGAAGCGCGATGTATATATATAGGTAGGAAAAGTAATAAAAAGTTAGAGTTTCTTTTGCCTGAAATCTTCTCATGTCTCGTAAAACTCTCTCTCTCTCTCTCTCTCTCGTTCTTTTAAAATAGAACATCACAATTAATATATCACTCTGATACATTTTACATTGTTTTCAAAAATATATAAAATGTGTGTCGATATTTTCAATTAAATAAGTAAACTTATTACCAAAGTTGATGATTACTGGATGATAATTTCAAAACGTTAAATTGTTCATTTTCGAGATATATATATATTAAAATAGGATATTTTAGTCTAGTAAAAATTTGATATTGGAACAAAAACAAGACACTCCACTGAACAAATATACAATAAATTTTCAAAACCGAGCTGTCAAATTGATTAGGATTGTACAATTACTTGATGTCACATTCACTAGAGAGAAGACAAGAAAGTAAAGGCCCTACGTTGGTATGCAAAGTTCGACAAAATACAAAAACAGCAGCCCTAAGTGTGTGAATATCAAGTACAGCTGTTTCTTCACTGCTGTTTTTGACTACTGCATCTTGACTGCAGCTAACAGTAAGTTAGGTTAAGACACTCATAAAATCGTGTAATCGAAACACTTTAAATTATTTTCGAGTAGAAAACTTTATTCATCGCGGAATTATGTGATAGAACAGAAGCCTGTAGGTAAAATATTTATTGAACAAAATATTTATTGGCGCTTTCATTCTTTTATATCGTCCTTGTACCATTCATCTGTAAATGGCATACTTCCTTGATACTTGGAAACCGTCTGGAATCAACTTTCTGCTATACTCCTAGGGGAACTTTATACTCTCAAAATATAATCAATTTATTAATAATCATTATTATGCTTAAATAGACACCATATATAAAATGGCCTGACCAAGGCATATATTTCTGGTGATTATCTAGAGCTGCTTGACAACTGAATACGGATACCTTTCATTCCGCGATTCTGCTACAACTCAAAATCACATCAAGTATGAACCCTACCAATCTACTACGCAGATGGCGGGAGAAATAAAATTTATATGGTGAACAAAATATTTAAAAATTTGTCCACTTACAAGTAAACATACAAGGCTCTAGAATTTTGTGAATTTCAAGTCGAACTGCTCTTTAGATGAGCATACACACTCAGTAAATGCAGTTACAAATCTGCACCTGCAATTATTAACATTACCTAAATGCTTGAAATAAGAAAGCAAAATGTAGTGTAATATGGGGCAAGGAGGTGAGGCTGGGGTAGCTCTGGGAGGTGTTTACTCCCACATTACAAACAGCAAGTTGGGTGTGTTTGTCGTCACGCCCCCACTCCACTCCCCGAGTGGCAGCCGTGTGAACCCGTCGCACTGGACACGCCAACTCTGAGCACGCTTCACTCTAATGCAATCTGCTACATTTAATTTGTTGTAAATGGACTGAAAAGTTGTCTTAATCGGAACCTGCCACATGCGACTCTAAAGTACTCTACTAGATGTTGGGCTGACACGATCTGCACTGTAAGTAAACACTACACTGTATGTTGGAGTTGAAATTACTTAACCCTATATTTTACATACATCAAGCGCAGACTCTAGAAGTAGAATTACATACAATAGTTGTAGCTGGTGGTTCGATTTGGCGAACTCGCTGGGAAAGTTGGCCACTTATGAACCAAACTTTCCCAAATATTTTTCATATTCATTTACGTATATGCTTGTAGCAATTCTTTTATTTAATATCGATGAATAATCCCGTATATACTATACAGCAATTTCCCCTCTATTCCCTGACTGGTTGCTTATTTTCAATGTCAAAGGAAGTCTCTTTTCTACCCTCTACCCCAAGGATATATTCAACAGGCAAGCACATAATGATGGCGATAGATAAAGAGGTGTACGACTTACTTATATCTTAAGTACAAGGAATGGGTTAAATAACATGAATAGAGAGATAAGAAGATGGGTTTTTGAAAGTTCTTTAAATAGCAACCTGCTTGATGAGAAACCTCCGCTACGCAAACAAAGTAAAGTGAATGAGGCGACAGAAGCAGGATGAGACAGCGAGGAAAGAGCCGGTGGCTCATGGCGGTAGACCCGGAAGGGGCGACAGGTCATCCTTGACGGGCACTCCCCTCGGCTAGGGCCTGCGGTGACCTTCTTGTCTCGGTCGCTTTACATAGGTCTGTCTCACCCTGTTCTGTATGTGTGGCATTTAGTGTTGTTGTCTAGTTCTTAGGGGGTAGTTTATATATATGAAGTTATTTCTTTTTAATATAAATATTAGATTTTTACATTAATCGTTTATAAATATTATTTCGTCCCACATATTGTACAAACAAAAGGAAATGACGCATTTTATATTTGGAGCCATCAATTAACAAAAGGACATCCCGCGTTTACTTCATCAGTAAACTAAGCATGTATCTCTTCTCATGGTCTTCAGAAACAGCACAAATACATGGAGTTGTCTTTGAAAATTGATCCTCTTTTTCGTCTACTCCTAATTTGGGTTGGTAGCCGATTCTTTGATATAGCAGCAGAAAAGGCAGCGTCTTTAAAATATCGTGAAGTTTTTAGCAGACCTTGTCCATGGTCCCGATTTCATCATTCTAGCGCTGTCTTTCTACTGAGATTCTTAATCATGGTCTACAAGGTCCGCTGATCCTCTACATTACACTCCAGTCACACTGGTTCCATCCTGAATAAAACCCGATATATATCTACCCTTCTTCATTAATACTAAATATATTATATATATATGTAATTGGAAATGTGGTATGCTGTCGACTATCTGTAATGTGGTGAGGTCTGGTAGCCTCTTGTAGAATCCTGTCAACTAGAAATGTGATGAGGTCTGGTAGCCTCTTGTAGAATCCTGTCGACTAAAATGTGTGATGAGGTATCCAGTTGACTTAATCTATGGTGTGAGTCCCTGTAACTCTCGCTATACTGTGTTAACCGAGAGGAACAGCCAGGATGGGGAGTTTTCCAGTACCTCTCTGCACCTTGGAAGACCTTTAATATTTCTCACAAAGTACAGGCAGTCGTGGTCGAGGCAGAGTGGAAAGCTTGGGAATATCCATACACAAAAACGAAGACACCGTTGCACTAAGAAAGTTCCGTAAACAGATAAAGTTGAGCTAGGAGCGAAAGATGGAGAGATAGAAGATTTCTTACTGGTCTACATGGTGGATGAGGAGGAACTGGGGTACAACCGACGAGGGCTCGCGCTGATGGTGAACTGACTGTATTTTTAGCTAGGACGGGGGCTTTATATACCTTTTCTGAGAAAGGGGGTTTTGCATTTCACCAGATGTGAAGAGTGTGGGTCGTCTGGTGACATTCTAAACTGGCGCCGTCCTGACAGTTTCCAATCTATTTTTAGATGTTGTTTGTGACTTCCATCTATCTCGAATTTAGACGTTTTTGACTTCTATCTCTTTAGCTCAACTCTTAATCTATTACAGAGTTTTATTTATTTATCCTCAGTTTGTACATAGTGCATTACATATGATTATGTAATGACACATGTCAATCATGCGTATAATCATTTACAGATGTGTTTCTATTATACAACATGAAAATCTTGTTATAAGTTATATACAATATGGGGTTGTTGGTTTGAATTACCATATATATATTAATACAAAGCAATAACAAGCCATCCATATATAACAAATGAAATTAAGATGCAAATGTTTATTTCATAAAATCAAAATTCAACTGTTCTTGCTGCAAAACATTCCATGATGCTGGATAGTATTAAAAACACCGAGGTCCAAAATTAAGTTAACTAACACAAAATTTCGATTATTTAACAAATACTTTAAAAATTATTAAATTTGCTACCCAAGTATTTTCTTATTTATTCTTTGAGATAATAATCAATCTAAGCTCTATTAAATTTAAAATAAGTGAATAAAAATGCAAATATAAATATATTTAAAATATCGTAAGTATACACAAAAATAACTCAGATCTATAAAAAAAAGAAATTTATAGAGAATATAGTCACCTCTAATTACAATGCGACTCTCACAATCGGCTTTCATGTTCGTGAACAGGTTTTGAAGGATCTTTACCTAAAAAGAGAAAGGTTTAGTTCAAGAAGATTTATGAGAGTGTGCTGATGAGCACCAATGCGTCTCCCTAAGGCATTCTAGGCATGACCTATTGGATTCAGTCCGGAGATCTGGTTAGTTAATCCATCCTCTGAATACCCTCAGTGTAGAGGCAATCATTGACTAGCGCTGTTCTATGGGGATGAGAATTAACATCTAAAATATGAACTATGGGCCAACTGTAACTAAATGTTGCCTCCATAAAATTCACGGAGAGTTGTACGCCGGTTCAAAATGAAGCTAGCTCAGACCATCAGACACCTTCCTCTAAAAAGGTATCTTTCTTTCATATTAGGGGGATGGGAGCAGGTTCAATGTTCTCTCCAGATAAAATCCCTTCGAGAATAGGTGTCTAAGCTGAATCTTGACTCATCACTGACATGGGCGAACTATTCATGGATTCAAGATTGTTCATGGTACCAATTCAAAGAGAAAGGTGAAAAGGATGCATATACCATTGATCGTTTAGCGTAAAATATCCACCCTTCTGAAGCCTTCGATACATAATTTTGTCTTGAAACTGCCGTTCCAGAGGCACACGAGAGTTCTCTGGGGAGTTTAGTAACTGTCATTTCTTAATGGCTTCAGATAGCGGTCTTCTTGGGTCGTGGTGAATCAGCCCTATCAAGTGATGGTTTCACTGATTTATGGGAAACCATTAGTCAGATTTCTTTCAAATTTTGCACAATTTTAAAAGGATATAAAAAATTTCTGATGATAATAACAGAGAATAAATTATAATTTAATGTTTCAAAGCTCATAAATGAAATTAATTGTAATAGGCTTATTTTTAATAAACATATATTTGCTTATAGATAGAAAATTTGCCGGGAGGAAATTAATCCATAGAAGCAATGGGCGCCTCTCCCGTCAAAATAAACGTCAAAACCTGACGCCATATATTGATCGTCGCCGCAACTAGCGGCCTAGGGTCGGTGACAAAGACACAACACCAGCGGCGTCAGGTTTTGACGTTTATTTTGACGGGAGAGGCGCCCATTGCTTCTATATATTTGCTTATATATGTGTTTGCCAATAATGTTTAGATTTACTAAATAAAAAGTTCTATTTTCAAAAACATTTATTCACTTTATTTTGAAGTATTTTGAAGACCGGTGAATATAATCTTGGTTGATTTTTAAAAAATATAATATTATTTTTAAAAGGTAAGTCATGCTTTCTTTTATATATATTTTTTAAACTTCCCTAATTATTATATTAAATAATGAGAACAATACTGGGGCTCTAGTTAATTGGTTGTAATTTAATCTCGGAAGATATATAAATAAAGCGATGTTTGAAAAATATTTATCAACAATCATCATAGATTATTTTCACAATATGTATATATATATATATCACAAACAGGAATATAAATAAGAAAAAATATATATATAAAGATATTTACAAAGGAAAAGCTTGATTGAGTGGATGATAGTGTCTCCTATGAAACTATTGAACGAAATAATTAAATAAATTTTAGAGATGTCTCTTTCAGTGAATATTTGATTATTTCGTCTGTTATTAAAAGAGGATTGCTGTTGTATTCTTGATATCGTTTTCTAGGAAGTCCTTTCTTCAGACACCTAACCACCTGGTGAAAAATATCAAAGCTAATTATCCGATGTGAGGATTATTTTTGATTTCGAGAAGAAACAATAAAATAAAAAACGGAGAAAAGAGAAACTACCTGCTTACGACAAAAGATGCGACCCAAAATATTGAATTATTTAAAATCGAGATATATCGCTAACAATCTCTATAAGCCGATTAGGAACTTTATGTCGATAAATAATTTAACAGGAGTTTTTTTTGTTGACTTTGCTTAGAATTATTAATGAAACTGATTCCAATAATTATTAATTAAACATTATATTTATTGATTTACAAGAGAGAGAACAAAATATAAAAGGGAAACTAATATTAAACAAAGGAACTTTTTCTTTTTCGGTTAGCGCCTATTTACCTGTGAGCTTACACACACTCTGTGGTAACAATTAATTAATGTTTAATAACGTAGCATAAGTTATCAAAACACCTTTTGGATTGCATATATATTGTAAGATTTTTCAGATTCCAATAAAAAATTATCTTGAACCATTGTAGATTCCCCAAACATCAATTTCCAGATTCCTAAAGTTGTGATGCGGCGAGCCTGAAGTGGAGCACTTTGTTTCATATACTTTACTCTCCTTCCTTCCCATTACTCCAATGATTTACTCCAAGAATTGAGTTTACCTACTACGCTCTAAATTTAGATGATTCTCAGGGAGAAGTGAGTCAGTTGAAGTACTACATATAACATGGGTGATGATATATTTCCTGCTTTGATATTCTTCATGCTGGTATGAAAGTGCGTTTTTAATTAGGTTTTGATTGCCATCAATTCTTACCTTTTACTTTATATTTTCCAACGTCTCGGCTACTCCCTGTCACTTTTATAAAGAGAGATCTCCCATTCAAACTTCTGCTTGGCACAGTCACATGGACTGGGAAACTAAACCTAAAAATGTGTTGTCGATCTAATAACTCGATATTTTATAAAAACAGCACATATCAAGTTCTGTAAAAATGTAATTATTCAACGCTAGTTGCTTTTAGGAATAATTTTTACAATTAGTTAAAAGATGATAAAATATATTTGGGAAGGCTGGGTATTTAAGGCTGAAGCTTTTCTTAGATGACACCATACTGTTGTATTGTCCATATTCTGTCTTTATAGTCTGTATATATTTTTGGCGATGGTTCTTAAAAACCTATGTTATGTATTTGTATTTTCTAGCTATTTAATTGCATAAATTTTACAAATATTTTTGCTTCGAGCACAACTCCTCCGTTTTAAAAACAAGAATTTATTACATATTAAAAGGAAAGTATTAAATTGTTTCATCTTTAAATATATCTCTTCTCACGCCGCTAAAATTGTCATTCCAAAATAAACAGATAAAGCGCCAGACCCACATAATACAAAAGGATTATATCTATATGCTTTAAAATATAAACCCTAAAATAAAATTTGTTTCTAAAAAGTAAATATATAATGACAAAATATATATTTATTGTGTGAACAAAAACCAGACCGTTTGTTTAACACTTCGATGCTTGTAACTACTGAGCTAAGGTAACAATGCTCATTTTATTAACTTCAACACTGATTGACTGGTAAAGGTCAAGTAGCAGGGGAGAACCAATGAGCAGAAGAGAATAACCCGGACACACACTCTATATACCTACCTTCTTAGAAATAAGCCGCTTAAGTATATGATGGTTGATAATTCTACGTTGTTCAGAATATCAGGCTCGTCGCTAAACTCGGAGCAGAGAGCATGTACTTGGAATAAGAGCATCTGAGAGTAGCTGAAACGCCTGAAAATATGAAAGAACAATAATAAATATATGACATATCGAGTTGACTACTTAAAAAAAATAACTTTAAGCGATTTATGCTGACTCTGAATGATCTCATGATAGGGGGACGTCTAAGACAAAGCACGACTTCTGTTAACAATATTTCATTGTACTTAGCTTTCCCGTCGATGGTCATTCCTTGTTCTCCACTCACCTTCTAGCTCCTGTGCTCGCTCATAACAGCTCATAGCAACTGCCCCACCCATCTGTCACAGAACCTAGGGAACAATGAGATCATGCTCAGATGTCATGTTCGTTATTAATGACCCATCCTCTCCATAACTTGAATGGTATATGTTTTTTTTTTAAGTCTGAGAGAAAGGGCATTTCAACATTTCAATCGATTTCAGAGATGTTTGAAAAGGCGAGGAGTGCAAAATTAAGAAAATTCGTTTGTTTTATAATATTTTAAACGTAATATTTCCCCATAAACGATAAATATTTATAAAAAGAGCTCTGGAGTATATCAAAACAAAGCACCATTCGAGAATCATTTGGAAGGGCTGAGGAGGTCATGGAGAGATGGTATCGTCTGAGGACTAGCTGGCAGGGTTTGCCGGTGATAATTTATAGGGCAGAACAGTTTCTTTTCTTGGGACTGCTTCCTCCTTGGCCATTGTGTGCTGGGAGAGAAAGTATCGCTTCCGACATCCGCCTCTTGTGGTGTTTGACAACAAAATTTCTCCTTTTAAAAAAAAAAATCTGCTTCCAATTCCCTTGATTGAAGTATAGAATTTTTTAAGAGTAAATCTGCTTATATATATAGTCTATATATAGATTATATTTATGCATTATTGAAATTTCAATAAGGCATGTTTAAAACAGATTCAAGAAAGCTTGGCTTAGATGAAAACGAAATTGTTTTTTTTTAAAGCTGTCTGTGTAGTTCCCAAATAATGTCAATCGGAACCTATGGGAGTTTTATTCAGGTGTCACTGGAGAATAAATTTTATTAGGCTAGTTGGTTATGACAGTCGGGGGTAGATTGCATAAAAATAAGTCAATGGCTTGAAACACTTATGTTTTAATTTTCTAAATTTAGTTTTTTTTTTAAGCGTTAGAAAATATTGGATTTTAATCAAAGGCAGATTATGCTCTTCGTAGCATTGATGAGCAACGATTCTGACAGAGACTACCTGGATAAAAAAAATTGTATTTAGTTCTAAAAGACCTTTATGTATAGGAGATATCATTATAAAACTAATAAGCAATTATTTTTTAAAAATTTAAATTATTTTTTAAATATGCCTTTTCAATATTTTTTGCGCCGTGTAAAGATGTAAGGTCAATTGTGGGTGAATTGTAGTTCTGTGCTTAAAAAAACCTCAATTTCACTTTTAAGAAACCTAACAAGAAAGCAGATATTCCATAACGCGCCTGTGCGGAATCCAATGCAGATAATTCAATAACTATCACTGCACAGAGAAGGAATCTGGTTTCTTCTCTTCTTAAAAGTTTCGACCACGTTCAAGAAACCAGTTTGCCACCAGGCGTCCCCGTATATAAGATGCAATTGTGTCTTAGTACACAAGTCAGGTGATTCAGATATGATATAGAGTAAACATCAAACTTATAATTATACACCAAACATGTTTAACTACGCTTTCAATCAGGTATAAATCGCCATGCCTTGACCTTATTTACACGAAATGAGAATGGCTGCTTGTGTATGTAAATTAAAGATCTCTGTAGACATCACTAATAAGGAATACACGTCTTTCGGGTCCTGAGTAAATTCATCAAAATACCCTCCCCCACAAACTTCCTGTGCCAAAGGTTAGAAGATTGCAGGAACGACTTTCTAGAAAATCTCGTTAGATTTGCCTCGAGCGGCGTACGTCTCAAGTTGTAAATGCCAAGTTTATTGGTACGGCCGGGTGGGAATATTAAGTGGATCGTAGCGAGCTGTGATATGGAGAGAATTTAGGCGATCTGCTCAATTTGTCATTTTTCTTTTTGTTTATCTCCGTGTGTTGAAACCTATACATGTGAATATGTGTGAAAAAATAATCTAAAAAATTAAATAATAAAAACGCTCTGCCATCTAAAAAGCCCATGTGCTTGTGGTCAGGATAGGCCTTTTTTATTTTAATATAAATATATATATATATATATTATTATAATAAATAATAAATACCCATTTCTTGATTTCTCAAGAAGTCTCTGGGACCAAAAAAAATTTGCTCGCAGTGGTTACAGCCTACTCCACGCTGACGAGCGCCAACAGCGCGAAACGCGTTCGTGGATGCCTTTTCTTGATTTATCAAGAAATTGGGTTGGCCAAATATCACGGAGCAAGCTAAATAAACTAATACAAAGCAATAACGCGCCATCTATACATATAAAATAAAAGGATTTAAAAGCGCGAATGTTTCTTTTATACATAATACAAACTTCTAATGTCCTTACTGCGATGAAAAATATATTGGGAGGGCTTGGCTCATCAGTGGTGAACCCTCCCAGCGGTTTCGCCAATTTAATCCACCAGACCGCTTCTCAGAGCTCTAATACTGTATTGGATCATTCTGCTTTTATATGCTACACTGAAGGATGGAATCTTAGAAATGGTTTTCAAGTAAACTATGGACCTAATCTTATAGGACAGTAGCATTATATTCAAATGTTTGCATCGAGCAATGCTCTTCAGCAAACTATAAAGACAAGGCCAGTTAGGCATAAATTAATACAAAGCAATAACTCGCCATCTATACATATAAAATAAAAGGATTTAAAAGCGCGAATGTTTCTTTTATACATAATACAAACTTCTAATGTCCTTACTGCTATGAAAAATATATTGGGAGGGCTTGGCTCATCAGTGGTGAACCCTCCCAGCGGTTTCGCCAATTTAATCCACCAGACCGCTTCTCAGAGCTCTAATACTGTATTGGATCATTCTGCTTTTATATGCTACACTGAAGGATGGAATCTTAGAAATGGTTTTCAAGTAAACTATGGACATACTCTTATAGGACAGTAGCATCATATTCAAATGTTTGCATCGAGCAATGCTCTGCGGCTGGTGGATTAAATTGGCGAAACCGCTGGGAGGGTTCACCACTGATGAGCCAAGCCCTCCCAATATATTTTTCATCGCAGTAAGGACATTATAAGTTTGTATTATGTATAAAATAAACATTCGCGCTTTTAAATCCTTTTATTTTATAAGGTAAATAAACGTTTAGTTTATTTTTGCTCCACTAGATGGCGCTCTGCCATCTAAAAAGCACATGTGCTCGTGGTCAGGAGATGCCTTCGTTATTTTTAATATATATAAAGACAAAGACCGCCTCCCCGTCAAAATAGACGTCATAGCTAGACGCCATCTATAGATATTCCATCTACATATATATATTCTTTGTTCAATATATATGTATGAAAAATAATAGAAAAAGAAAAAAATAAATGTTTTTAATATATATATAAAGAAAAAATGTGAAATTGATACTAAAAGTAATTTTTAAAAAGTGGTTGAATAATTTGAAAAGAGAAATGTAAGCAAATATATATTTAACAGAATAGCATCTTTACTCTGATTTAATATATTTAAGAATAATAATGGGAAAAAAAGAGAAATATAATGAGTAAGATCAGTTTATATTATTATTTTTGAGGTGAGAGAGATATTTATGAATGTATAAATGAATATTTAATTTGTTTAACGGCAAGATCAGCGGAATTAAATATTTCTCCTTTTTTTCTTAATTATATTTTAATTATATGTATAAAAATAAATTGTTAAAATTTTGAAAAAAAAATTGAAAATTAAAAAATATATATATAAACAAAAACAAACATAATGTCAGTTTATCAAGCTAAAACTGAACACTTAAATTATCATCTTTGGGACGATTATTATAAATTAAATCATTACTTTATCTGAATCAGCATTGAAAAAAAAAATGTTAAATAGAAATAGGGAAGTGAAGAAATGAAATATGAATAAAAGTAAATTTCAAAAATATTTTTGATTTAAAAATAAAGGGTGAATATATTAAGAGTATAAAAAGAGCTAAAGACACAATCATGGTAATATGTGTTCAATAAAGGAGTTTAGAAGAGTTTTTTTTTTAAATCCTTTAGAATTTAATTTTTGTTTTGTTTTTCTATATTATAATAATTACTAGTTCATTTTGGAGATATAATAGTTATAATATTTTTGTTTATTTTTTAGATGGAAACTATGATGGTTCGAAAAGGGTGGAAAGAGATTGGTACCAGGCGTGGTCTTGTCAAAAGTTCACCTGGCGATTTTTTCGTTTCTAAGCTTGACAACCATACCAATCTCTTAGACCTTTATGTACAAGTAGTTAAATGAAAAAGAAAAAAATTGTCGAGGATTCGATTTTTTCAGTGGAATCAAAGTTTTGCGTTTAAAATTGACTTATTTTATTTTTTTAATAAAATGTGAAACTAGTGTGTAATATGTGTATTGTGTGTAATTTGTTTGGAATGTAATGTGAGGTCTTTGTGACGTCTTTGAGTATCTAAATATTTTTTTCATCTTTATGTGTGTGTTATTTTATAGATAAATTAATAAGAGGTGTCATTAGTAAGTTGTATGTCATATATATATAGTTATTATTAAAAAGTTATATTATTAAAAAGCACATGTGCTCGAGGTCAGGAGATGCCTTCTTTATTTTTAATATATATATATATGTGTGTGCGTAGAGAGATAGGTTTTTTTCAAATAACAATAAAATATTTAAGGCAAAATCTCTAAAAATTGGATGAGTCGTTTAAGAGACTTTTACAGATACAGGAAACTTTTATAAATTTTTACCATTAATGTTCCAAAATATGTAGATATACCTAAATACATTTCATTTTCTAGTACAAGCGAGTTTAGCAGCGGATTTATCACATCAAGAGGTTGTATATCAGAAAAGTAGTTGTTGAAGCTCAGTGAATTATCATATGTAGACACATTAAATCAATACAGTTCACACAACTTAAAAACGTCAGAATACAATACAAGCAATAAAAATCTATATTCTCTCAAAAGATTCAAGTTGCATTATTGAGGATTTTATATTTCATCGAATTTGTGTATACGTTAACTATATTAATTAAAATAATATACTTGTGTGTTCTCACATAAAATTAAAAATCGATATTTATATTCTTGATTGTTTTCAGGTGAATCAATCTTAACACTGGTGTGCTCTTCAATTAGCTCCTCTAAAACGACCGATCGATAGCTATAGGTCTTGTGATAAGACGCTGCCCTGGTCCATTTAATTGAGGTTTTCGTGGTAAAAATAATGTGTCGGTTTTTCCACCTGTCTTCCGCAACCAAATGCCGTTGACCTAATAATAGGTTCATCCACCTTTAGAAGCCGATTCCAAGCAAGCTAGTGCCGTTCTCTATATTGAGATGGAGCTGGGAACTTATCCCGATCTCTGCTCCTGGCTTAGCCGCTCTAGGACAATGTCCAACTCCGCCAAGTAGACACGCCAGATAGGGGGTTTTACTTTTTTAAAAGAGCTGGAACCTTTTAATAAAACATTCCTTCAATACTTTAAAAAATGGTATTCATATCATTATCCGTAATGAAGGATCTTTAGAAATTAATCTTTAATTAAAAATCGAATGCCATGTACATAGCGATGTTCCAGGCTCGAGAGACAGTCTCGAATTCAAAACGTTTTAATGACACAAGTATTTGGATGAGTAGGCCGCCCATCACGGTTTGCCCTGGGACCATGACCTCACACAAGGCCGGCAATATACATTTTTGACACACTTCTAGAATATAACAAACATTTTTAAATAGATTGTTTTCCAATGGCGTTTAGTGCTGATAGCTGTTTTAGATACAGATCAAAACTTAATTATTATGGGATTATTAACATATTTGATTTTAACAACAAATATTTTAAAAATCCAAGTTCGATTCTAGAATGTGTTTACTTTGGATAGACCATTTTCAGGAAGACACAATTATTCGAAATATTTATTTAGATGATCTCAAAACCAAAATATTGATTTAAATAAAACGTCAATTATGACTTTAGCTTTCAAAATATATTTTAAAATTTCCAACTATAGTTTTAGCTTGTGATATCCGTTAAATTATTGGAGTAATTGTAAATGGTAATGAAATACAGTCTTCATAAAATGAAAGTGCTTACTTCAAATAAATAAAAAATGAAAAATAAAGCACTTTGAGGTTTAAATGTCTATAAAATCCTCTTTTACAAACAATTATTTGCAGTTTCATATCAAAATTATAGGTTTTTCTAGTAAACATTCAAGAGCATCTTTAAATTTCCGAAAATTCAAGATGTCCTTTGAGAAATTTGCTGGTTTTTTTTTGTTATTTTAATTAGTGCACAAGAGGGGGAATATTCACAATATTCAAACGGATTTCACTTTAATAATATTTTGTCCAGTTTAAATATTATAAATGTTCAGGGCATGGATAGTAGCAAGCTGTTTAATGCAATAAAAATCGCGTCAAACATGTTAAACTATGAAGACAAATATAGAGTTGATGCTCATGTGTTTGTTTTTGTAATTATGTCCCCCCCCCATTATGCGATAGGTGGACAATGTGCGGGAACATGCGTGCATGTGCTGTGTCAGGGCGCCAGAGAGAAGAAACCTGTTCCCCCGCGAATTTGGTTTTTTGAGGCGCCAGACAAAAGAATTGGCCGAGTCTCGGTTTTCAGTGCCATTAGAAGGTGCAAGGAATGTGAATCCCTGGGATTGTTTCCAACAATGGATCACCAAAAATTCTTGTTTGAAAAATCAATTTGAACTCTGAAAAACTTGGATGCGAATAAAAAGTCGGGCGCGCAATTATTTTGTGAAAAATAATTTCAGTTTGAAATTTCTTTGTGTGTGTCTAACACGGCAGGACAATGAACGTGGAATAGAATAGTTGAAATAGAAGCCTTTAACTGGCGACAGACTCTGGGTGGAGAGATACCTAGCCATTTTCCATTATCGGCCAGAAGAATTTGACATCAACTAAGTGGACAAGCCATAGCAGAATGGAATATATGAATATATTGAAAAAACTGTTTTCCTTTACTTGAGAAGTTTTATGGCAGAATTTAATATTGAAAACTGGTTTTGCCACAATAATGTTTTAGATCTATGTCTTCACTACCGTTCCCATAAATTGGGAAGATATAACTCGAGATTTAACTGTCAATTTCCTTTTAAAAAATAGTTTTCCATGCTATTACTTAATATATTTGTTCAATTGCAATTCGATCAAAATACATCCTACAAAATATATTTGTAATTCTTTAAAAAATATAATTTTAAAATTAGCTTTCATAATTTGAATGGTATACTTTACTTTTTTGTAATTTGAAAAATGATTGTAAATAAAATTCATTTAGAGGTAATAGTATTATATTTTCATACAAATATCACCTCAATTTTTGCTAATTTTTCAAATGTCATCAACTAGATAATTTTAGAGGTTCTCTACATTTGACAATCATTTTCACCTCCTCCTCCTCTTTATTAAACCAAGTCCCCTATAATGAGATATAGTAGAGATCAGAGTGAAGTAATAGGTCCGGCGGCCATTGAGCGATGCCGCTAGAACCATTACTAAAAACGACGGGCTACGCTTGGTATGCCAGTACTCCAAGTAAAAAGAGGCCCTCAGCGCATCATTGCCCACGTATTGTCTGGAGATGGAAAGACTTGGATTGTCTCTCAGCTGGATTTCAATAACAGCTGCCCGTATAACATCAGCAGCCACTTATTTACGACCCTAAACAAAGAAAAATAAAATGACATTTAAAACGTAGAGTATCATAAACACCTATAAATTAGAACCTCTCCATCTTATTAAGAACCACAAATATTGTTCATGGCCAAATATGTAAAAAAAAGGTTAACTGTAAATTACTCATGTTAAGTAAAAATAATTGAGAAATAAAAAATGACCAGTTAAAATTTAAATAAAATAAAAATTTAAATATTTTCATATCATACCATATATCCAAAGGTATATGAGTAAAATCATATATGTATTTAAAATAATTGATAATTCAAATATTTTGCATTAGCACACCTTCTGTACAAAAGAACATACACCATTTAGTGCTATTTTTCAAATAAAGAGAAAACTAGCTACTTTTCTTACTGCAATCATCAATGGTGAATCCTCCCAGCGGTTTCGTCAGTTTAATTTACTATATCCCCTGTACTTTTTTTGTGCCCATATTATTTCAAGGACACTAGGGATAAGAATAGCCCCAAATAGTTTAAATCCTTTCAGACTAACAATTTAGCTATTTTGAGATAGCAAATAGATTTTTATTGATAAATGCGTCAGAGAGTGTATAAACACCCATATATGATTATTCACAAGTATATAAACCCCCAACTTCAATTATGCTTCCTAGCTTTTTTTGAGGTCACGAATGATAGTTAAACGGTCTACATTGAAGTCTTGACCAACATTCTTGTTTTTAAACTTTATTTTCTTCCACGCGCGCGCGCTGTCAAAAATGCCTGGTCGTCGAAATTTGATGGTCGACTTCATGGTCGAGGTTTGTATTGCGACGATTCAAACGATTTGAACTATTATTGTTCCTTCTTCAAGAGTTTGTTAAGATCTCCAAATGACTGTGCTGCATACTTTCTCAAAGTATTAGAGTATAATATGGCGAAATGGATATAATATTTAGAATGCATTCTTATTGACTGAAAAAAAGAGGAATATTTTCATTGAAAATTAATCAAACGCCATTTTTTACGAAAATATTCTGGTAAAAGCCCAAATATTTTGCACTGACCCAACATTATTTTATAGCGTGCATGCGACTGAATGTTATTTAATCTCAAGTATAAAATTTAAAACATTTATACAGTCTCCCATTGCTAATCATGAATTGATTTCTATCTGAACAACCTCACGAAGATTGTTATATATAATCAAGGATCAAAAGTAAAATTTTAAAGAAAGTTGTAAAGAAAAAAATATTCCTATTTACTTCGCCCCATCTTGAGTGAATATTTTCGTGTATGTAGGCCGAACTCAAACATTTCATTACAGTTCTAAACGTTATTGATTAAACTTTAGGGTTTCTCTCACTCGAGTGCAAACACGGTTTATCTAGTTTTTAGAACAGTATAAATTACACATAAATACTCCATAATTTGATCTAAATACCATAACTAAGATTCTCCATCCTTCATTGTCGCATATATAAGAAGAATCGTAAAATACAATATTAGAGCCCTAAAAAGCGGTCTGGTGGATTAAATTACCGAAACCGCTGGGAGGGTTCAACACTGATGAGCCAAGCGCTCTTACTATTTTTCCTCTCAGTAAAAACCAAAGAAAGTTTGTTCTATATGTTTATTCCTGCTCTTTATTAGTTTTATTTCTCTTATTTATATGTCACGTTATAGCCTTATAATCAATCCTCTTAATAACGATTTTATCCCTGGTATGAGAAATAATTTTCTATAAATAATTAAGTGCGCTATATAGTAAAGAATATTTCCTGAATGAAATCGAATTTAAAAAAGACACCTTTTCTTTCAAAATGAACACAAAAACTCTGCGCCTTCGGTAGAGAGCATCTTTACAACCTTAAAATCCGGGTAAGTAGACAAAGCCGAAACACCAGCTTTGGTAAATTCCCACAGCCAATAGCACCAGCTCTGGTATATATCACAGCCGACATGATGACAACAGCGTTAACAGGTTGCTTTTTGCCTGAATTTCTTCAAGATATGGTGTTGTGGCACATTCTTTCATCTTAACCTTTCATCTTAATGATGAACAAAATGCTTTATTTTTTACGTATTTTAAAAATAATCAGAAATCTACTTATATAATTGCCTTATTCTGTCTGTGTGAAGTTCACGGATAGATTTTGGTCAGAATGGATAAAATAAAAAAAGTGTAAAGGGATGGGAATCGAACCCACGACCTTCCGCTTACCGGGCAGATGCCATGACCACTAGGCTACCCTGGACATATTTTTCCGTTCATAATTATTGCATATTTATGATATGGGCTCATTCAAAAAACTTTTACTTCAGTTTAGAATATATATCTATATATTTATCTATTTACTTATATATTCACTGGCCGTGTGACCATTTAGAACCTTGCGGAAAGTTATAGGGTCATTTTTTTGTGATTTTTTTTTTTGTTTCGATTTTATTGAAAAAAAAACGATACGGTGCCTTTAAAAAATGATCTTTATTACTATGCAGTTTTCTATTTAGTCAATATACCTAAGTTCATGTTTCAAATGTAATTATCTCTATCGATTTAGTAGGTGAAATGCAAAAAAAAAATCGACATGATGAAATCTTTATGAAAATTCACATTTTTATTTTTATATTTTCAAGACACACACAGTTTGGGGCGGGACGTTTCACAAGAGAGACATCCACGGCGCCAATTTATAATTGTAACGAATAGTATTTTAATTAAAACATTTTAAAAACACACAGTTTGGAACGGGACGTTTCACAAGAGTGACATCCATGGCGCCAATTTATAATTGTAACGAATAGTATTTGAATTAAAACGTTTTTAAAATATATACGCACTCGGGTAAAACCCGGGCGTTGCCCGGGCCATTCGTCTAGTATTTATATAAAAAATAAACAGCTCGTCGTTTTCTTTAATATTTCCAAGGCTTCATTCTATTGAGAGAGCGAATTTCCTAAGCAGAGAACAAGTAGACAATAGGCACTTTATCTAATGAATTAAAGGAAAAAATAAAAGAAGAAGTTGACTATCTGTCAAATGGATGCTGAAAAAAAAAGCATTATAAAAAATCATTCAGCATAATTCTTTCTGTGTGAAAACGTAAAAAAAAAAAATAATAAATAGTATTTTAAAATATTTTTATTCGTTTTTTCTAAATATATTTTTATATAATAAAAATGTGTGTGCCAAAACAATCTTAAATATATAATGTAATATATAGAATGATATAAATATATCTTTTCTAGAGAACAGATAAGACCTTATTATAAACAATAATCACAAGAAACCTGTATGAGGAAATTATTTTTTCAGGAATAGGAATCAGACGACTCTCAATATATCTATTATAGATAATGTCGTTATATACGAGTACTCCGTCTTCTCTATAAGACTTAATATATTAACATTATGTGGCTATATGCGATATGAGCCTATTTCTAATTAATATATTATTTTTATTTCATCAGAGTATTTCAACTTTATTTTTTAAAGCTTTTTAAAAAAGGGTGACACGATTGAATCTTTTAATTGCGTTAGCCCACGTAAGCAAAGCCTTCCAAAATATTAAATCAACAATTTACTACATATTTTAATATTCTACTATACTATAAATATTTATTTAATAAACAAATATATGATATGCATTTGTAAATAAATGACCTATTTTAGATATATAGAGGGTTGGTGGAAGGATGGTCTAAACCGTTGGTTTTCGACCGCTACGACCCGGGTTCTATTCCCGCATTGGGCACTTTTTTCTAATTAAAAAAAAAATGCTCCAATGGACCCCGATTCTTGCAAAAGTTCAACCCCACCAGCGAGTGTAAGTAACCAAACAGGGCTCTGGCACATTTGTAAGCGCAAAGTCGAACTGCTTTTCACATGTGTAGACATGTGGTTCATTTACAGTAAAAGCAGTCGCCTACTTCTACCCACTATGATTACCATGGCCTGTACCACGTGTACTAGGGATAAGCAAAAAAAAAAATATATATATATATATATTGTGTGCTGTGTGTACTGTATCATTTAAGTTAAAATGTGAATGATCCTTACGGCTATACAAAAGCTTATTTCCATAGGTATATAAAGCACCATTATCCGGATTATAGTGAAAGGTTTAGGCCACATAAGCTTAATATAGATAATATATAATAGTTTTAGCGGTCTGGTCAAACCGCTGCGGAGGTTTACAACTTATGAGTTAGGCTTTCTCAGTATATATATGTGACAATACGCGTAGAGTAGGAGGGAAATTAAAGAAACGATTCGATTAATTAAAATAAAAAAGAATGGGACGCCTACGAGGAGAATAAAAATGGCTTCAAGACCGATAAACAGCTATCTAAAGCATGCCGAGCGCCCTAAGGACGTCGAATTTGTGCGCGCGCGTACCGCGAGGATGCAGCTAGTCTAGTTTATTTTACCGATACGTATTGCCCTCAAAAGGACGCCCCGATCTCTTTATTAATTCCTAGAATGATATATTTATTAATATTTGATTTATGGTCCCCTTTGAATAATACTGAATATATTTTGGTTATACTTAAAGCTGGAGAGAAGCCAGGAAGAGAGGAAATAATTTTATAGGGAAATGACGGACATAGTTTTATGGAAAGAAAATATGGTATAGTGTATAAATAAATATTATTTACAAGCAGTTTTACAACACCGAAGAGTCTGAAATTCAAGAAATTGTTGAAAATATTAAAGTGTTATAAAAGGCTATATACAATAATACGAATATCCAATGTACTGTAAGGGAAATGCTATTGAGAGTATGAACAAGGAAAAGGGTATCAGATACTCATGCTGAGTTTTTTTAGGGAAATCAAGTTACTTTCATGCAGTTGGGCAGTTCAGGCTGTTGTGCGCGTGCATACCGCGAGTAAGCAGTGAGTGCAGTTTCTTTTCCGATACGTATTCTCCTCAAATTGCCCCGATATATATTTTATTTATTAATTCCTTGAAGGTTATATATATTAAGTGTTGGAAGAAATTTTATTTCTCAAAAATAGCAAAAATAAATAGGGCTACTGTATGACAATGTTAACCTATATGTGTGTCAATTGTTTATAGAACGATATATTATGTTGTAAATAATAAAATATACATTTGAAATATTTACCCGATTATAATATTGCACAAAAAATTTCATTTTAAAAACATACTCAATTGAACCTTTAATAGTAAAATTATATTCGCCTGGAATATCGGTGTTTACACGGGGATAAAAACCACGTCGTACATTGTGTCGAGCTAATGACGAAGGCATTGTCTACGTCGACGATGTCCAAAAAAAGTACACACAATGTTCTTTCTCATCGTTAACCTGTCTGAAGATAACGTTGGTTAATTAAAAGGATCCCGGACATCCCCACATTGAAATTCATTGGCGACGGACATAATGTTCGGTGGAGTGTGAAGTAATATTTTTTATTTTGCAATGGTGGCAGGCATATTACGTCATTGTATTTCCGGCATCCAAATGACTGTTAAATTCTACATGGATTTAAAAGACCTATAATCTAATTGCTAAACTATTTATTGAGCAATATGGGTATACAGGCATAATTTGGGTGTCTTTCAGCGATGAACATTCCCAAAATATGTCTGAAGCGTCCCTATGATTGAGCTTACAAGGTCTTAACATAATCTTCACGTTTTATTCTTCATCAAGAGGCGGTGAAACTAAATAAGAAGTTACAGATACCAGGCAATGTTTCTCATAAAAGATAGTACGTTACAATATCACAAATTACATTTTAATATATATAGATGGAAATTTTGCCGGGAGAAAATGTATCTAAAGAGACAAGGGTCGTCTCTCCCGTCAAAATAGACGTCTAAAATCAGACGCCATCTATTGACCGTCGCCGCAACTAGCAGCCTCGGGTGGGTGACAAAACCACAACACCAGCTTTGGCAAACTGAAAAGCGTCCACCTAGAGACAATGGTTTCGGGCTAATGGCATCGGGTTTCCTGTCAATCTCATATACCGCATACCATGTAAATCCTGTACATCATCCTACATTGGAGAAACTGACAAAACCTTAATAGAGGGCTTCAATCAACAAAGGACAGCCATCAAAAACCATAGTCCTTTATCGTTACTTGTAGACCATGCAGTTAGGAAAGGGTATATGCCAGATTTTGATAATGCAATAAATTTATACAACAATTTACAAGATAAACACTCAAGATTATTTTTGGAGAGCTGGACATCTACAGATGATAAGAATAGTATCAATAGGAAAATTGAAATACCACAATCATACCTACAGTTAAAACAAAAATATTCAAATATATATATAGCATTTTATTCCTGAAGACACAATAATTCAAATTAAATGGTCTGGTCACACAAATTATGCTATATAAACAACACTTCTCGTGCGCGCATCACGCGGATAAAAAGCTTACAAGGTTTTTGCATTTTTCCGAGAAGAAGATAGGCGAACAGCCTCGTCGAAATATTGAATTTTAAAAAATGTATTGATCCAAAATATGCCTTTATTTTAAATTTATATATTTATATATATATATGGTAATTTAAACCAACAACCCTATATTGTATACTACTTATAACAAGATTGTCATGTTGTATAATAGAAACACATCTATAAATAATTATAAGCATGATTGACATGTGTCATTGCATCACCATATGTAATGTACTTTGTACAAACTGAGGATGAATAAATAAAACTATGTAATAGATTAAGAGCTGAGCTAAGCAAGAGATCGAGATAGAAATCCACCCTAAAAAGGAATTTGGCAAGTCGTTGCCATCAAGGTCAAAGGGTGCAGAAAAGCGCAGACGCCCCCACGCCCTTTGAACCCTTTCAAGGTCCAAATTCTCGCATGTCTCCCTCCTCGGAAAAAGTATATAAAACCTCGGTTTTGGCCGAACTTATAGAGACTTCGCCATCAGCGTGAGTCCTCGTCGGTTGTATCCAGGTCCACCTCATCGACCATGTAGAACAGTAAGACTCTTCTAACTCCATCTTGCTCTTAGCTCGACTCCTATCTGTTCACGGAACTTTCCTACTACAACTGTGTCTCTTCGATTTTTTGTGTGTGGACATTCCCAAGCTTTCCACTCTGCCTCGACAACGACTGCCTGTACTCTGTGAGAACTGTTAAAGGTCCTTCAAGGTGCAGAGAGGTACTGGAAAACTCTCCACGCCCTGACTGTCCCTCTCGGTTACTACTGGTTTGACCCTCGGTTACCACGGCTATAGCGAGTGTCGACAGGATACCTCATCACAGATAAGTCGACAGGACCTTATCACAGAAGAGTCGACAGGATGACCAAAACGAAGGATGACCTCAACGAAGGAGACCACAACGAAGAAGGTAAGAAGCCTGTCCAGATAGAAGCGAGAAAGAACAAAGATGGAGGAACAAGCCCGCCATGCCAACAAAACGACCAATCTATCTCTCCCCCAACAAGAGACTATATTTCAGTAGCAAGCTGTCAACCCCCCAACGACATAGCCGAAGATCCCGCAAAATACGCCGGTGAGAAGTTCCCCACCTTCGACCATGCAACGCAACCATCTTCCTGACGACATGCCGCCGTCACCAAACAGAAGTTACAAGCTTCTACAAGTTCTACATGGAGCGTCTTCCGC
>CP092872.1:44130754-44171456 GCA_030710605.1 Cordylochernes scorpioides | reverse complement strand
TATCTTCAAATTCACAACTAGAAAGGTAACTGTCTTTCCCCAAAACAAGTTAAAAATCCACCATAGTTTCACTCCCTCGTCCTTTCCTTTTACATGCATAATTATTAATCATCCATACATCTCTCTCAGCAAACTTCAACACACTCCCCTATCACTTTCTGCAATTGGCAATCTATTAGCGCGCGACTTAGCAACAAATCAACCAGTTCACCTCTTCACAGAAACGATTGAAACCCAGATGACATCTCCACTTCGCTAGTTGCAATGATTTTTTGTGAATCTAGTTTAAATAAAAATTGATTTGATATGGCGATAAATTCATGACTTAACTTAAGTTCACAATTCGATAAAAATAATCCCTTGAATAAATATTAAAATAAAAACATAAAGCCTCCAGGGAAAAGTTTCTTTTCTTTTAAAAATAATTTTTATTTAAAAACTATCTCGAGCTTTCGGGCAAGTACGCCCTTCTACGGGAGAAAATGCTTTATATTAATAATACGCCAATAAAATATGATTTAAAATTAAATAAAGTCCATTCACTGTTTACATTTGTTTTAAGGCATGATCAACGCGGGCGTCTGTTGCGCGTGCTTCGCTTGAGGGTTATGGGCTCGGCTCAGGGAATATAATGTTATAAATTTCCGGAATATCTATTCTTTTGTTAATGCTATTGTTCTTTCTGGATATGATGGATTTTATTATAAGTCTCTGTAGTCTATTGGGTATGTTGGAGTAATGGGTCTTTGGTTCTGATAGGGAGAAGGAATGGCCTGTTTCTCTTATATGTTGGTATACTAAAGATCTACTGTCTTGATTATCGATATTTCGTTTATGTTCTGATACTCCTAATTCAAATGTCTGCCAGTTTCGCCGACATATTTGATTTTGCATTCGTTGCATTTTATGGAGTATATGGCATTCTTAATATTGGAAGGATAATCAATGGTATTGTTCTTTGTTATGGGGTATCTTAGTAACGAATTTAAATTAGGTGAGTTTCTGAGAAAGGTTTTGATTCCAAATTTCTTCAGATGACGGGCTATAGAAACAGATACTGGGGAATAGGGAATACTGCTAATATATTTATAGATTGGGGGATTCCGAATTTCAGAGGGAAGATTACTTTATAAGTAAAATTAAAAACTTGAATAATAAATTTCAAAAAATTGGATTCAGCCAAAATACAATTTGAAAAATTAACATTTTGGCAATCAGAAAATATCTTCAAAAAACAAATTTTCTTACAATTTCAACTTCACACAATGACTTTAAAAAATCACTATGAGACATTAATTAACTATTGACCGAAAATTCAAACTTGTTTTCTCCGGTAACTTTAAAATTTAAAATTTGTTTATAAACATTAACCGGCTCCCTCTGGGTGAGTAGAACTTGCTTGTGATGTTAATTGTAACATACATATATATTGAATTATAAAGTTGAAAACATGAACCGCAATTCAATAAATATAAATGAATGATCTACAATAATGTTAACAGCAATATTGACTTCAATTGAAAGGCGCAATCTAAATAATGCTCTCGCTTGATGACAATAACGCAAAAAACATTAGTTACATCGTCTATTTCTCTGGATTCAATAATACTAACTACACTTTCATTAATCTAGATAATGAAAATTTAATTATAGGTAAATATTTCGAAATCATAGCATTCATAAGGAATGTTGTCACATTAATTGTGTTTATTTATCAGGTATTATAAATATTTTCAAAGATATTTTTTCTTTTATTTTTCCTCCTCTTCTTTTTCTCATTTTTTCTCCCTTTTAATTGGACTTAGAACAAATAATAAAAAATTGAGCTTTTGAAAAATATTCCGCCTACATTAATAGAAACTAATAAATTCAATATTCTGAGACACCAATACCATACCTTTTTTCTGTATTTTCTCTAATTCTTACTTTGTTTGATCCTTTAAATTGATCTGATAACTTCATAATTTATTTTTCTCTCTCATTTTAGCATACATATCAATTATCTGTGCTTGTTCAATTTTTATAAAGGGGGGTATAGAGAATAAACAATCAATCTAATTGATATGAAGCACTAAAACTTAAATTCCTAAATTTCCTTATTTAGCAAAAATAACAGGTACTGGTCCACATATAACACATATAATACTTATGTTGAAAAAGTATAAATATAGAATTACATATAGAATATACGGAACTGTTAGGACTTATCCATGTAAATTGCTGATTTGATTTATTACGGTACAGTATTGTTGCCATCTTCAAACAAGGGATTTGAAATGAGTTATATTATCTAATATTTCTAGTAATTTATTATCACCCTCCTGTATTTCTAATAATATATATATATATTTTTTTCCCCTTACCATTTTTAAAACATAGAGTGAATAAGCACATGCTAGATTATAAATAGTAATTACGGTATTGGTAGACTTGATTCTATAAAAAATTTCTTCGATTATTTTTGTTCTGAATCTACTGAATTTACCTTAATTAGACAAACGATTCAATCCCTGGTCTATCGACACTAACTTCTTTGATTCATTATTCATGCATACATCTCATTTGAGGGGATCGAGACGTATTAACTTATAGTTCTAAGAATTTATTATTTTTTATAGTTTAAAAAATCCTGTAGAGAAAAAGTACAACTTGGATTATTGTTTTGAACTACGTAAATGTAAGTTTAAATAAGATTAGGTTGATAGTATCTGCCCTTTCCAAGACAGGTTGATTTGATTCATCAGACAAAGGATTTATCCTTTTGTTCTAATAGCTTTAGCTTCCCCGCTCCCATATTGACACAATTTTTAATTTGATTGTTTTATAAGTAAAATTTTTGTATCCTTTTCTTATAGTGTTAATAATATTATTTTCTTCCAATTTTAACTTCTAAAATGAAAAAAAAAAAAACACATTTTAAATTTATGAAAAAAAGGCATCTCCTTATCGTGAAACTGGAAGTTGTTGATGGCTTGCGCCATCTATCGGAATAAATATCAACTATTCTCGTTGATTTTTAATTATTCCAGAATTGGCCAAATACCCATTCTTGATTAATCAAAAAAAGCTAACCACGGACGCGTTTCGGGCTGTTGGCCCTCATCAGCGTGGTGCAAGCTGTAATTTAACGACCAAAATAATTGGTCATTTAAGGTATCCTGAAGGCGATATGCACGATGAGGAGATGCCTATTTCTTCAATAATTATGCACCTTATCCCAGTACAATATCACATTTGTACTATTTTTTCACATTTTAAATTTAATTTGAAAATAAAGAAAACGATACTTGCTCAGTTTCATTATTTGATTTGTGTTGTATCTGAAGCTTAGCTATTACCCCATTTCCATTCCAACCTAAATTTACTTTTTATTTGGTCGAAGAGTTATTGCTCAGCAGTTATGAAGGTAGGGCTGAAACTGCTTCTCAGGTCTTCATCTGAAGAGGCCCGCCTGAGTACCATCCTCTTTCCATCTGGTCTAACCTTTATATTTTTCATTTCGTCTAACCTTAAAGGTTTTCATTCTTCCTAATTGGTTCATTAAATTAATATATTATCTTATCTCGTATCCTCCAGTTTTACATAGATTGTTTTCAAAATAAGCTTATGAAAAAATCAACATAAATGAAAAATAAAAAAAATCTATCTTCTTTCATCTATAGAGAAAATAGGGCAAAATATACTTCTCTTTCTCTCATTAGTTTAATTTTATATTCGGAAAATTATTATCATGGTTCTGTCTTTCTCTTTTCTATAAAACCTTCCATTCGCTTATTCCTTTTTTTCACCCAGCCTAAGACGTTTAACCTCCGATGCTTTGCTGGTGTTCCTTTTTTTTAATACTTTTACATTTTAACTACTTATTTTATCATCTATTATAACCAATTCAAGAGAAATTTCATATAAGTCTTTTCAAACTACTTATTTATTACAAAAAATTAAAAAAACAAACCTCACAATTTTAAACTAAATAACATATTTTATAAATCTTGAAATTCTCTAACAGTACTATATATATATGTTAATTTAAACCAACAACCCTATATTGTATAATACTTATTACAAGATTGTCATGTTGTATATAGAAACACATCTATAAATAATTATACGCATGATTGACATGTTTCATTGCATCACCATATGTAATGTACTTTGTACAAACCGAGAATGAATAAATAAAACTATGTGATAGATTAAGAGCTGAGTTAAATAAAGTTAAAGCATCCTCTTTCCATCTGGTCTATCCTTTATATTTTTCATTTATTCTAACCTTAAAGGTTTTCATTCTTCCTAATTGGTTCATTAAATTAATATATTATCTTATCTCGTATCCTCCAGTTTTACATAGATTGTTTTCAAAATAAGCTTATGAAAAAATCAACATAAATGAAAAATAAAAAAATCTATCTTCTTTCATCTATAGAGAAAATAGGGCAAAATATACTTCTCTTTCTCTCATTAGTTTAATTTTATATTCGGAAAATTATTATCATGGTTCTGTCTTTCTCTTTTCTATAAAACCTTCCATTCGCTTATTCCTTTTTTTTTACCCAGCCTAAGACGTTTAACCTCCGATGCTCTGCTGGTGTTCCTTTTTTTTTAATACTTTTACATTTTAACTACTTATTTTATCATCTATTATAACCAATTCAAGAGAAATTTCATATAAGTCTTTTCAAACTACTTATTTATTACAAAAAATTAAAAAAACAAACCTCACAATTTTAAACTAAATAACATATTTTATAAATCTTGAAATTCTCTAACAGTACTATATATATATGTTAATTTAAACCAACAACCCTATATTGTATAATACTTATTACAAGATTGTCATGTTGTATATAGAAACACATCTATAAATAATTATACGCATGATTGACATGTTTCATTGCATCACCATATGTAATGTACTTTGTACAAACCGAGAATGAATAAATAAAACTATGAGATAGATTAAGAGCTGAGTTAAAGCAATATTGAGAAGAAGTTCAAAAACGTCTAAAATCGAGAGAGAAATCCAACAACCCTAAAGAGGAATTTGGCAGCCCGTTGCCATCAGGTCCAAAGGGCGTAGAATACCGCAGTCGCCCCACGCCGTTTGCACCCGGTCAAAGTCCAAATTTTCGCATGTCTCCCCCTTGGCAAATATATATAAAACATCTGCCCTAGCCGAAATTGTAGTCACTTCATCATCAGCGTAAGCCCTCGTCGGTTGTTCCCAGGACCACCTCATCGACCATGTAGAACAGTAAGAACTCTTCTATCTCCATCTTGCTCTTAGCTCGACTCCTATCTGTTCACAGAACTTCCTTACTAGAACTGTGTCTCTTCGTTTGGTGTGTGTAAACATTTCCAAGCTTTCCAATCTGCCTCGACCACGACTGCCGGTACTCTGTGAAAACTGTTAAAGGTCTTCAAAAGTGCAGAGAGGTAATTAAAAACTCTCCACGCCCTGACTATCCCTCTCGGTTACTAAAGGTTTGACCCTCGGTTATCACAGACATAGCGAAAGTCGACAGGATACCTCATCACAGATAAGCCAAGAGGATGACCAAAACGAAGTATGACCACAACGAAGAGGTAAAAAGCCTTTCCAGATAGAAGCGAGAAGGAGCAAAGATGGAGGAACAAGCCCGCCATTCCAACGAAAAGACCGAGTAATCTCTTCCCCAACAAGAGACTATATTTCAGGAGCAAGCAATTTTCCCCCCAACGAAACAGCCGAAAATCCCGAAAAATAAGACGGTGAGACGTAACCTTCGACCTTACAACGCAACCACCTTCCAGGCGACATGCCGCCGTCGCCAAACAGAAGCTACAAGCGTCTACAAGCCCTACATGGAGCGTCTTCCACGTCAGCAGGACACCTAAAGACCAAGCCTCCTGACTGAACAATCCTCAAAACTGTGAGTTTTTAAAAACCTAAGTAACTTTCTCCTCATGCTCACAACTTGATTCTCCATAAATATAATGTTTATTTTCACTGTAATCATTTAAATCAATTTTTTTACCATTTTTATATCATTTCAATTTAAATTTTAAATCTTTTACACCCTCATTTATCAAGTTTTACTTTATTTTAAGCAATTTATAAATTTTAATTAATTACTTTCAATTTTACATTAAAAAAAGCATTTTTTTATTTCTCGAATCATAATTCTAAACTTATTTGTGTATTTTTCTTAATATCTTATTTTTATACAAAAACACCAATTTCTTATTCAAATACTCAAAACTTTGCTAAAATCATTGTTATGTTCACTCTTCTATGTAAACGCCCCATTCAATTTATTAAGTCACTATCACGCCATTGCCCTTTTACAAGGATAATTTTCGCACTACCATAATCAACGATTTAAAAATATATTAAATTTTAATAAACATAGGTGAAACGCATTTTTTTTTTTTAAATTGCAAAAATTGAAAGATACAATATCTTCAAATTCACAACTAGAAAGGTAACTGTCTTTCCCCAAAACAAGTTAAAAATCCACCATAGTTTCACTCCCTCGTCCTTTCCTTTTACATGCATAATTATTAATCATCCATACATCTCTCTCAGCAAACTTCAACACACTCCCCTATCACTTTCTGCAATTGGCCATCTATTAGCGCGCGACTTAGCAACAAATCAACCTCGAGCCACACAAGCTCCATATCGTCGCCACTAAACGTGCCACATCCACTAACAGCCAAAATATTTCGATGTGTTGTGTACAACCACCTCCCATGACTAGTAAATTTGTTATTCACGCTGAATCAAGTTAGATGCTGTACCAAAAACAACGACTTCACGTGACACCTTTCCATTCAATTCAGTTCACTTGTGTCACACAGCGCAACACAACAATTTTTCTCACTCTACAGGCCACACAGACGCCTTCAAGCCTGTGACACATCTCACCTCAAAGCGTGTCCAAGTCGAAAGTCGCACTTTCGCTCACATCTGAACCTGATATCATTGAATAATATTTTTACTAAATCAGCAATAACGTCGAAACACAACACTTACGAACACCGATAAAACTACCTCTTTCAAATGAACCATAAAACTGCCAACAAGCTTTCACCACTCTCAAAGGGAGTTTAACCAGTAAACCAGTACTACACTTGTATCAAGTCGGTTTGCCATGCCGCCTTTATTGCGACGCATCCATCCAAGGGATCGCAGACATACTCAAACAGGTACATCCAGACTGACAAGTACATCCTGTACAATATTTCAGCCGCGCCCTTAGAGCACATGAGAGAAACTACACCGTTTCCGAACTCGAATGCCTCGCCGTCGTCGAAAGTGTAGAAAAATTCTGAATATACCTCACCGGTATAAAATTTACCATATGCACAGATCACCAAGCTTTACAATGGCTTAAAACTATACAAAAATCAGTCTGGACGACTTTTTAGATGGAGCCTGAGACTATCTACCTATAATTACGAAATCAGCCAACAGTACGAAGCAGTTTTACTATCACGAAACCCCTTCGTAGGATTTATCAGTTCTCATATTATTAAAGAGCATCAACCAATAGCATGCACATTCAACATTGATACATACCATTACCCGAAAAGGTGTTATTTAAATAGTAATTCCCAAAACCCTGCAACATAATCTAATGAACAAAGTTCACCAAGAATATAACCACCCAGACATCTCTCAGATGACCCGCATAATTACGACCCAGTACTACTGGATAGGTATCTCTAAATATATAGAAAATTTTGTCAGGACATGTCACACACCTGCCAAATCATTAAAAGAACCAAAGGTAAACCCTATGGTGCCCTCGGGCAAATTCCACCACCTCAACAACCCTTCGACATAATCTCTATAGATACCATAGCTGTATTTTCACAATATGGACACTCCAAGACATATCAACATGTAATAGTGGATCATTTAACGCGATATTCTTGGACCTTTCCATCGAAGTCCACCAGTACCCTAACGTACATTCAAACCCTCAAAACTGAATTACAACAAGGATCTCCAAAACATCTGTTATATGACAGAGCGCCCGCTTTACCTCAGAAATATTCCGTAAATTTCTAATAACACAAGGTATACAACTCCGACTCAACACCAGCAATAACCCACAAGCAAACGGTTTAATAGAACGCTTAATGTTATCCCCCCAGATCTAAGAACCCATCTTAACCCATACCCTGAAATAACTTTAGCTCGAGAGAGAGATAGCACGCTCTCGTACCCTAATTAGCATAAAAAAGATAAAGAAACATTTGATAAGCAGCACATAACACCACATTTCGAAGTAAATGATATAGTTTTGGTCAAAAATTATAGACATCCCGACACAGGTAAATTAGCACTATATTTTTTTGAACCATATACAATAATTGTAATAATCTTGCCCAGTTTCTTCCGAATAGATCGCTCCAATCAACCCCTCAATAGAGACAAGGACATCATAAATGTCAATAAATTATTATATTACACTGAGAATGTTCTGTACATCGCACCTCCACAACCCCTATTTGTTCAAAACCGACAGCGATTGTCTCAAGATATATATCTCAGTGAATTCAATTATATGACACCGGATATCTTCGAGACGCAACTATTCCGAATTATACCGCCTACAACCTCATAGCCTTTTTTACAGTTAAATCCCGGTATTTTCAAATAGGCAAGAAATATGCCAACCTCTACAAAAGAAGAGAGAGAAAGTCAGTTTCAAGTAAATGACAAAACTAATAAACCATCCCACGTGATTGACCACCCTAGAAATAGAATCCTCGACGAAAATCAGGAAGTGAACGCCCTTTATGACATCACTCCCCCAAGTCTCTACTATCTTTGGACAATTTTTGTACAATGTCCTCACTCCCAGCTCAAAACAGATGTTAATGACCACCATCTTAAATTATGTAACATGTGTTTCACACTAACCATTTAGGTTTTCTCACAAATCTCACAAGCTCCTTCACAATTTATTATTGGTACAATACAATTAATTTTACAATCATATTTCACTGTGCTTCTAAAAAACCAGCGTCTAAATAATTTTCATTATTCAACAACTAGAAAAAGAAGTACAGCTGCCAAACAGTTGTATATCGCAATTATGCGATCATCAACGTGACCTCATTAAAAAAATTACTAACAATCACCAATTAAAACAATGATGTTAATTCTAATCTAGACTTGATAACGCAAAAGAGAATTCTTTCTCTACATATCACCATTTTGGACAAACGAAAAGATCATTTCACATATTCCCTGTTTCAGAGAGTCATAGAAACACGGATGTGACCATGGGATATGATCTAGTTACACACCGCAGTTGTAACTTCTCTTCAAGAGAAATACTTTTTCTCCAATTCCACTACCAAACCTTCATCTAATCATTATAATAATTTTTAATTATATTCTATTTTGTATAAATCTTTGAATATTATTTTTGCTTTTCAATTATATAATCAATTTTATTCCAACATTATTTTCAAAAAAAAAAAGAAAACTTCAATCAAAATTACTCTTATTTTTATAAAATTATTTCAGTACTATGAAACATTTATTTGTTGTCAAAAATCATTTTATCACTTATTATAATAATACTTTTATATATTACATGTTTGATATTTGTTGTATATATATTAATTAATTGTTACCACAGAGTGTGTGTAAGCTCACAGGTAAATAGGCGCTAACAAAAACAAAAAAAAAGTTCCTTTGTTCATTTTTAGTTTCCCTTTTATATTTTGTTCTCTTTCTTGTAAATCAATAAATATAATGTTTAATTAATAATTATTGGAATCAGTTTCATTAATAATTCTAAGCAAAGTCAACAATTTTGTCCACTTAAAATTTATTCCACCACATTCATATTTCCATATTTTATTCATTTTATATTTGTTTTTATACATTTATAATAGACCTACAACACGGTTAACGGTTAACTACAACAATGGTTTACAACAATCATAATCTCTAACCACTTCCCTATAATTTTCATCACTATTTTTTCGCCATTGCTTCACATCAATGTAGAAAAAACGACAGTACTATGCACAAAGCGTTCACTTTTTTCAACTTTCAATTATTTTTCTTCCATCTCTAGCGAACCATAATCACCTTTAATTCCATGTCAAGTCAGATCACCTACTACCAAAAATCATTTAGAATGTTAATTTGTATTTTATCATCATTTTATGTTAATCATCAATATTTTTTTAAATCAAACGAAGGTCTTATCTAAATTTATATTTTATAATGAAAATATCATAACTTTTAAATTAAACATGAGTTTTATTTTTATTATTTTCAGATTTATCCAAACGAATCGTCTTGTTATAGCACTTTTTAACCCTCAAGTTTAAATTAATTGAAAGAAATTTAATTACTTACCAGTGATAGAGAGGCTTTACCCGTTTAAACCTGGATAAACCCTTTCACTCCCGGGGCCCATCTATGGTAATTTAAAACCAGCAACCTCGTATTGTATAATACTTATAACAAGATTTTCATTCTGTATAATAGAAACACATCTGTAAATGATTATACGCATGATTGACAGATGTCATTACATCATAATATGTAATGTACTTTGTACAAACTGAGAATAAATAAATATAATTCGGTAATAGATTGATAGTTGAGTTGAAGCAAGAGATTGAGATAAAAGTCCAAAAAGTCTAAAATCGAGTTGTAGAATTCCAACGAGACCTAAAGATATCAAGATCACAGGGCGTTGCCAGAGTGTACAATTTCGCTTCCGATCCACGCTCTTGTTGCATCCACTGAAATTCAATACTAACTCTTTCTGCAAAGATATATAAGAACTCCGCCCTAGCCGAAAATATAGTCACATTCCCATCAGCGGGAGCCCTCGTCACTTCATCTTCTGATGCTCGACCATGCTGTAGATCAGTAAGAAAACTTCTTATCTCTCCATCTTTCACTGCTTAGCTCGACTCCTCTCTGTTCACGGAACCTTCCTAATACAACTGTGTCTCTTCGTTTTGTGTGGACATTCCCAACCTTCCACTCTGCCTCGACCACGACTGCCTGTACTCTGTGAGAACTGTTAAAGGTGTACCAAGGTGCAGAGAGGTATTGGAAAACTCTCCACTCCCTGAATGTTACTCTCGGCTATTACAGGTTTGCCCCTCTCGGTTACCACACCACAGCGAGAGACCGTCGGTTACCACATATATATATAATATATATATATATATATTAAGAAAAAGGGCATCTCCTTATCGTACAACTGAAAGTTGCTGATGGCAGGCGCCATCTATCGGAATAAATATCAACTATTCTCGTTGATTTTTAATTATTCCAGAATTGGCCAAATACCCATTCTTGATTATTCAAGAAAAGCTAAACACGGACGCGTTTCGGGCTGTTGGCCCTCATCAGCGTGGTGCAAGCTGTACCTCAAAAATCAACGAGAATAGTTGATATATATTCCGATAGATGGCGCCCCTGCCATCAGAAAATTTCATTTGTACGATAAGGAGATGCCCTTTTTCTCAATTAATGCACCTTATCCCAGTACAATATCAAATTCGTACTATTTTTTCACATTGTGTAGCGTTCTCACGCAATTCTGGCCTTAACTACCCGTTTAATGATTTTTCAGAATGCCTCAATGACCAATTAATTTGGTCGTTGAGGTACAGCTTGCACCACGCTGATGAGGGCCAACAGCCCGAAACGCGTCCGTGGTTAGCTTTTCTTGATTAATCAAGAATGGGTATTTGGCCAATTCTGAAATAATTAAAAATCAACAAGAATAGTTGATATTTATTCCGATAGATGGCGCCTGCCATCAGCAACTTTCAGTTGTACGATAAGGAGGTGCCCTTTTTCTTAATTAATGCACCTTATCCCAGTAATAATCGATTGAATCCTGTCGACTCTATGTAATATTCGGATTGGATCCTGTCGACTCACTATAATAATTGGATTGATCCTGTCGACTTACTGTGGGATCATGTTTATATCCTGGTGAATTGTGGTGAATTGTTGAATTGGTGATTGGTGGCGAAGTCTTGGTCGAATGGTGTTTTTTTACAGGCGAAATACGAGCACACCTGGATGGGATAGAAAATAGACTTTGCGAAAGGGAGAGAGTGATGAGACTGGAGGAGGTACTTTGCCTTTCACATAATCGAGAAGACACTACCTTGGTTGGAGCCTAAGTTTAGCACACCTTGCTTCTAGCCCGGTCACCTACCTTCTCTCTAACTTCCTGTCCGAGATCATCGTCATTAACTTGTAGGTTTAAATAGTTCCAATTGCCACACCTAGATGGCGCTGTGTTAAACTTTATGTTTTATAAAAGTTACATTTTTTTAAATGTGGATATTTAATTATTCTTTTTTAAATTATTTCATATTCTATTGTAAACAATATGTTCTATTTATTTATTGTTAGAATACCATTTAACTAAAATTGTATGCCTGTATAATTCGAGAGACTTTTGAAATAAAATAACTTTTAACGGCAAACCGTGTCTGTGGTAATTAATTATCCTACATTGGTGAGCCGGTACGCTTCTGGTCAGTCCCAACTGTCCCCTTACCAGTGGTAAGGCTGCGGGATACTGCCAGAAGTAAGCACTTCTTTGAGGTGGCTAATTGGGTCTCCTTTGCTCAGTCCCGACTGTCCCCCCACCAGTGGTAAGGCTGAGGGATACTGCCAAGGGAAAGGGTGCGCAAACCTTGAGTTTGTCGACATCATAGTATTTCATAGTGCCACAGACCGGTTAAAGTTGCCTCAGTCCAGTTTGAAAATTAATTTTGCATAAAAATAAAAAAAAAAGTAGCTTTAGTAATAATTAAAAAAAAATGCAAGTAAAACAGGAGGCGGAGACAAGGTCTCGATCAGATTACGGCCATTCTGGTCAGACAAACCAGAGATTTGGTTTTACCAGGTGGAGGCTCAGTTTGCTATTTCGGGAATCACCCAAGAGTTCACAAAATTTAACTATTTGGTATCCCAACTAGAGCCGCAAATTTTAGAGTATTTATGGGATATAATCCAAGATTTCCAGAACAATACCAAATATACAACGGCCAAAAATCGTCTCGTATCAATTTTTAAAGAGAGCGAAGAAAAAACCTAAAGGAAGCTACTAACTGGACTGGAATTTGGCGACCTGAAGCCTACCCAATTGCTGAGGAAGATGAGAACCCTCAAATCGATAAAGACATCTCGGAAAAAGTTCTCCAAACATTATGGATGGACAAATTGCCTGAAATCATAAAAAATATACTAGTAGTGAGCGAAGAAGGCCTGGACAAGCTTGCAGAGATGGCTGACAAGATTCAGGAAATGAACCCTCGACTACAGGTTAATGAAACTAAGAACAAAGACCCAACATTTAAGGAAATGACTGCTACAATTGCGTCACTTAAAGAGGAAATAGCAACTTTGAAGCTAGAGAATCGTACTAGGCAGAACAGGCGTTCCTATTCGCCTCGTCCAAGACAGCGATCACGATCTCGCTCAAGAAAGTACAACCCGAGTGGCAAATACTGCTATTTCCATTACAGGTTTGGAGACAAGTGCCGCCCAGATAAATGCACTTCACCCTGTCAATGGAAGAAGCCATCGGGAAAACTCCAGCGGGTAGGGGGAAGCGGCGACAGATTCTACTGCCCAATGGACAAACGCTTGTCGCAAGTCCAGATTATTCGTCACGGACGCAAAAACGGGAACGCGATTTTTAATAGACATCGGGGCAGATGTTTCCCTTATCCCATTTAAAGGCAACGGTACACCTACAGAGGACATCCAATTGTATGCTGCTAATGGAAGCCTCATTCCACCTTATGGATTTCAGATATTGGACGTCGACTTGGGACTACGAAGAAATTTCAAATGGCGCTTCATCAAAGCGAGAGTGTCTAAAGGTATTCTAGGAGCTGATTTCCTCAAAGAGCACAATTTATTAATTGATTTGAAAAACAGGCAACTTGTTGATGGTTGCACTAACCTGAAAATTAAAGGCGCAGTAACCTCAATGCGTTTTGGCATCAGTACCCTAGACAAGAATTCAAATTTTATAATATTCTTTCTTCGTTCCCAAATATAACCATTCCAAAACTGCTGAGGCCCAAAGTCCAGCACAATGTTAGGCACTTTATAGCAACAAAAGGTCCTCCAGTTTTTGCAAGAGCAAGACCATTGAACAGCATGCTCTTGAAGATCGCTAAAAGAGAATTCCAATACATGCTGGACAACCACATAATTCGACCATCTAGATCGCCGTGGGCAAACCCCTACACATGGTAAGGAAAAAAGAAGGCTCATGGAGACCCTGCGGTGATTATAGAAAACTTAACAGTGTGACCATTCCAGATATAGGTATCCGATCCTTAAACTCGAAGACTTCAACCACATATTGAGGAAGACCCGTTACTACTCAAAATAGACCTCTTCAAGGCTTATTACCAGATCCCAATCAATGAGGAAGATCGAGAGAAAACGGCTGTTATCACCCCGTTTGGACTGTTCGAGTTCGAGGTGATGAGTTTTGGATTATGTGGCGCACCTGCTACATTCCAGAGGTTCATAAACCAAGTTTTATGGGGTCTGGAATTTGTTTTCCCATATTTGGACGACATCCTTGTAGCTTCGAAATCCGAAGAAGAACATGAGAGTCATTTGAGAGTAGTTTTTTCGAGACTGGTTCAATATGGACTACGCATCAACCAAGCGAAAACCGTCCTAAACGTCAATAACGTCGAATTCTAGATATTGGATCACTCCAGAAGGAATAAGACCAACAGAATCGAAAGTTAAAGCCATAGTGGATTACAAAAAACCTGAAACAGTGCAAGATCTAAGAAGATTTTTAGGAATGTTAATTTTTTATCGTCGATTCTTGAAGAATGCAGCTGGAGATCAAGCTATCTTGAACGATTTCTTGATGGGCTCTAAGAAAAATGACAAGCGCTCTATCCCCTGGACGGAAGAAGCTGAACAGTAATTTATAAAGTGCAAAACAGAATTATCTAAAGCAGCACTATTGACATTTCCTGACCCCGAATGTCCTTTGGCTCTATTTACAGACGCTTCCGACAGAGCGATGGGTGCAGTCCTACAACATTTCAATAGATGGAGCTTGGAAGCCCATAGCGTTCTTTTCAAAGAAATTGAGCGAAAGCCAGGCCAAATATAGCACTTATGATCGCGAATTGCTAGCTATTTTTTTCCGCAATCAAACATTTTAAATTTTTCTTGGAGGGTCGAGATTTTACCATTTTTACTGATCAGAAACCACTGATCTACGCCTTCCAACAAAACCTCGAAAAAGCTTCTCCCCCGTCAAGTTAGACAGTTGCAATATATCTCCCAATTCACGACTTCGATTCGGCACGTCGGCGGCAAGGACAACATGGTGGCCGATACGTTGTCAGGAATATCTGAAATCATCTCAGTTGATTACGACATCATTGCTGAGAAACAAAAAGACGATACTGAATTATCGAATCTTCGATCACAAAACAAGTCGCTGATTTTTAAAGAGCATCGCTTGCCTTCAGGAAAAAACCTTTGGTGCTATATCCCCACTAACAGAATAAGGCCATATATTCCAGAATAATTCAGGATAATCGTCTTCATATCAATTCATGGACTGTTTCATCCAGGATTTAAGACTACAGTCAGAGAAGTGACCTCACGTTATATATGGCTTAATACAAACAAAGACATTAGGAATTGGACTAAGGGATGCATAAACTGCCAGAAGAGTAAAATAACTCGTCATAACAAAACTGAGTATGGTGAATTCGGGAAACCTGATGAGCGGTTTGGAACCGTCCACATCGACTTGATTGGACCTCTACCACCATCGGAAGGAACAACCTATTGGCTGACCCTTATCGATCGTTTCACCAATTGGGTGGAAGTTCTGCCATTGGAAGACATAAAAGCAGATACCATAATCAAATCCTTCTACAAGGAATGGATCAGCAGATATGGAGCCCCATGCCATCTAATAACTGATAGAGGCATGCAATTCATGTCTCAAAAACTTAAGGAATTTGCCAAAATGTGCGGAATCCAGTTGAAGCATACGACTTCATACCATCCCCAGAGCAATGGCAAAATTGAAAGGTTCCATCGAACTTTGAAAACTGCAATAACTACTCACAACTACATCAGGTGGACCGAGAGGCTGCCCTCAGTACTCTTAGGATTAAGATCCTCAATCTACGGTTCTTCTGATTTTTCCATAGCACAAATGGTATTTGGCAAGACCATAAGACTTCCATGAGAATTTTTCCAGGACTCTTAACAATCGATAGATAGAGATGATCTCATCAAAACCTTGCAAAAAAACATGTCTTCCCTCCAACCCATGAAATCAAGATCAACTGGAATCCTAATGTCTTCATTCATAAGGACTTGCAAAGTTGCTCTCACGTATTTATTAGAAAGGACAGAGTTAAAAAACCTCTCGAACCGGCTTATGAAGGCCCATTTAAGGTTTTGAAGAGGACTGTAAAATATTTTACAGTAATGGTTAAAGGAAAAGAAGATAATGTTTCCCTCGACCGTTTGAAACCAGTTTATCTTCTGAAGGAGTCATTCTCTGAAGATGATGACCGGCGCCAGCAACCAGGGATCCAGCAGGACCTGCAACCTTCCAAGGGCCCGTACCCAGAGATTCCATTTTGAGGAACCCCAAAGGACTCGTAGTGGCGTGACCTCGGTCACTGGAGGGGGGGTGAATGTAGGGTTAAATAGTTCCAATTGCCACACCTAGATGGCGCTGTGTTAAACTTTATGTTTTATAAAAGTTACATTTTTTGAATGTGGATATTTAATTATTCTTTTTTAAATTATTTTATATTCTATTGTACAATATGTTATATTTTCTTTATTGTTAGAATACCATTTAACTAAATTGTATGCCTGTATAAGTCGAGAGACTTTTTGATATAAAAAATAACTTTTAACGGCAAACCGTGTCTGTGGTAATTAATTATCCTCAAACTCTCTCGGCTTCTCATTAGTGGAGACCATTCCACGTGTTTTCTTCTGATTCACTATTAGTTGGTCATGCTTAAAGGTGATTGGTTGTTGATTTGTCATGCTTAACTGTGATTTACTTAGTATCTCCATTGTCGCCATGATTGCAATCTTCCAGGAAGATTTTTGCAGACCTGTTCCTGGTTTCGGCGTTACATACCGAATTTTGCTGAAAGGTCTAGGCCCCTTATTAATTTAACTAAGAAGAAAGTTCCATGGGAGTGGGGATTTTCCAACAAAAGGCTTTTGAACTTTTGAAAGAGTGCTTGATAACCCCTCCTGTATTGAAACCAGCAGATGGATCTAACCCGTATATCATTCGAACGGATGCTAGCAGTTTTGCACTCGGAGCGGTATTACTTCAGGGACAAGGGGGCTGGCGAAAGACCGATTGAATATGCTAGTCGATTATTGAGTCCCGCAGAAATAAATTATTCTACTACGGAACGAGAAGCTCTCGCTGTGGTTTGGGCCTTGAAGAAATTTCGTGGTTATGTAGAGAGCTCTGAAATAACTATTGAGTCTGACCATCAACCCCTGAAATGGCTACTTAGCCTCAAGTCACCTACGGCAAGACTGGCACGATGGGCATTGGAAGTACAGTCCTTCAACCTGAAAGTACAATATGTGCCAGGAAAGGCAAATGTCATTGCAGATATGTTATCAAGACCAGTAGTCCCGAATGTTCCTTCATGCGAGGTTAATAACATCATTGTAGCTGACATGCCTGCGAGGAGTCCCAAAACCATTCGCGAATCCCAACTTCAAGATGAAAACCTAGAGAAAATAATTAGTTCCTTTGAAGCCACACCTAAAACCGAGGAGTTCGCAAATTGGACTAAAAGAGGATTTTTGATGAATATCAGGGAGTTCTCTACAGATATGTTCCCGATTCTGACAGTGAAGGAGCTCAACTTGTTATACCGACCCACGAGCGTGATATTGTAATGAATTATCATCATGATAATCCCACTGCTGGTCATTTTGGAGAAGAGGGAACCTATCAAAGAATTGCAAAAAGATATTACTGGACAGGAATGAGGAAATATATCACTCACTATGTTAAAAAATGTGCCGAGTGCTGTCGGTATAAACCCACCAATCAGAAACCATCCGGTTTGCTTAGAACACCTGTTTATTCTCAGCGTTTTGAGATTCTTTCCATTGATTTGTTTGGACCTTTACCCAAAACCAAGTCTGGAAAACAATGGATTTTTATTGTAGAAGATTGCGCAACTAGATGGGTCCGAGTTATTTGCTCTCGAGCGGGCCACTGCCCAAGAGTGCGGTGTCACGCTCATTGAGGAAGTCTTTTTGAGGTATGGTTTACCTCGACGCATAATTAGCGATAATGGCCCACAGTTTGTCAGTGCTGTTCTTCAACAAGTGTGCCACGTCCTAAAAATCGATCAAAATCTCATTCCTGTATACTGTCCACAGGCCAATCCAGCTGAACGCAAAAATCGTGATTTAAAGCCTCGAATAGCCATACTTGTGGGGATGGAGCATGATAAATGGTCTGAAAAGTTACCGGTTATTCGTTTTGCTATGAACACCTCTCAGAACGATACCACTGGACATACCGCTGCCTATCTACAGTTCGCTCGCGAGTTAAGAACCATTGATGATGTGGTCCAAGACTTTAAAGCAGTCGTCGATAATGACAATTTTGTTGCAGAAATTACTCCCTACCTTAGCGATTTGCTACAATTACCCATGAGATCCAAGAACGCATTTAGTTGAAGCAAGATCAACATAAGAAATATTTTGACAAGAATCGACGACAGGTTTATTTTTCTCCTGGAGACCGGGTTTGGATAACTACACATCCAATCAGTCGTCTCCTCGACGAGAAGGTCCTTATCTAGTTTTAACTCAGAGATCACCTACTACATACACTGTTGCTGCAACCTCGGATCCCACCATTCCCATAGGAAATTATCATGTCTCTTCTCTAACTCCATATAGTGCAAGGGACACTCGACAAGTTTGCCCCATAAGAAGACGCGGTCGTCCCAAGACCTCTTCTAATACCTCCGGAGGGTCACCGAGGGCTGTTCCTAGTACTTCTGGAGGCCCAATAGGATTGTCTGGAGTTACTGGCTCCTCGTCGGGACGACTTCGTAGCCAGAGGGGGAGTTTGTAACAATGGTTCGCTTTCTCCACGGAAGATGGCACCAGCTGATGGAGATCGGCGCATGCGTGCCGTCCCGTCACGAGGGAGCTGCGTCTATAAAGGTTCTTTTTCCGCCTTTCTAGCAAAAGTAAGCTAGCTGGGAAATGTTAAGTTAATTTTGTTGTATTAATTCTTTTATTATTATTTTGTATTCCAAATAAAGAAAATAGGCAAAATCCTTTTACTATTTGTTCTTGTAAATCTTTACGATAAATTGGATACAGGACTATTTTAAAACTTTTAAATATTGAGAAATATCAATTGAAATAGTAATAGGTCAATTAAAATAAAGAGTGTAATAAATTTAATTATTAATACTATGGCCGCAAATAAGGTATTAAAAAATAACACAAATGAGTTTAGAAAATATGATTCGAGTAATTAAATATAATATGATTTTTTATGTAAAATTGAAAGTTGCATATTTGGATAATGCCATTTTAGGTGAATTTAAGAAAGGTATGTAAGATTAGTAAATTGGCAAAAATGCGTGATTGAATAATTTTAATAATAAAGTTGAAAATAATGAATTAAAGTTTATAATTTGATTAAAATAAAGTAAAAATGATAAATGAGAGTGTGAAAGTTTTAAAAATTGAATAAAAATGCTATAAAAAGGTTATAATTGATTTTAAAATGCTTAAAGTGAAAATATAAAATTTATGGGGAAAATGGCAGAAACAAAGTTTAAAGTACTTGAAAATTGCTGATGCTGGCTGGAGTTGATCTCTGGAGATGGCTGTTTGGAAGAAGGCTGCTTGTTGCGTGGGATCCGTCGAAAAGGGAGATGATGGCTTCCTCCGCACGAGGCACGGCTAGTCCCCGAATGGCGTCATTTAGGCGGCTTACTAGGACTTCGCAGTGGGGCTGCATGTTGGTGAGGGCATCCGCGAAGTAGTCGACTTCGACCTCCGTCATCCTCTGCATGCTGCTGTCCTCAGTTATCCTGTCGACTTTAACGGGTTCTGTAGTAAACCCGATGTGGAATGTGCTGGGCAGTCGTGGTAGTGGGTGCGTGATGGGATTCCCGCACTGGGACAGCAAGAGACAGAGGCAGGTCTAGATGGTAACTCCAAGAAGGTAGAGGTAGACCACGGACGAAGGACAGTCGGACCACGGGCGTCACGGATGCCCTACATCGCGGATAGAAGGGGGGGGGAGATCTCACTGACAATATAACGGCGTCGCTCTGAAAACAAACTACTGAATAACTCCCTTTGTCCCATTTCTGGGCTCTTTATATACTCTGGGACGCTCGCATATGTGGCGATTCCTCATGGCTACTGTAATCACGTTACTTTATGGCGCCAGGTTGTTTTTCGTCTGGCCTTTGTCGTCTCTGGTCTACCTCCTCTTTGTTTTATTGTCACTTCCATTGTTCGATACATATTTTAATATATAGATATGGGGTTATATAATGAATATCAGAAGAAGGTTGTGAACCATATAACTCAAAATATACTACATATATATATATATATATATATATATATTCCTTTTTTCTTTATTTTGAGATGTGTTTAAACTAAATTACCTATGTATATAGTATGCTTGTTTGAAATCAATTTCAGGAATATGGTAAATGCTTGAGCATATGTTAATAGATTCTCTCTCTCTCTCTCTTGTGTTGCTTTCCTTTGGGCGCCAGTGTCCTTGAGGGGACATCGCGCTTTGTATTTACAGTTGAATAAAGAGTTGAATGAATAAATTCCTCATGCCCATGAATAAATTCCTCATGTTCATAAATAAAATCATAATAAATGGATATTAAAAAAATTGAAATTCCTGAAAACCGTCGATTGCTATAATCGAAATAAATATGCTCCTCAATGGCCTTTTAGACTCTTAATTGTAGGTCATACAGGATGTGGGAAAACCAATATCTTTAATTAATTTAATTATTAACACTTAAATTTTGATAAGTTATTTGTCCATGCAAAAGATTTAGAGGGAAAAATATTATAATTTTTAAGAGAAAAAACGGACGAATTTGAGGAAGAGACAGATGAAAATATAGCTACATATAGTATTGATGATATCATAAAATGTGGATAATTTGAATCCTGAAGATCAAAATTTAATTACATTCGATGATTTTATAACAGAGAAAGATCATAGTAAAATAATTGATCTATGCATAAGAGGCAGAAAGAAAAATGCTTCAATTATATATTTGTCACAGAGTTGTTATCCAGTTGAAAGAATTATGAGACTGAACTTTGATTATTTTGCTTATACAATATTCCTGGATTTAGGTAGATGATAGAATATAAAGAAATCATGGAACGATAATAGAGAAAGAAAGTATTCGTCTAGAGATATAAAGAGGCTGTTAGTAATCCCTATAATTTCTTCCTTATCGATCATAGGACGAAAGATAAAGATTTAATGTTCAGAACAAATTTTGATAATAAAATAAATGACAAGAGGATTTAGAACAAAGAGAAGTGCAATAGGAAAAAGAAGGACCTTCTGGAATTGGATATAAGATAAACACTTGAGGGTAATTATGATATTGAAGATAAAGATTAACCAATGTCAAAGAACCTAAAGAAGATAAAGATGCAATTACCATGAATTATTTTAAAGAAAACACAAAATATCGAGCGATGATAATAACTCTATAATCAGAAAAAATGATGGAATATATATTCCTAAAGGGTTTAGAATTGGGAAAAATGATAAATTAATACATATAATAAAAGAATCGTAGGCTTAGAGAAACCATTATATTCAAATGAAGCAGAAATAAAGAATATGTAGACCAATTAACCTCTATAGACGAAGATTACACTAGAGTATCGAAATAATTAAAAGTAAATGAGGATATTGTTTTATAAGGAAATATTGTTTTTGATGCTAAAAATAAAATAAATTGGTAATTTAAAAGATCCTCAAAATGAGAGAAATGCTGCAATAAAAAAAAATAATGTAGAAGATTTAATAAAACCCAATTGAAGAAATTACTAAAGAAAATGAGAAAAAAATAGTAGACATAAGGACAGATAACTACTGTTAGATGTGAAAAATAAATAATCACACAAGCTTGAGAAGATCCAAAATTTGATAATAATGCTGCAACAAAAGGATATGTCGATAGAAAGGGAATTCCTTTAGAACCACAAAATATGCAATAAAGAAAACAAATTGTTGAAAAAAGGAGGAAGATAGGCACTGAACACCGAGGATTTTATGAACCGATCACAGTAAGATAACACAACTAACTAACTAACAACGATATTCCATCCATAATACACCGCAACACACCACAGAGTACCAGGTCACTGGTCAAAACAAATAATATCATGAAATCCGAGAGAATTGCCATTTTAACACTTTCCTCTCAATTCATCAGATTTCTACATTCCAAAATCCAGTGACGTGTTTTTTCATACAAAAACCTTGGTAGGCCTTTAGTAAGGATGTCGGCAACATTTTCTTGGGTTGGTGTGTGGACGGACCTCGACAAGTCCATCGCTGCAAATGCTTCTGATGAAATGCCATTTGATGTCAATATGCTTAGTTCTGGCATGATAACCGGATTCCTCGCCAGCTGTTGAGCACCCTGGTTATCCGTCTTCAGAACAGTCGGTCCATTCAGCAATTCACCAAATCCCATCTCATCCAACAGCGCTCTAAGGTAGACTGCCTCGTTTCATGCATCACAAAGTGCGATTGTACTCAGATTCTGTGCTCGAAAGAGTGACAGTCTGCTGCTTCTTCGATTCCCAGGCTATTGGACCTCTTGCCAAAAAGTAAACAATTCCCGTATGAGATTTTATAACCACGAGGTTTCCACCCCAATCAGCGTCGGCATAACCATGAAGAGCCTCATTAGATTTCCTGTAGGTAATCCTCAAACATGAGGTGCCTTTCAAATAGCGGAGGACACGCTTGGCAGCATTCCAGTGCTGTCTCCTAGGATCATTACTGAACTGTCCCAAAGCACTAACTGCATAGGCTATATCGGGCCTTGTCGACACTGAGAGATATATCAATGATCCAATCAGTGATTGGTATTCTACCTTTTTCACTGGCTATTCTCACCTTCTATAGATGAAATTTTTGTTAACTTGGAGTTCGAGTCCATGGGTGTAGAAATAGGCTTTGCCTCTTTCATCCTATATTTCGCCAGAAGTTCTTCAAATATCTCTCTTGATCTATGGATATTGAACCATCCTCTTTCATTTGTATCCTTATACCCAGGCAACAATTTATCCCTCCAAGATCCTTTATTTTGAATATCCTTTTCATACTTTCTTTAAAGGATTTCAACGTGTCTTCTCTTTCAGCCGCAATTATCAGATCATCAACATAGATTGCCACCAGGAGAATACCTTCATCATGCTTGATATAGACACAATTGTCAGATTGAAGTTGTTTCAGTCCCAAATTTTTTAATTCATTGTCGAGCCTTTCATGCCAAACTATTCCAGATGTTTCAGCCCATAATTGCCTTTTTGAGTCGACATACTCTCTCTGGATATTTTCTTGAGACGAAGTTTTCCGGTTGTGTCATATAAATTTCTTCTTTAATTTCTCCATTCAAATAAGCAGATTGAACGTCCATCTGATGAAGTATCAAGTTGTATTCAACAGCCAAGGCTAAAAACATTCTAATAGTACTTTGGCGCACTACTGGGGCAAAAGTTTCCTCGTAGTCTATTCCGTACTGCTGTGAATAGCCTTTTGCTACTAGGCGAGCCTTATGGCGCAGAACAGAACCATCACTATTGCATTTCGTTTTGAATACCCATTTGGTTCCTATGATGTTTCGATTCTTAGGGGGATCAACCAATTCCCAAATTTTGTTCTCAATCAAGGAATCAAACTCTTCCTCCATTGCTTTCTTCCAAAAATAAGAATCCCTTCCTGACAGCGCTTCCTCTGCGTCTTTTGGATCTGGCAAGTATTTCGCCTCTAGAAGTTCTTGCGTTGACAAATTGGCTGTAGGGTACTCCTTTCTTGGTCGGCCAGGTTTCCTGTTCTAATATATCTTGGTCGTCCTCTTCCTCTTCTTGAAATGATCACTTCACTTTCTGACGGCTCGTCCACTAAATCAGACATCTCTAGATCCGATTCACTTTCAATTTCAGTTCGTGATTTAGCTTCGGACGTGCTTCCCTTTTCTTCAACTAGAGGAATTTCCTTGACAAAAGGATCTTTTTGTGGACTAACATCAATTTCAATGACTTCATTCCGAATTCTTGATAATTCTGGTTCAATAAAACGTACATCTCTACTTTTTATAATTGTACGTGTACCAGGCTTCCAAAGTCTGTATGCCTTAGATTCTGTGAAATAGCCTATTAACTTGTATTCCTCACTGCGAGGTGAGAATTTAGATCTATTCGGCCTATTATTCACGGCAAAGGATTTACTTCCTATAATTTTTAAATGAGAAACTACAGGTTTTCTTTTGGTAAATAGCTCATGTGGAGTTTTACAATCGTTACTTTTCGGGCATCTATTTCTGATATAAGTTGCCGTGTGTATTAGTTCAGCCCAAAAGTTTCAGGGAACTTACCTTCAATCATAAAGCACCTTGTCATATCTACTAGAGTTCTATTCGCTCTCTCAGCGACACCGTTCTGTTGAGGTGTATATTCGACAGAGAGCTGACGTCCTATACCTTCTCCTTCTAGGTAATCTTTGAATTCTTTGCTAAGGTATTCAGGCGCATTATAATTTCTAATACATTTCAACCTTTTTCCGGTTTGCTTCTCAGCATAATTTTTGAATATTCTAAATCCTTTAAATACTTCACTTCTTGATTTCATTATAAATGTGAAGATAAATCCTGAGAAGTCATCAATAAATGTTGAAAAATAAAGGGCACCACCCAATGATTTTTTTTCTCATGGAACCACAAATATCAGTATGAACCAGCTCTAGTGGTTCCCTTGATTTCGTAAAAGACTCCTTCTTAAAAGGTAGCCTTGTTTGTTTACCTTTCAAACAAACTTCACAGGTAAAATTTTTAACATCAAAATTTGGCAGGCCGTAAACAATATTTTGCATTTTTAGCTTTTTGAGATCTTGCAAATTTAAATGGCCAAATCTACTATGCCATTTTTCGTAATTTTTCTCTCCAGCTATGCAAATTTCTCTTGTCGCTAATGCCTTAGGACAATTGATTTGACTTAAGATGTAAAGTCCATTCCTTTCATAGGCCTGTATGCAAATTTTTGTATGCAAATTCACTATTTCAGCCTTTCTGTACTTGAAATTTACAATATTATATTTGCCCGTACACCTACTGATGGAAAACAAATTGCCGTTTAATTCAGGAACAAATAATACGTCTTCCAAGGATAAGGTTACAGGTCCGTTTTTACCCGAACATTCCAATTTTACCTTCCCCTTTCCCAGAGCTTCAATGAATCCACCATTGGCCAGTGTAATTTTCACTGGTGCAGTCTCCTCAAAATGATCGAATGAGTCTCTTGAGCTGCACATGTGGGCAGTTGCGCCACTATCCAGACACCATTCATTTGCGCCAAGTTTGCTCAAATATTTTGTCCCAAAGGACGCCACCATTTCATTTTTAGGGTTCCTGGACTTTCTTTTTCTGCAGTCGGCAGCTTTATGTCCCTTTTTTCCACAGAAGTGGCAGCTAAATGGGAATCCCTTTGGCTTTGGTTTTGATGTGCTGGGCAAATTCTTTCTTTCTGGATTTCCAAGGAAAGCTTTTTCGGTATTAGTTGTGCCGTTCAATTGAGTTTGTCTAATTTCCTCCTCCAGCATTTTCACTTTTAAAGTTTCAAAGCTAGGCAGTTCGTCCCTAGTTTCTATCGCTGTTCTGAATCCTTCATAACTCTCTGGAAGGCTACATAATAAAAGGATAGAAAGGAAGTCCTCTGGGACTTGACCATCCATTTCACTCAGCCTGTCAGCTAAACTGCTGAACTTGTTAAGGTAATCCTGCAGCCTTTCATTAGGATTCATCTTCAAGAGGATCAACTATTTCGTAAGGAAAACCTTAGTTGCAGGCCCTTTTGGCTGATGCACTTTATTTAAATTTTTCCATGCTTCTGCAGAAGTTGTGCATTTTTTAACATGTATTATTTCTGGAGGGCTCAAACTTAGGACTATAGTAGCCAGCGCCTTCTGGTCGTTCTTCTCCCATTCAGCAGATTCTACTTCGGTTTCAGGTTTGATCCTTATGCTATTTGCATAATCCCAAAGTTCGAATGAATAGAATCATTTCATTTGCATCTTCCATGTCTCGTAATTTTCGGAATTCAATTTTTCAATTTGGTAAAGACTTGACATTTTTGAAATACTTTCTTGATGCTACAATTTCTTTAAAGTAATCCTGGGCCCATAACCTGTTGAAAAAAGGAAGAAGATAGGCACTGAACACGGAGGATTTTATTGAACCGATCACGGTAAGATAACACAACTAACTAACTAACAACGATATTCCATCCATATATACACCGCAACACCACAGAGTAACAGGTCACTGGTCAAAACAATTATATCATGAAATCCGAGAGAATTGCCATTTTAACACAAATAATGGATTATATGTACCAGATATTGACAAATCATATCCAAATAATATGATGATGAAAAATAATATGGATATTTTGTTAAACCGACAGTGTGTGAAATAATATGTTTTGGTGATGAAACTCTTTCTGTAAAGAGCGCAGATTTTGGAAAGGATGGAGGAATAAATATAAGAAGTAATCCAAAATTTAATAAGGCAACCTATATAATTCCTTTTGATGGCAAGATTATAAATATCACAGCACTTAATAAACCTCCTTATGTTTTTAATTTATATATCAATTCTGAAATATATGAATATGATCCTACAAGAGGTCTAGATAATCTTATAGAATTTTAAAAAAATGATCATTTGACGATATTAACTAAAGGATTAGTTTTTGATTTATTTGATAATATTTTTCAAATACTATTGATTCTTCTTTTTGATATATAAATGACAAGAGGTTTTAAGAAAAAAATAACAAAATAACAAAATTTCTTTGAGCTTATTCATTTCGGTTACGAAAGAAAACCCGAATTTGATAATCTAAGAAGTATTCCTTTACGTCTGTTTCAAAACTGACAATGATATTTTTTATAAATTTTCTCGATCAGGTAAAATTATTGATGTAAATATAGCATATGACACAATAATAGATGAAAATATACTTTGCGAAATTAAGTTAGATAATGAAAATATTAAACCAATAAAAAATAAAAAAATGAATATTCCATTCAATAAAAATCAAAATTTGAGTATATATTTAAGTAATTATTCTTATGGAAATCTTAGATATGCTACATATTTCCGTTTGGATGTTCTTGTTGTTTATGAAAAATAAGAAATTAACCTTTCTTCATCAAAAGGTTTTATAAGATTGAAAAAATTACTTTTAAAAATCAATATAATTAAAGAGTTCTTCTTAAAATCGGTTGTATAATGTGATTGCATTTGGCTCATATTCCTTTATTCACAATGATTGTTGAATTTGGAAAGTCTTCTCTGATTTTTCTGATTCTATATTGATACTTCTCTTTTGTACTCTTAAAACATAAAAATTATAATCTTATTCTGGTTCGTTTAGCTTAAATATAATAAATTTGTGTAATTTGGATTTATCTATAGTTTTATTTGATACATCCTCTTCTATTCTTTCTAATTTTATATTAAGTTGTTCAATTTTCGATTCTATCTTTGTAAGTTTGTTTTTAAGTTTATCATTATCTTTTTTATATTCCCTGTTGAATTTATCTATATAGTATTTTTTAATAATATTATTAACTTTTAAATAAAATTCAGGAGATATCCAACATGCTATATCTGTAATCAAATCATCAGAAACATAGGTCCCTGATATTTGTTCATTATATTGATTTTCTCCTTTAATTTCAATCAAAGTGGTTGGCCGGAATTCCGGCCGAACCAAAATGAGATTAATTATTTAGAATGTTTATTTTCTAACCAGTGTTTTAAATCTTTTACCTCCATAATAACATAGTTTTTGTAGCGTTGAAATATCCTGTGGTTTTATCAATTATAAGTTTGAAATCTCCGAATAGACCATACCAAATGTTAAAACTATTTTACCGTTCTTTTACTTTGTACATAGAATGAAGGACGAGCAAGATATCGACATGGTCGGGGAAACTCCCAGCTGGAACCGACCGAGGGCAAAGGTCATCAGATGGCCCGGGGAGGCAAAAGTCAAGTGGATGTCTGGAATTTTGTTTGGTTGTTCTGCAGACCCGGGACAGCCCGCCATGTGGCGTCTTTTTTTTCTCTTAGTTTGTTAGAAGCAGCGGACCAGGCGGGCAGACGCGCCTGAGGAGTATCCCACAAGCAGCGTCTTGTGGACGGAAAGACGTCCGAGAAGTATCCTACAAGCAGCGTCTTGTGGACGGGAAAGAACGTCTTGGAGTATCCCACAAGCAGCGTCTTGTGGACGGAAAGGACGTCTTGGAGTATCCACAAGCAGAGTCTCGTGGACGGAAAGGACACGGAAAGGACGCTTTGGACATCGCACGAGCCGCGACAAAGTGGAACCAAGCTAAGCCAGCGACGGTGCTGCACCCGAGGTACTGTGTGAACACAACGCTGGACATTCCCCCTGACACTTATTTTTTATCTCCCTTCCCTAAGACTACTTTAATTTTACTTTACTTTTTTGCTTAACCTTTTTTATCTTGTTTTTTATGCATAATTCTTTATATATAAGTATAATTTTGCTTAACCTTGTTTCTTGTTTTTATGCTTGATTCTTTACATATAAGTATATAATAGTTTTTAGCCCTTTTTGTTTTAATTTTTAAATAAAAACCTTTTGTTATACTGTGTTTTATGTGCATTTATTTCCCCCATTGTTTTTCCTTTCAATCGATCACCCTTTTTTTGTTTTTTAAACGAACACGAACACCAATAATTATCTTTGATTTGTTCATAACAGATTTGTTCCATTTATATAGAAATATTTTTTTACACAAAAGTATAACATCTATAAATATCGTCATTTGTCATAAAATACATTGAATATCTCCATTTTGCATATATATATCCCAACCATCATATTCCTCAAAATCTCTAACAATATTTCTAAATTCATCAAATCTTTCTTCATTATCAATATTAATAGTTGTAATTACATGTAATACAATATCAGAATCATAAAATGTTTTTGTATCTGTAATATTAAAAGGAATATTTAATTCTTCTAAAGTACTGAAGATCATTTATTCAGAAATAATTTTATTAAATCTATTTTTTATTGTTTCTTCAGAATAATAGTTGATGGATGGAATATAAAGCTTTGGATCTGTTTCAAAATACTTAACAAATTCATCCCATATATTATTATTTTTCTTTTTATGCTTGAATTTATTTTCAATGTTATAATATTCACAAACCTTTTTTAAATAGAAAGAGTAATCTATATTTAATTTTTTATTTTTCATAAAAACACAGAGATGGTTAAACATATATCTAACCTTTCCATGGTTTGTGTATAAATCCTTGTATTTATTTATATATCTCATTCTTGATTCTAGTCTATTTTTAGTTGGGGGTATTTAATTGTTTCCCAACCATTACACGAACAAAAATATATATCGTGTTCATTACAAAAATGATCAGATTCTTCTGAATCACTACTATAATTTACATTTTTTGCTGGAATAATATCATCAAAGAAATTCATTTATATACGGCAGAATTTTTAAACAAACGAGGTAGTAGAAAAAGGAAGTGTTGCAACCAGGAAGTCAGATAGGCGGCAAACTTCCTTTTCTCCAACTCTTTGGCACGGGTAAGGACATTCTGGTGCATGGAAGTATTTATTTTAGGGATCATAATGTCCATTGATAAATAATGTTCCCAAATTGGGAACATTAGAAAATGATGATTTTCAGGTAGCGTTGTTTTGACGTAAATGATGAAATAGGTGTTTGGATGTAGATTTTCTAACGTCGGTGATTTACCGACGACTTTAAAATCCTCAAATTTTCTCTTATTTTCATCTAAAATATTATCATTTATAGTGTCTCTTGGATGTTTATACTCTAAAATTCTAGCTATATCTGCCCCTTTATCAGCAGTTTTAAGTTTGAATAAAGTATTTTTTATTCATAAAGTTACATTTTTATTCGTAAAATTGCATTTTAGATCTAAAAATTAGCTTATAAAGTGCAGATTCATTAATAAAATAGGTGTTTGGATGTAGATTTTCTAACGTAGGTGATTTGCCTACGTCCTTAAATTATTCAAATTTCTTTTTATTTTCATATGAAATATGCTTCTTAATACTCTCTCTTGGATGTTTATACACTAAAATTCTCTCAATATCAGTTCCTTTGAACCACGGTTCTGAGTTTGAATCAAGTATATATTGATATTTTAATTATGATTTTTGGGTTCCATGCACCAGACTCGTCTGACCCTGACGTCACAAAACATCTAGCGCTACTCCTTGTATCGGCGCGGCTTTCTTCTGCGCAGCCGATACATGTGACGTCACAAAACATCTACATTTAGTGCTACTCCTTGTATCGGCGCGGCTTGCTTCTGCGCATCCGCGTTTGACGTTGGTCACATGTATTTAAAAAATAGTTTCTATATAAATGGAACAGCTTGAAAAGAAATGCTCACGTTGCAAAGAAATGAAATCATTTGATTGTTTTTATAAAAAAATAAATAAATTTCAATCTTATTGTATAGATTGTGAAAAAATTAGAAATAAAACTAAAAAGGTCTGCACATGTGGGAAAACATATACACCTCATTTTAAACGACATTTAAATTCAAATTTTCATAAGCGTTGGGAAACCCTTTATAAAATTTATTTCCTAATGAATGGAGCAGCAACTTTTGAGTGATGTAAAATACAAAAAACTCAGGAGCTCGGCTAAAAAATTAAATATTAAATTAAATAAAAATACAACAAAAAATGATGTAATTAAATTACTTAGGAAATATCTGAAAAAGACAGGTGAATATAAATCTATTTTAGTAGATATTTTAGAATTAGATGTCACTAAATATATAAATAAATTGAAAAAGAAATTCGTTAAATATCCTCTTTTGAGGAAGAAAATAAAAAGAAGACTCGATACATTCGATTTAAAATTTGAAAAAGATACATTTATTGAACAGAAAACAAAAAAGAAACCTAAAACCGAAGTAAATCTTAAAAAATTATTCAAACCAGATTATGTATTAAGAGAAAAACAAGGACGTTTTGTAAAGAAATGGAATACTTATAGAAAGAAATTCACAGTAGAAGGTATTAATATAAGACCTGAACAATATCTTAATAGCTTACAAGATTTGTTCGGAACTGCTATAGGGAAAATTGAAGGAAGGATTCAACTTAATGTACATAATCCTAAATTGGAAAGATCTTTTATTTCAAAATGGATGCCTACTAGTGAAGCATTTGGTATATATTTAGATGTATTAAATCATAAAATCGAATATAAAGAGATAGATATTACAGATACTGAATTTGAATTTACTATAACCAATTTACCTCGAGGTGGTGCATTTAGAAAGTTGATAAATGACGATGATATTATTGAAAAACAGAGTATTTGTGTAATTAAAAACAATGATAATATATGTTTAGCTAGATCAATTGTAACTGCATTAGCTATTAAAAATCCAAAATATTTGAGTGAAAAACTTAAATTTAGAGAATTAAGAAAAAAAAAATTATATACGTTATATAAAAATTAATAGAGTTTTACAGAAAACATTAGCTGAAAAACTCCATGAATTATGTGATATTCCTTTAGAAATTTGTAGTTTAGAAGAAGTGAAAATATTTGAGAAATTTCTAGATATTCAGATCAATATATTTTGTAGAGAAAACTTTAATGAAAGAATATACAGTGGAGAATACAAACCTATAAGTATTTACATATATAAGGATAAAAATCACTTTAATGTAATTACTACAATCACAGGGTTTTTAGGAAAAAGGAACTATTGTCAATTTTGTCAAGTTAGTTATGACAAAAAAGACAAGCCTAAATGTCCTCTCAAATGTAATAGTTGTTTTAGAGAACAAAAATGTGAAGGAGATGAAATTAATTGTGAAATATGCTTCAGAAAATTCAAAGGAGATGATTGTTATGAATATCATAAAACTGAAAATGAAAGAGAAGTTAGTGTTTGTGATGTTTTATGGAAATGTCTTAAATGTAAACGAAATATAAAACGTATTGATAGAGAACCAGATAAACACATATGTGGAGAAAAAAAAAGTAAAAATTGCAGTCAATGGGTACTAAATGATCATCAATTTTATATGAAAAGACAAAATATGAAAGGAGGTAAATGTGAAAAAGATTGTATTAAAAATATTTTAAAAAAGGAAGATTGGTGTATGAAATGTAAGAAATATACTGAAAAGTATTTATTTTTTGATGTCGAAACAAAACAAGAGACAGGAATTCACAAAATAAATCTTGTTATTAATCACAATTTTTATGGAAACGAAAAGATATTCAAAAGTGGTGATAAATTCTGTAAATGGCTATTTGCTAATAGACACATAGGATATACGGTATTAGCTCATTACGGAAAAGGATTTGATTTTCAATTTCTAGCAAAAATATTGTTTCAAAAATAAAAGTGTTCACTATATATAGCGGAAATAAACTCAATTACATGCAGATACCTAAGTTAAATATGAGATTTATAGATTCTATCAATTTTACTCAAATTCCTTTAAGAGACTTCCCTAAAACATTTGGATTAGAAGAATTAGCAAAAGGTTATTTTCCTCATTATTTCAATAAGGATTGTAATCAAGATTATATAGGAAAATATCCTAAAAAGAAATACTATGGACATAATTCTATGACCGAAAAAAATAGGAATGAATTTATAAAATGGTACGATTCTGTTAAATACAAAACATTTGATTTTCAAAAAGAATTTATTAAATATTGTAGATCTGATGTAGATATATTGAGAAGAGGATGTTTAGAATTCAGGAAATTATTTTTAGAAATATCTAATATTGATCCTTTCCAATATGTAACTCTTGCTGGTGTATGTATGGCTATTTATAGAGGTAAATTCTTGAAGGAAAATACAATTGCTATAGACGATAATAATATTCAGAAAGATCAATATAGTAAGAATTCAATCAAATGGCTAGATTATATTTCTCATAAAAATAGCATTAATATACAACATGCTTTGAACGGAATAGAAAAGAAATTAAAAATTGGTAAAAAATATATAAAAGTAGATGGCTTTTACGAAAATACAGTTTTTCAATTTCATGGTTGTTTTTGGCACGGCTGTTCTATTTGTCATACTGACACTAAAGTCAATCCACATAATCAAATTTTAATGAATGATTTATACGAAAAGACTAAGGTAATGGAAAATAAAATAAAAAAAGCGGGCTATAATTTAGTTGCTATTTGGGAACATGATTTCGATAATAATAAGGATATAAAAAATTCGTTTGGAATAGAGATTTTGTAGAACCTTTAAATCCTCGATATGCATTTTATGGTGGAAGAGTTGAACCAACTAAATTAAAATATGAATTCAAAGGAAAAGAAAAGGGGAGATATATCGATGTTTGTTCTATTTATCCTACTGTAAATTTCTTTGATTACTATTCTGTAGGACATCCAGAAAAGATATATAACCCAAAGAAATACGATGAGAAATGGTTCGGATTGATAAAATGTAAAGTTCTTCCACCAAGAAAATTATATAAACCTGTTCTACCTTATAGGGGTGATAAACCTTTATTTTCTCTGTGTATAGAGTGTTCGAAATCTACTAAATGTACTCATTTCAAAGCAAACCAGATAGTAGAAAAAAGAAATGTAAAGATTGTTATGAGATTAGAAATAAAGAATGTAAACACAGTGAAGAAGAAAGAAGTTTTATAGGTACATGGACAACAACAGAAATGAATTTATCTTTGAAGAAAGGATATAAGATTCTAAATATTTATGAGGTATGGAATTTTAAAACTAAATCGAATAAATTATTCAGAAATTATGTCAAGATGTTTTTAAAAATAAAACTCGAAACAGATGACAAATGGAAAGAAAATTATAAAGATGAGAAAGAATATAGGAGAGCCATTAAAGAAAAATTGGATATAGAACTAGGAGAAATTCAGAAGAATCCAGGATTAAGGTTTATTGCGAAAATTTGTTTGAATTCATTATGGGGCAAATTTGGCCAAAGAAAAAATATGAAACAGACTGAATATGTAATGGAACTTGAAGATTTCTATAAAATAATATTGGATGATACAATCAAAAATTTGAATATGCTTTGGCATAATGGTGATTGTATAGAAATGAATTACAATAAAAAGGATGAATATGTGTGTGTGTGTGTGTGACAATTGACAATTAAAAATATTTATTGCATTCTAGACAATATTACATATTTTCAAACAATAAAGTAGAGAGAGAAAATATACATAAAGAAAGAGAGAAAGAAAATATATACATATATGAAACTACAAGATGATGATGGGAGATGATGGAAGGAAACCTCGACGTTGGAGGGTCCTGGACCAGGCGATGAGCGGGTCCTCCACCGCTTCTCCGAGCCCAACCTGGACAAAGTAGCGATAGATTCGCAACTTTGCCGACGCCAGGATGGAAAGGGCGTCGTCCTCAAGGCCGGACCCGCCGAAGATCCAAGCCTGCAGGTCAGGGGGCCGCCCTATGATGTTGAAGGCCTCTCTGATGAGAGGCCTGATGGAGCGGCAGCACCAGTAACGGTTGCCGAGGGAGCGGTCGATGGACCCGCAGGCAGGACAGGAGGGGCCGACCGAGGCAGGATGGGCCGGATGGGGCAGGGCGTGGAGGGCTAGCTTGAGAGCTGCGTCGGCCTCGTGACCCGAATAGGCGCAGCGCCGCAGCGAGGCCCAGTCGATCCTGGATGGTGGATTGATGGTGGGCGTCCATCTCGCCAGGAATCTGGAGATGGGCGTGGCGGCGAGGCGCGGACGATCCAGGGCCCGTCGGGCCGAGCGGGTCGTGAGACCGTTGAGGAACGGCGTAGCCGTCCCACGCAGCACCACGGCCGCAGCAAGGGAACTGGATGAAGGCGTGGACTCCGCCCCGAAGCCCACGGCGTTCTCGGAGGTCAGCCTCCGACAGAAGGCGCCCAGGGCCGCGGCGTCAGCCAGGGCCGAGCGCGTAGGGCGGGCGTTGAGGTGTTCCTCCTCGATGAGGTCCCGGACTCGGGCTCCGCTCCAGCGGGCGGGGGCCAGGAGGTCGGGAGGGCGGAGGAACCGGCAGCCGCCGATGATGGGGAGGTCCAGCAGCTGAGCCGTGGGGACCGCCCGGTGGTTGAGGCCCAGGATGTTGGAGGCCTCCTCCCATAGCTTCAGCAACCGGAGACGGCGGGGCTGGAGACGGGTGCCGTCCGGTGGAGGGTGGATCCAGGCTTCCCCGCTGTTGCCGCCGACCAGCCAGCTGAAGGCATTTCTGCCCCCGCGGAGCGCGACCTGCACCCCCTTGAGGCAGGCGAGCTGGAGATGGGTCGCGAGGTCGAGGAGGCCGAGGCCTCCGATGGCAACTGGCCTCGCCATGACATCGGCGGGAAGCCACGCCGTGTGGTCCTGTCCCCAGACGAATCTCGCCAGTCGGGCCTGCAGCTTGGCGATGGTCGGGGGTGATGGTAGGTAGCCATGCAGGTGGTGCTGGATGACAGAGCCCACCAGCGTGTTCGCCGCTCTTGCTCGCCCGACGAGGGAGAGGCCGCGGGTGAAGGGCGTCCATCTGCGGCAGGCAGTCTCCAGGAGGGCCAGAAGATGCTGCTCCCGGTGGGCGACGGTGCTCCTGGGGGCGATGTCGAGCCCGAGGATCCTGATGGAGGTGGTCGACCAGGAGGCGCCGAGAGGGGAGTCGCCGCGGTTGCGCCAGGCGCCGCACCAGAGGCTAGCGCTCTTCCGGAGGTTCACGCCAACTCCGGAGGCCTGCTTATAGTCTTCGAAGACAGTCGCCACCCGCTCGAAGTCCTAGTCGCGATGGAACAGGAGGACGATGTCGTCGGCGTAGGCGGTGACATTGCCCACGCCGAGGGTCAACTCCAGGCGACGTAGTAGCGGCCCCGTGGCGATGCTGAAGAGTGCGGCACTCACGGCGCAACCCTGTCTTAGGCCGTTGAGGAGGGGGAAGGCGGTGGTGTAGAAGCCTCCGGCCCGGATGGTGGCGTCCGCCCCGGCGTAGAGGATGTTAATCCAGGCCCTGAAGGCCGGCGGGAGGCGGAGGGACGTTAGCAGGGACTCCAAGAAGCCGCGGTCTAGTGAGTCAAAGGCGGACTCCAGGTCTACGCCCATGACGGCCAGCGGCGAGCCCAGGGCGGTGGCCTCCTCGACGGCGTCCGTCACCATGGAGATGTTCCATGACGGGGACCTCCCGGGGACGGCGTAAGTCTGGCATTCCGGCACAAGGGTTCGCAGGTGGGGCTTGAGGCGCCGGTGAAGGATGGCGGCCAGGACCCTGTAGTCGGCCGAGGGCAGCGCGACGGGCCTGTAGCCGTCAAGGCCGCGACCTCCGCGGGCCTTGGGCACGAGGCAGATGGAGCTGCGCCGCGTCGACGGAGGCAGGGCACCGCGGAGCCGTGATGCCGCGAACACCCGGGCCAGAGCTTCCGCGAAGAAGTCCTCGCTGAAGGCGACGAGGAGCTCGCACGGCAAGCCGTCCCAGCCGGGGGCCTTTCCGCGAGGGAGGTGCTCGATGGCGTTGGCGATCTCGCTGGGGCTGATGTCCGGCCGGTGGAGCGGGTCCTCCTCACTCAGCTCGCGGGTGGTGGTGGGCGCGCTGCTGGCGATGAAGGCAGCTCCCGCAGCTGGATCGCTGGTGGGACGGGCGAAGCGGGGCTGGAAGGTCGCGAACGCCCTCCGCCGAAGCTCGGGGCCCTCGATGATGTTATCCTGCTCGTCCCTGATGACGCTGACCGGGCGTCGGAGGCGGATGGCGCGTGCTAGGTCCGGCAGCGAAGGGTAGTCGGCCCGGATGGAGGAGGCCTCGAGCTGCGCCGCGATGTAACGTCTCGCCCTGTAGACGTAGCTGTCGCTGGCAGCGTGGCGCGGATCGTGCAGGGATCTGGCCTCCGCCAGCAGTCCCGCCTTGATGGTGGTCCACCTATCCCAGATGGTCCCGTCGTCGTCATCGTGCGCCGTGTCTTCCTCGAGCTCCCGGATGTAACCAGCCAGATGTTCGAGAACGAGGCCCGAGCGGAGCATCGCGGCCAAGCGAGGCTGGGTGGGGGAGGAGACGGCGGTGGTGGATGGGCCCACCTGGAGCAGCACGAGGCGGTGGTCCGAGAGGTGGTAGTGGCTGGTCGCGTAGATGGACACGCGATCCAGGACTCCAGCAGGGACGAGGATCCGGTCCAGGCGGTTGGATTCGACTTGGTCGCCGTGCATGGAGACTCTGGTGGGCAGGTGGGCGGCCTCGAACTGGGTGGCCACGTCGACCAGCGCGGCCAGGTCCAGAAGAGCGGCGAGGGCATCCGATGATAATGATGATGAGGGGCCCCGATCCCTGATGTTAAAGTCGCCGATGATCCAACAGGCCCCCTCCTCTTCCTGTGCCGCTGTCGCCGCCAGGAGCTCCAGTTGTCGGTTTCTCTCCCGGGGTTCATGCGCCAGATGAACGGCGATGGCCGTCATCTCCTCGCCGTGGACATCTATTGTTGCCAAGGCGATGTGGCCCGGCCACAGGATACGCTGTTGTAGCACGGCTACGCCTGGTCCGAAGACGCAGGCGAGTCCGGATCCCGAGATGGCTACGGGATGGGCCAATATAACAGCGTTGTAGCCGAGGCAGAGGTCTTGGCCGCTGCCGAGATGAAATGCGTTTGTCTCCTGGACAAACGCGATGTCCACGTGATGTTGCCTGAGGAGATGACAAAGGGCAAGGCTCCTCCCCCGAGTGGCGAGCCCTCGCGCGTTGATGCTGGCGAGACGGTAGCTCATTGTTGCCGTCCCTTATGCAGCACCCCCTTGGTCTTCTGGAGGGTCTTGCGAATGGTGTGGTTGGAGTCTGGGATCGAGGCCTTGATGGTTTCGGCCACCTGGTCGAGGGCGGCGACCTGTGCTTTTGACAGCGAGGCCACTCGCTTCTCCATTTTTCCTTTAGAGGTGAGTAGCCGCTGTGCGTCCTCGCGGTCTATACCGGGCAGCACGTCCCAGTCGATGGAGAGGTTGGGGGACTGCTTGAGGTGCTCCTGCAGCTGGACGAATGCGGGTTTTCCTTGGGGAGACGCGGAGGGAGTTGAGGTCAGCTCCTCCTCCGACATCTCAATGTCGAGCGGAAAGGTCTCGGGCTCGGGGGGCCGCGGGGCAGCCAGAGGAGCAGGGAGGGCGACAGGGGCGGGCTGGGCAAGATCCCTCGGTTCGGCAGAATGGGGCGCCGAGGGGGTCACTGGAGCCTCAGTTGAAGTCTTCGCTGGTTGGACAGGGGACGCCGGTGTTGCGGGCGCAGGTGTCGGCCTCCTTGGCTGCTGAGGAGGAGGAGGAGGGGGGAGGGGCCTTGCGTCGGTGGGAGACGCTGCTTGCCTGGGGCTGCTGTTCCCTTGCCTGGCGAGCGCTGGGCAGTTGGCTCTGCGGTGGCCCTGCTTGCCGCACTTGGAACACTTGATGCCAAAGGAGAGGAAGGCTGACAGGGTGTCTCCCTTGGACTTAATGGTCAGACGGGTGGGCAGCGACTCCAGCCTCACGCCCTCGCGGAGCAGGATGAACGTCTCCCGGCGGCCGTCGTTGAAGGTGTATTCCCCCATCTTGATCATGATGGGGGCGATGGAGGTCACGGTGCCGAAGTTGCGCAGGGGCTCCACGATGGCGCTGTCCTCGACGAAGCCGGGCAGATTTGCGATGGTAATGCGTTCTGCCCTTTTTCGGAAGGGGAAGACCTTCAGGTGGGTGCCCTCGATGTCCAGGCCCACCTCCACCAGACGGCTCGCATGGTCTTTGCTCGCGAGGCCCACGACATAGTGGCCGTTCATCCTGTTGAACTGGCTTATTTTCCCTGGCCCTCCGAGCAGGTGGCCAATTGCCCGGAGGTAGGAGTAGTCCGGGATGTCTGGGCACAGCTCCACGAAGACGTAGTTCTCGTGGTTGGTAGTGGTCTGCCTCGCCTTGGCGTCGGCGATGTTGGCGCGTGTCGCCTTGATTTCCTGGGGCGGCATTGACCTCGGCCCTGTTGGCCGCTTCTGCTGCTGGGAGCTGCGCTTCTCAGCAGGCCTGCTTGGATGTTTAGAGGCGTGGTCAGGTGACGGTGAGACGAGGCGCCTTTTCTTGCTCTTCACGACTGTGTAGCCTTCGTTGGCGTCCACCTCCGCCATCTCGCTGTCGGCCCAGTTGAGCGAGGCCGGGCTGGCTGGAGTTACGCTGGTCGTAGCAGCAGTCTTCGGCGCCGTGACGTCACCACGCGCGGCGGCCGGATTTACATGCATGTCGCCTGCCGGCGAATTTGCATACTTTTGATTTTCAGAAGAAATTTCTTTAGTTTTCTTCATATTTATTTCTTTTGGCGATAATTCCTCGCCTGTTGGTAGCAGGATGCTGGGTATTTCAGGCACTTTTTCAGCACATCCTGGGCTTTCTGCCAATATCACACTTGCCAGACTAAGCGCCCTTTACACGCACTCAAAAGGCGAAAACGGCGGAGCTCGCGAAAGCGTGGCCGCACGCTCGAGTGTGTGTGTGTGTAGAGAATAATTTCAATACAAATATATTTGTAGCAGCTTTTACAACCAGTTCAGCAAGGATAAGATTATATGAAATGTTAGATAAATTGGGAGATAAAGTGATATATTACGATACAGATAGTGTGGTATATATAGATGATGGAACAAACAAAATAAAAACAGGTTGCTCTTTGGGTGAATGAACAGATGAATTGGGTGATGATAAATATATGATTTCATGGATTTCTGGAGCCAGTAAAGATTACGGATATATATTGAATAATGGTGAAGTAAAAGGAAAAATTAAAGGTTTTAAGATGAGTTATAAAAATGAAAATGTATTGAATTTCGATGAAAGAATGAAAGTAATTACAGGTGAAACTGAATATTTAGATGTAAAAGATAAACAATTTAGATTCAGAAAGATAGAAATATCAAAACAACCGATATTACTAAAAGATACATGTTTGGCTTTGATAAGAGAAGAATTATAGATGATTATGACACTGTTCCTTTCGGTTTCTAAAATATTTATTAAAATAATTCTATATAAATGATTGTTATTAATTGTCAAGGTTTTATTCTTCCTAATAAGAAGATCATAAGAGAATTCAGTTGGCTCCATTTGGAATTGCCAATTGCTGAAACCTTTCAGATATATGAATCAGATTTTATTCTAAATGAACAAGAAAAGAATATCGTTTATAAAACAACTAGAGATAATACAGGTCTAAAATTTAAAAGATTTGCAGACGACAAACATTTATGGATAAGTAACGATGAAGTTAAATATTATATAGAATAATTACAAGATTTACATGATTGTAAA